>CM076648.1:8962296-8977477 GCA_038496675.1 Rachycentron canadum | reverse complement strand
TGGGGGGGTGGGGTGGGGGGGCTTACGGCCTGTTTCTCAGCCTTTCGGGGAGAGGAATGTGTTGGAAAGGGTACAAATCAACCAGGAGTGACTGCACAATAAGGTCAGTGTGACCAGAGGAGAATCATGACTCAAATGTTAGACACACAAACACACACGCACACAAACAAACACATTAAACACACAAATGCAAACAAAGTGAGTGATTGAGTCAGGGCATAACCCCATGCCCACCCTGTGAGTGGCTAATAACCATGGCACAGTGCCAAACCCACTGTCTCCTGACTGATTTCTCCATGCCCGCCAGGACTGGCGCCACAGTGCAGAACAGAGCTCTGTTTCTCAAAAATCCTGTGATCATTACATTACTGAATTACTCAAATAGATGGATGAAAAAACAGCCACGCAGGCCATCCGGCTCATTTGCCCCCTGAAGAAAATATGTAATGGAACACACAATAGGAACACTGTGAATTAATATTTGTTTGTTGAAAATGCCTTCTCTCACTTAACACACACTCAAACACACCTCAACGCCCACTCTGCTGGGCTGGAAAAAGAGGGCAGCGAGTTGGCTCCATGCCAAGCGCCTTGCTGCCAAGGGACTCGGTATAGCCTGGTCTCCAGTGGCATTTCAATCACACGTACACACACACACAAACACACAGACTTCCATCTGCTGTGCTTCATGGGAGCTGTGGCAAGCTTGTCACTGTCATTCAAAGTTAGCCCACCCTCTTGCCCTCCCTACTGAGGGCGACAAAAGAAAAGAAGAATGGAGAGGAAAGGGAGGAGGGGCAGCAAGCAGTGGCATTCCCCTCCGTACCTCCTCTGTCACCCTCCAATCTCTCTGTCCAACGATATCCCTCATTGCCTCCTCATTCAGTCTCCTTGTCCTCCTCTCACCATACCTTTCCTCCCCACCGCAGCACACTCTCATCCTCAGCTGTATTCTTCCTGCCACTGCTCCTGTCATTACCACCTGCTGGTCAGTTGTCTGTACAAGAGATACAGGGATGGGCACCTGTAATCACCATCTCTTAAACAGACAATTCCTCCTTTAATGTGTGTGCAGTATATGTGCTCTCAGGAAAACATGGCTATTTGTGGACTGAACGTCACTGCAGCATTAATGTGAAATGTTAACCACAGAAGCAAAAGCAACAGCTCAGACATCGATCCTCCTCCCAAGGAAATGCGGTTTGCCAGATATTGGGAATTACCACCCCTCTGTGCCCCAACAAGCACCCACACCCCATCTTCAATGGTGCTCCATGCTCCCATGGTGGGTAATTGCAATTGTATTGAACTGGCCAGCAGCCAAGCGCACCAGACTGCCAAGTCTGCCAAGTCCAGCTGTGCCATTGCAATCAAAACACACACACACAGCTTTTCTCATGACAATCACATCAGCAGTATATTCTGTGACAAAAGCACACCAAGACATACACGTAGGTGCACAGAGATATAAACGTACATGGCTTTGAAACATATTTAATCAGTATGACAAGTTCAAGCACAGAAGACAGACAAACAAGAGCATGATGGTACAAATTTCCTTACCATACATTCTGCCCTTTATATTAGTCCTGTGTGTTCCCTCCCTCTTTATTATAATGATGATGTATTGACTGTGTGGTTGTTCTGAGTGACAACTGATGTATGCGAAGCTTTTAGTGAACGTCTTCTTGGGTCAGCCCAGATGTCACAGTCTGATTCCTGTCTGATAGAGGCTTGTGATGGACCATGACATGTTTACAAATTTTAAATGAGAACTGGTTGTTTCTTTTCTCTATTTTTGAAACAGTCATGATCTGGATCTATTTAAAAATTTCTATCTCTGACACAATGCTATTCACAAATACCCACGTTTAATCTCTTTAACACTCTGGTGCAATGTGAAATGCATTTCTTCGCTCTCTCTGTACACCACTGGTCAAAGCAAACATTTAAAATAGAGCTGTAACCATTAAATATTCACAATTAAAAACCTGCAGAGAGCAGGCTGCAGTGGACAGCAGGACTGTGTAACTGTGCAACTGTCTCAGCGTGTCCCTATAGCCTCCCTCGAGCTGTTACATAGGGACCCATTTAATGATTTAAACACGACAGTCTTCAGATCATGACTGATTGTGCACCACTCTACTCTATTCTGTGTGAACATCGCAAGCGTGCCTTGTGTCACGTTTCTAGCCTGAGCGGAAGAAATGAGCCGTGTCATGTCAGTGTGAGCCACAGTGCAACACACATGATGGAGAGCACTTGAATAACTCATGAAAACCTTGTTCTCAACCCACACTAGACTACTGGGAGGAATGTTCAGTCTTCTGCATGTACGTGTGTATGTCTGTGGGTGTGCGGTGGCCCTATTTGTCATGACTGTTTAACCAAGTGCCTTGTGTGTGTTGTGGTTGAGCGAGTGTGCCTGTGGTGTGTGTGTATTTGTGTGTCGGTTTAGTTGGAAAGAGCTTAAGATGAGTTTCTGTAAATGACAGGGGGGCCCTCACGGCCAAACAGAAATAGCCTAAGAGAAAAAGAAGGCTGTGAGGGAGGAAACTGTGAAGAGGAGCGACAGATAGAGCAGTGAAGAGAGAGAAAAAACAAGAAAAAAAAAAACAAGGACAGGAAGTTAAGACAATTAGTCTTACAAAACTCCTGAGTAGTGTGAGTGATTGTGTAAAAAAAAGCCAAAAAGAGAGGGAATAGATGCCCAGTCAAAAGGCAGTCCAGCTACACTGATAAGAGGAGACAGCAGCACTTTCCACATAAACGCACTGAGCTCCAAAACCCACTGTAGTGATGGATCCCCTTGAGGCACACTCAATCACACACACACACACACACACAACCGATTTTTTTCTCTCCATGCCTGCTTCATCATGGAATCTCCAAACACCTAACATATCTAAAAATTTCATATTAACAACAGAGGTCTTTACAAAACAAAAACAGGGTGAGATATAGTGTTTAAACATATGCAAGGTTTGGTTTACTGGTTTGTGTTGTTAGATAATAAACAGCGGTTGCTATTAAACAATACAGTCAAAGTGGGGCAAGGAGATCAAATCCCCTGCACATTTGCAAAACAAACTATAGGGAAATGATTATCATCTCCGCTGCACTCATGCGGCAGCATGTATAGACTGAATGTTGAAATGTCAACAAAGACGAATAACAAAGAGTTGATCTGGTTTGGGTCAGAGGGCAGTAAGTATAGTAGGTAGATATACAATGATCAAATAAAAAGGTGATGGAGGAAAGTACTGAGTTACAAGGGGAGGTGGTGTTATAAGACATGATCGAACAAGTTAGAAAAGAAGAGCTGAAAAGGATTTTGCCACTCTTCAGTCTCAGTGATCAAACTGCCTCAGACCTCATCACATTCACTCCAGGGGTGTCACTGCTTCTTGTGTTGCTGCACAGCAGGGTCAGGAGGACACCTCTCACAGGAGAAAATAAGCAAAGACAAATATATATATATATATATATATATATAGTATATATAAGATGGTATATGACAATATGGTTCATTCTTCCTAGTTAAATGATGAAGGCTAATCCAAAGCCTTCGCTATTGTTGATTTTGAATGAATCTCTCACAGTTGTGACAAGATCAAGAAACGCAATATGAAACATGAAGATTGAGGTTGGACCATGGGAAAAGGGAAATTTAATTTCACAAATCTGTACTAAAGATCACACCACTGGTGTAAAGTGAAATGCAGAAAAACAGAAAGTCAAGAAAAGGCAAAAAAAAAAAATGTCCTTCCCTGATCCAGGAAAGGAAATAAAGATAAAATAACATTGATGGCTGTTCCTTAGCATGTAGGGGAGCAATACTCACTGGGAAGTGACCGGTCAGCTTGGTCAGCTTTCTCTGGCTCCAAGGTCACTGGGCAAGAAGGAGTATGGTCACCTGCTGGTTGCGAGTCCAACTCCTTACTGGTTCCAGCCGCACCTTCAATCACAGCACTAGCCTGAAATATATGTAAAAACATAATTAAAACCCTTAATGGCTAATACACAAGAAACAAACATCCATTTGTAAGACAGAGTTGGAGTTAATTAATTATCAATGTATCAATGCACAGGTTCAATTATTAGGAATGTGTTTGTCTGTTCAATATAAGTCAGTAAGATTTATTACCATCAACCTAAAATACAGACTCTGAATTTCTTGAACTACTCTTGAAACCTACTCTTAAAAATAAAAAAAAAGTGCTACCATAATTGGGGCAACAACAGTTATATTCCTGTCATGGTAAAATCTAAACAATAAAAATAGACTCATATTGTGAATATAGCAATTAACTGCTGATCTAACTCCGTCATTGTTGAAGCCATTTTTAGCTTCTGTCACGGCGCTCAGATTTCTGCTATAAAAAGACAACAACTAAAGGGGATGCAGTGCTGGGTGAAGCAGTGTCCCTTCCCTGAAGTGACAGAGCCACAAAACAGACAGACAGACAGACAGAATCAAAGAGGAAGAGAAACAGAGAGAGAGAACGACTTTTCCTGACAGCCCAAGTCTGCTTGGATGTACTGTGCTCCGCTCCCCTCCACAGCTGAAAGAGGGATGAGGCTTCAGGAGAGAAACAAGCTGACCATGAAAAGAAGAGGGAGAAGCAGAGGGTGGCTGTCAGCGAGGAGAGAGAGAGAGAGAGAGAGCAGTGGGGGAGAGTTTAAAAGAGGCTGTGATGGCTCCCTCCATTGACGAGTAGCAGAGAGACAGGCAGGGGAGGTGCAGCACATCTTAAGACAAAAAGGCACCCTGGGCTTATGAAATATACATAGCTCTCAGCTGGAGACAGAGACACAGTGCGACAGAGCAGGAGGGCCCTGAAGACTGACGAGACTCCACTACCCCTCCTAAACACACACTGCTAAAAATAAAACACACAGACACATTCCTAATGACTTCTCATGAGGAGCCAGGGGGAAGTAGTTAGTGCTTTTTTTGTTTGAGAGTGTGTGTGTGTGTCTGTGTGCTTACATACACACATGCACACTCACATGCACACACACACACACAAGCATCAAGGTGCATCAATACTTCCTCCTACAGTTACAGACTGAGCTGAAAAAACACAACAGTAACTATGACACTAAAAAGTGCTTTGGCTGTTGGCCTATATGTAAATCCACCTGCTTGTCTGGGGGATTTTTTTTTTTGGTTGGAAGTGTGTTTCAACTGCCTCTCTCTGACCTGCCCATCTGCCCTCTCTTCAAGCCCAGACAGTTGCCTCTGCCACAGCAGCAGTTAAAAACCATTTAAACAGACCTCACTTAACAAAAACATCACCCTTTGTTCAAGCTAACGATTCACCTCTCCCTCACCCTCTCCCAGTAGTGGCTGAAGTTCTCGTGCGAGTGTGATTGTGTGTGTGCGTGTGTGTGTGTGTGTGTGCGTGTGTGTGTGCTAACAGAGCCTGGGTTTATTCACTTCTTTGCTGTGTGTCCCTACTTATCTTATCCGCCTCATCAGATGCATAAGGTATGCCACCTGCATTTGTATCCTTAACATTTCAGGTGTAAATAAAAATACTGCATCTAAATAGTCATGTCTGAGCCTGCAGATTACATCTACTCCAGAAAACAAACCTGCACAACCATGACATGTTTCCTAACCTTTCCTGTCTCTTGCGCTCCCTTACAGCTGTCTTCCTTTCTTTCTTATTTGATTAAAGTGCACATGTGAGGGGCTTGTTTGTGAACTCTCTACATTATATATAACATTTACAAACGCGAAAGCAACTACAGAGAAAACTAAGTGTTTAAACTGTCCAGTCAGGTCAGGGCCACAAACCTTTGTAATTTAATTATTGAGATATAATTGCCTCGTTCTCATCTACTAAGGCAGATGGTAGAGTGTAACACTTGACACATCGGTCTTAAAGAACAAGCTGGAAGCCAAGATTTGATGGCACAAATATAGCTGTTGCCATCATTGCTCTCAAATGACTAATTTTGGCCCATTTAATTGGGAAGAGGCGTGATTACTTAAAGAATGTTATTGCTCAATAGAGTATTATTGTGGGTGCAAGCATTCAAGAGATAACAAGAATAGGGGTTGCCAACCTGTTAATTGCGGTTGACATGTCATGAAAAGTAGATTGCAAAGCATTAGGGGGAAATAATAATACAACTCCTAGAAATTATGTTTCTATACAACTACACCAATCTGCTTTTGTATAAAATTTAATCACTGCCTACATTGTTTTCAGATGCCGCAAGATTTTTTGATGAATAAAGCACTGCAATTACTGTCATGTTAGTTTTTGTTTGGTGGCATGCTAATATTGACCTTGTTAGAGAAGAGTTTGTTCCATATACTTCTGGTAATCATAGTTGTTGGTCTGTTTAATTTGATCAGTGAACATTTTAACCTTCTGGTGGTGCTGGAGTAAATGTCAGGGCATCATCAAAACCAGTATGCTTTGTCCTCTGGGATCCATGAATAATTCCGGTGTAATCAATGTAATATTTGTTTAGATATTCCAGCCTTGACCAAAGTGGTGGACCAAGCAACCAATTGATGCCACGAGCATGGCAATAAAATAGGAATTTTTTTGTGATACCATAAAGCGATAAATAAAACTAAGATATAGCTGCATTATGGCTTTTTTATTTCAAGAACTGTGCCTGAGTTTATGTGCACAGTTGTGTTGATATATGCCCTGTGAATGGAACAGGAATAGACCAGGGACATGTAAAATGGAGCACAAGAGTCAGGAGGTGAAATGAGAAAGATCTACAGAGGTAGTACTAATTGGGGTTAATTCCACAGTTCAGCATTATCATCTCTAATCGGTAAGAAGGGAAGTTGGTAATGGATGATGTTGCAGGGCACGGAGAAGGCCTGTCAGCCGAGATCAAGCAGCAGTGCGGAGTACTGGACGCCCTCAAAGGATCAGAAGACATTAGCAGCACAGTGCAGATCATGATAGGAAGGTGCAGATAAACAGAGAGGCTGGAGGGCCTGCAGCGTTTGCACAAGGGAAAGTGTGAGTGCTCATGTCCCTGCATGAGTGTGTTAGAGAGAGAGAGAGACTTGTCAGTCAAAACAGTCACAACCTTTCTAGTCATCTGCCTGTCTCAGCCCACATCTCACCTGTCAACCTCTTGAAGCAGTGCTGACACCCTGCATACACCATGCTCTGGGCTCAGTATAACTTCTTAGTAGTGACACACAGTGAGTGATGAGTGGATACACAAGCACATCACCCAGAAATACAAGACTCCTCTAACAATTACTCTCTTTTTCTCCCTCACACACACAGACACACTCATTGTGACCTAACCCAGGCCTCTCTAGGGACAACCTCTTTCATCACAGCCATGCCCATCGATACTTGAGCCCTGCACAACATCTGTACACACCTACCAGATTCATTAAGGAGGAGGACAGAGTCAAAAGCAAAAGGATACATCAATAAGCAGAGGAGGTGGCCACACATGTGTCTATGTGCATGTGTCACCAGGGGGCAGGGCCATCTATAAACACTGCTGACAGTCTAGACAGGAAATACACTTGAGGATGTCGATAAGTTAGTCAGTGGGGTGAAGAGAGATCCATAAGGACACAGGATGATGTCAGTGGCTAGAGATGAGATCACATGAGGCAACTAAGGCTCTTTATATAAAGAGTTTAGACATCACATTAATTGTATTATCACAAAGTGTTCTATATTATCTATGTTACGGAAATGAGGGAGGGAATCGGACAGAGGTTGAATCAATTTTATAATTCCTTTAAATATTCTTCAACAACCAGTTTGAGATTAAACTAAGACTGAGTATAGACTTTTTAAAGAACGTGAAGCAATAAATTATGCAATTATTCTTCAATATCCTCTATTGCCAATTCTTCACTTCACTGGCATTAACAGTTGAGTCATTATTGCGTTACATCATTTTGTGGTGAGCATTGCACAGTAGATGTTGATTCATGTGGAAATGCCATGGATTATAGCTTTAATATTGTTGGGAGTAAATACCTCCAGAAGCATACAGTGATTCTCCCTTGAGATTTGAAAAATTAAGGAGATGAATATGATTTTACCTCCAGGATGTGACTGCCCTATATCACGTTGCCTCTCTTGGCATGGTTTCCAGTGCGAGTGCCTGTGTGTGCGCACACTCGGGCCAGTGAGTTCTCAGCTCGACTGACATTTCCTCAAACGTGGCTGACATTTCCAGGGGATTTGAAGATTTGATCCCTTCTGTGTTTGAAGAGTTGTGTGCTGCCCTCCTCACAACACTGAGGGAAACGCTACAGCAGAGCCGGCAGCGCAGTCTGCCTTCAAGGCCTTACTCCACAGCATTTGGAGCAGCCCGTTCTCACTCACCCGTAGTGTGATCAGGAGAAGACCTGCACTATACATTGCCTGCCTTTTAGAGATGACTGGTTCACTGCTTGGTCTTTTACTTAGTCTTGCTGTTTTCCCCTGAGCTGTGGGGTGTTACTGCTTCTCTCAACTGAGGCAGAAAAGCTATCACCAAAAGATATGAGAGAAGAAAGTAGATAGAGATGGTGTGGGAGGGAGCAAGAGGGAGAGAAACCAAGAAAGTGTGAGATAGAGGGAGGGAGAGATCTGTTTCTCCTGCTACAGGCTGGTTAGTGGAGCGAACTGACACAGACTGACATCTCTCTTCCATGGAGGCCGAGTTAAAAAGAGCCTGACTACTCTTTGTCCATTACTCCCTCTCTCTCCCCAACATTCACTCTTCTTACTCTTTCAGCTGTCCTGACCTCTCTCTCTCTTCCTCTTCTCTGATCACCCTGCGGCACCTATGTCTTGCTTTTTCTGCCTGGATGCAATGTGCAGCTTTCCTGTCCAAGCCTGGGGCTCAAATTACACCCCACCACCCTGTGCTGGCCACACATTCACAATCAACCACACACACATATGTACACACGTTCAAGCCTATACAGTAGCCATGAGGAGGCCCAGGGCCCAAACACAGGTCAGGCTTGGGTCAGTCAAGGGCAGAAGGACAGAAACATGCCTCACACTGAGGGTGATCTGAGGGCAGCTGGATAGACTGAACAATGCAATACACAAGAAAAGATGCATGAGAACACATAGAGAATCAAATGCATGCACCAACTGTTCTATCAGCCATCATTAAATTTTAAGTGTGGACTTTATACTAATGTTTTATCAGACAGAGGCTTTCTTATTTGATTGTCTGCATGACTGAGGGGGAAAATATACACAGATTAATACATATAC
Organism: Rachycentron canadum; assembly: GCA_038496675.1. NCBI lineage: Eukaryota > Metazoa > Chordata > Actinopteri > Carangiformes > Rachycentridae > Rachycentron > Rachycentron canadum. The sequence goes on along the minus strand of CM076648.1, from coordinate 8,968,241 downwards.
ATATAACAACTGCAACACTGGAACTAATGCTGGACTCAACTTTGAACAAACCACAATTTCACTTCAGTCTTTTGTCCAAAGAAATACCTCAGTAAACATTATAATTGCTAATAAGATTCAGACTGAATCAGCAGTATGAATTAGATTGAACCATACCTGCATGTTGTGCACACTAGTTAAAGCAAACTCCCCTGCAGTACAGGATACTGGCAGCCAGCTGATCAGCCAAATTGTCTGCTGATCTGACCTCAGTGCTCACTATCATCCTGTCCTTCAAATGCCAGTGATCTCATGGTTGTAAAACATGTGCATCCTGCTAGAGAAAAGAGCTCAAAGGGAGGGAACACAGCATTTGATGTATCACAGTACATATTTTGCCTTTCCCTGGGCCTGTTTGTCCCCAGAAACAGGATGCTTTGGTAGAAGTGCCTCAATAACTATGTGATACTTTATTGGTCCCTGTAGGATACTTCCCTCCCTCACTTCAAGGCATGTCATTGCACCCAGAGCAAGAGCAAGAGCAGAGAGAGATTCACATGTTATACTTCCACAGTACCACTATACATACATACGTACATTTTATATATATATATATATATATATATACACACATACATACATACATACATACATATATGTATGTGTGTATGTTTAGTGTGTGTGGGAGAGAGGAGAGTTAGGTGCCCGCGGGCGCACGGCAGGCGGCCAGGGCGAAGCCGCCGCGCCGCGCTGGGGTTTGGCGGTTCCGAAGCTGTGGGACCGGGCCCGTGAGTCGCCGGACATAACTCCTGCCTGTTTTATTCTTTTTCACAATCAAGCCATACTACTATTTCTGTGTTATTTAAATCGAGACATAGGCCTCAAACCTAAGAGAGAAGAAGTTAGATGGATGTCAGTAAATCAAGAAAAATGTTTCCTACTGTGGCCCTACAGAATGTCCTTGGACTAACGCTCCAGATACATAAATGCACTTTATCTTACTCAGCCTCAGACACAATGCTTTTAATGCAAAAAGTGTGGGCAGACAGGTAATCACTTGTATACGCAAAGCCACACACACATGCACACACACAGCTGGTGACAACTGCAGAGTTGCGTCCTTATCCCAAGTCAGTTGGGAACTCTAACAGGAAGAGGGTAAGTGCTATCGATTGGCTTCTTCCTGCTTGGCCCTGCTGTCAGAGCAAAAACAAGCTGACCGTTTGACCGTCTCCTTTTCAGTGAAGCAAACAATTACATGTGCATGCGCACACAAACACACACACACACACACACTCACACACAGCGACTTTGCTTCCAGCTACACTACACAAGGATTTGGGATACACCTGAGGTTGTCCGTTACCAAGTCTTTTCTTGTGTGTGAGTGAAAAGGGTGAGGAGCCACTAGAAGAAGAAATTCACAAAATGATGATTTAATATATTAATTATTCGTAGTAATAGTCAAATTTGTAGTAATTAGCCCTGTTGGTCAACCAGCAACGATGTATAATTGCCTTCAGCTCATGACCAGAAAAAGGATTAAGTGGGTAGAGAAAATAAAGGATTTAATAAATACAGTTAATTTTGCTTTTCATTTAGTAAGTCATGGAAAATGACCTAGAGCATCATGTTTGTGATCTGTTACATGCTTTCAGTCTATTCCTGAAAACAGTCTGATAAAGTAGTAAATAAAGTTAGTATGTAGACAGACAATGGGGTTGATGTAAAAACACTCCTCTGGGCAGTTCTATGACATTATGAACAGAAATCTCTGCTGCAGTCAACTCCCTTCGATGGCATTTAGATATAAGGCAGAGGAAAGATGGAGGGATACAAATCAGGAGGAGGGATTAGTGGATGATCAGATAAACAGACTAAAGGAGACAGGGAGGATGCTCATAATGGCTTAACAAATCAAAGGGAGGGATGGAAGAAAACAACAGAGGCACAAGGGTGTGTATGTGGGTGAACTGGCACTAATGACTCTACGTCTTCTTTCCAGATGTCCATGATCGTACACCTCTGGAGTCAATCCAGCATACAGATCAATTTCTTTCACTGACTCCGGGAGTACTGAAAAGTACATTCCTTCCCAAGTGTCTTCTTCTCACCAAACTACCCAAAAGATGAAATACTGGATAGTTAAAAGTGAAAAACAATGTTATAACACTTTTAAGGTGCAATCCTGACATAGAGAAACAATAAATATTGCATTTCCAGTGTTGCTACTATTATTTTACTTCCATAGTTTTCTGCCAGCTGAAGTATAAAGTGGTCATAAAACTCACTGTGATTCAGTTTTATTTACCACGATTTAAAACACAACAAAGGTACAGTGTAAATACAACAAGACTGGGTCAAAACTAAGCATATGGCTGGACCAGTATCTGAAAACTGTAGTAGAGCTAGACCTGTCACGTCTCATCTCTGGGTTGGTGCTCCTGAAAAACTGTCTCCTTGGGGCGCAATGAGTTGGTGATTGTGTGTTTGTTATGTTATGTTGGAGCTTTCAGAGGAAGGAGTAGCCGCTGTGTTTCTGATTTAACAGCATCATGTTAGACAGGTGATAGGTGTGTGTCTATGGTGTGTTTCTTTTCCATTACTGACAAAAGCCTGATGTAAGAATGTCTCAGCTATTTTTTTGACCAGTGGAAAAGGGCTATATATAATATTCTACTTCAGCCAAACAGCTGTTCACACTGATGTTTTTCTGTTGTCAAACAACGGAACAAGTTTGAAATAGTGACTGAAATGCGGCCTGTTAAGGCCACCTGTTAACTTCCAAGCTGTTATAACTATGGCATTGTCTGACAAATTCACATATATTAAAGATGACACCTACACTGTCTTTTGTTGGAAAGTTGGAAACACTACAGACTAACTTTCCAGAAACTGTTTGCGTTAATTCATTTTGATAGAGCAATGGGCCATTAGGGAAACTTCAATTCAGTCACGTGGCGTTACGCTGACCAATGGTGGAAATATGATCAATCAGTCAGTCAGTGACATTTACGATTATGAGGTTGGTCTTGCTGTTCTGCAAAAAAAAATTCAACCATGTTTTTGCCATTTTTTTTTTTTTTTATAGACAGACTTTATTGCTCCATTTACTGGCAAATGTGAAAGGCTGGTGTCAGCCAAAAACACTGCTGCACTCATATATCCATGGTCAGGGCCCAGGAAAATATATACAGTAGGTAATATATACAGCAGAGCACAGCAAAACAACTCTATTCTCCTGAGGGTGAAGAAAGTGGAGAGACAGCGAGAACAAGATAGAGATACATAGATAGAGGGAGAGAGAGAGAAAAACACAAAGAGTTGTTTTCTGCTGGGTGGGTAAAGTGTGTCCAGGGGGCAGCTGAGTGAGCACACACAACGCAAAGCCTGTCATTAGTCCCAGCTTTCTGCAGACACAACAAACTGTGTGTGAGTGTGTGGGTTTGTGTGTGTTCGTTTGTGAGACAGAGAGAGAGAGAAAATGAGGATGACAACGCATCCATGTGTGCCTTTGGGTGTGCGTAGAGGTTAGGTATGTATGTGTGTGTGGAGTTTCAGACATTGACAAAAGCCTGTGTTGTTGTGCTTGTCTTCTCTGATGTACAATCCCTTCAGGATCACAGCCCTGTGTAGTCAATACTTTCCTGCCTGCTTGTGTGAACGTGTGTGTGAGATCAGTTGCAATGTATAGACCCTCCTTCTCCTTCTTCCCTTTTCTTCCCCTCCCCTCTCGACTCCACTCTTCTCTCCATCCTCCTCTCTGTATCTTCCTCTGACACCCTACACGCACACACACAAACACACACACACACACACACACACACACACACACACACACACACACACNACACACACACACACACACACACACACACACACACACACACACACACACACACACACTGCCTCCTGTCTACCAGCTGCTACTTTGCAGCCATTCATCAGAGCAATGATTAGCGAGTGGAGGAATGTCATGTAGCTACAGCCGACTCCTCACCCCAACCCTGACCTTTCACCCCTGGTTGACCCTGGACGACCCCGTGCTGCAGCAGCTGCTTTTACACTGTGCCAACAAACTCCATTAGGCCTGACACCTGCTTCTATATACACTGAATCACAGTAAAATACACACATGCTCACACATATATATACAAAGATGCAGAAGAAGGCAAAAGATTCAGAGCAGTTACTTATGCAGAGGCACACACACACACAAACACAATGGCCTTTACACATGCTAATGCAGTAAGGCGGCCCTTTTATGAGATTACACAGTCATTACAGGGAGAAGGGGTCATGAGGGGCACCTGTAGTTGAGCGGCTCCACAGTCTATCAGGAGCCTGGTTGTGTAATTTTGTGTGTGTGTGTGTGGAGGAACCACAAGACAATACAAGAGTGTGACACATGGTATAGTATGTGATATATAAACTGAACTATGAATAAACATAGAGGACTGTTACAGAGCCAATACTAGCGCCATTCAGTGGACACTGTGCATATGCTCTGTGTGCAATAAGATCCTCTTTGTATGAGTGAGTGGTTTTCTCTGTGTGGATGTGTGTGTGTGTGTGTGTGTGTGTGTGTGTGTGTGTGTGTGTGTGTGCGTCTGTGTGTGGGCCCCAGGCCGACTCTGACAGCTCAGTGCTAGCCATCTGCTGGCAGTCACACCAGGAGAAAGCAACCGCAGCCAAACAATGGAGAGCAATGACAGGCCAGGATTTGTGGGGAGTTTTGTGCGTGTGTGTGCGTGTGTGTGTGTGTGCATTTTGGTGTGGGGAGTGTGTTTCGTTTTCCCTTCAAAGATCCAAATGAGCCCTTCTCTATGAGCATGTGCAGAGGGGCGTGGCTGTTGTTGATAGGCTGTCTCTGTTACCAGGCGATAGATTAACAAGCCCAAATGGCCATCTGAGGAGGATAGATAGCATGGGCGAGTGTGGTCTCATTTTTTTTTTTCTTTCTGTGTGTCACTTGCTGTCTACTGTTTGTTTGTATGCCTGTCCACCCTTTTTCTCTTTTATCTTCTTTCTCCATCTGGCTTTCTCTCTCTTTGCAAGTAGGAAGTTGATATGACTATACAGTCAAAAGCTTGATGAATGTGCAGTGCTGAACTTCGGTGCATAAAGTGCACATACAGCATACTACTTTCATTCTATTTATTTTATACAGTATGCAGTCTTCTCTCTTTCCAACGTACACTATGTTTGTCAGCCTGTCCCTGTCTGCAGGTAAGAGCCGTCACACATGCAGACAGATGGTCGGCTGTTGGGAGGAAGCTGGCTGCCTGGATGTGGCACACCAGCCTGACAGCAAGCACCTTCCAGCTGGGTAGAGGCCTACAGTTCCTCCTAGAAAGAGCATGCCAGGTGGCCAAGAAACAGGCTGCTGGTCTCCTGCAGCCACTAAACACATAACCCTTTGGTCACTATTATTGTTTTACCACTAATCACAACACAGGGCTATTACCAACAAAGAAATACAAAAAAGTCAAGACCGCAAGTGAGAAGCAGAGCAACTGAAAAGGAAATGGCCAAGTAAGGACAGGAGGCAAATGGCTGAATATGAAAAGAATCCCTCTCCCTGCACTCCATTTAAAGAAATGTGTTTGTGCCCATGTGCCTGTGCTGTGTGTGTTGCTTTGGCCATCCATGCCTTTGTATGGCAGCACTTCAAAGGCAGCTTTCAGTAAGTTTCTGCTCTTCCACCTCCTGCTGCTGCTAGTTTGTGTCTATGTTTGTGAGTGTGTGTGTGTGGAGCAGTGCCTCCTGTAGCTGGGGGCTATGGCTGATCACCACTACCACAGCGAGGTTTGGAATGGCATGCCCGCTGGCACACTAACAGGGCACACCTATTTACACAGGCCCAGACTGAATGGCAGGCATTGTCTGGGTGAGAATGCAACACTTAAGCTCCTGATTAAGGCAGAACAAAGCCCTGAGGGGCAAGAGTGATGAATGCATGGAGC
>CM076648.1:8945213-8961902 GCA_038496675.1 Rachycentron canadum | reverse complement strand
GAGAGGAAGAGATGAAGAGAGGCAGAGAAGGGAGGCTCTGTGAAGGGGAATCTCATCTGCTGTTGCTGTGGGGAGGCAAGATAGGAGGGGGAAATTGAGAGAGGAGAGGAAGGGAAGGAAGCAAAACAGGCGAGAGGGCAAGAATTGGCAGTGTTGAAAGGGACGAGAAGTGAGACAGACAGAGAAGTGAGAAAGATAGGAGGCAAGAGGTAAGGAGAGAGGCAGGTAAGGATGAAAAGGTAGGGAGGGAACCAAGACTGAGGTAGGGAGGAAAAGAGGAGAGAGAGAGAGAGAGAGAGAGAGAGAGAGAGAAAAGACAACAGAGAGGAGGGGGTTGCTGTCAAGGTATCTTCCCTGATAATAGACAGATAGCTCCCTCTAATGGTACTTGTCCACTGGCAATGTGCTCTCCATCCTGCCCCCTCTTGTTCAGGGAGTTAACAGCAGACAAGAGGGAGAGGCCAATCACTGCCATGTTTTCAAATCAATTAAAATGATAATTACCTAATTCAAGCACTGCCACGAAGCCCTGATATCAAAAATCACACTAGTGAAGGTGGCGGGTGGAACAAAAACAACTGTGATACTGTGGGTGACATCAGTGACAGTTTCTTCTCTTGATTCAGCATCGTGGACACGGGGGCCATACGATGTGCAGCGTGTTGTGTACGTGTGTTTATCTGCATGCGTGTGCATCTAGTGGCACCTTGGCAACGTATGGGCACAAACACAATGTGTATGACGAGGGGTGAGCGACTCGCTGAGTGTGTGTGTGTGTGTGTGTATCCTAGCAACAAGACAGACGTAGTATCAGTGCAGTGAGCAGCTGGCAGAATGGGACACAGAGGCCATGATGGATTTATCACTGTGTGTGTGTGTGCGTGTGTGTGTGTGTGTGTGTGTGTGTGTGTGTGTGTGTTACATTTAACAGCTGTGAGAGATTTAGGTGTGTCAGCGTGCACACATGCTATGCATCTACGCATGTCTAATACTAAAACACTCATCACCACGTCAAGCCACGAATTGCAACGATAACTAAGAAACATCCACCAACATGAACGGTTTTGCACATAAAATAAATACCAACAATACCAACCAATGTTATTTGTCTGTCAATATTTTGTACTTGGTAAAATGCAATGCAGTTGAATAGTACATAGTGAGTATGTGTTGAACATGAACATTTCAAGCTGATAGCCTATGAATACGAATGAGCTAAAGCAAGACATTGTCCCATAAAAAGTGACTAATGTGAGTACCAAAAGGCACAACAATCTCAAGACCAAAAATGGAAAAAATTAGGGTTCAAATGAGGGTCCTTTATCAGAAAGTACAGTAGAAAAAAAATTTTTGTTGGCCCAAAAACTGCCTTTTGTGCAGCCTTAAAGGGGAACTCCGCCGATTACACTCATCAAAATCTGTTCACATGTGTGAAATAAAGCCTCTGCTGGTCCAGAGGGAGCTGCATAAAGCCTGATAAATTGCCTCAAGTCATGTCAATTGCATCAGTTCAGATTGAAGACTATTGAAATGACATGAAAATGAGGGTGCGGAGTTAGAAAGAAGTGAGCTTACCAGACCTCTGAAGCCTGCTCCTCATCTTTGATTGAGGCTGGCGGGTTCAGGCTACATTAGCCTCTATTAGCATAAGACTGTCAAATCTCCAACCAAACAGTTGCGGTCAAGTTGGATTGCGGGTTATGTAGGCTTAAGGTATTGTATATAGTGAGTTATTAACATCTTTTTATCAAAGGAACTAAACATGAAGTTACTCATAATCATACTCCCAGTTTATCCTTCTCACGCTTAAGATTAGACTGGATGTTTGATAGATACAGTGTGAGTTGGCCTGCATTAAGAAAGGCCTTATCTAATCTCACTTTAGATCTTATCTACAGGGGTATTTGTGAGTCACATAGACCGGATGTAGATGAGTATACACACATAAGCACACAGTGGTCCCAGTGCCAATGATCCTTGGGCCCAACTGTGCACCAGTAACTGTGGAAGTTCTCCATGGTGAGATGGGGCTGGCTTCCAAACCCCAGGCCCGTCGGAGGGCCCTGGCCTGGGCAGAACTCTGTCTCCAAAGGCCTCACCGCCTGCCAGTTTCTGCTCCATGGAGGAACATCATGCTACAGCTAATCACCAACTCAAAACCAATTCTGGAGTACAGTGCCAAGCCACAATAAGGAGATAACACATTTTTCTTACACTGCTGTAATCATCTAACCTCATACCATATGTCCCCATGTTCTTTTCTGTCTCTGTCTTTAGATGCTTAGCACTGGGGTGAAAGAGTCAGTGGAGATGACTCATAGAAACTTTTCACATCACTACATCTCCACATATTTGAACACTTAGTAAGGCCAAAGCTGACACTAACCTCTTCAGCAGTTTCTTATCCCATAAACAGACAACAGTGATGCATTGGATAGGGTTATCTATGTGCATGTGTGTGAAGAAATTAAAATCATGATTAAACAGAACAATTCACTTTCAGCAGATGAAGCGATATAAAAGGAACAAAGAAAAGAGACAAGAAAAGGTAAGCAGCTTCATCTGTATTTGACTCTTCTGTGTGGTATGCCATTGCATCTTCAGCCACCCCACCACCCCCCACCTTCACCACCTCTATACTCCTCCTTTCTTTCTGTTTCTCTCCAGGCTGTCTTGGGAGGTTTGATGTCTTTTTAAAAAGGCACCAGCTTCATGTGTTTTTATGTCTGCTCATATAAAAGCAGCTTCTTTTAAAGGCTTCTCTCACAAATGACTTGCGTTCTCACTGTCACTGGATGACAAGAGGCACTGGGAATGACAACAGAGAGAGACAGAAAGAGGGAGAATCTGAGGAAGAAAGCAAAACAGGACAGGGAAAGAAAGAAAGTGATTTTTCCAGTTTTGGTTCAACTATTTCATTTTACTTAAGGAAAGTTGATTTATTTTTTTTTTTTCCCCAATGATGACCTGATTCATATTCATACAGTTACATCAATAACTCCCAGCTGCCCAATACAACCACAGTCCTCAAGAGCAGAAGTCCCCAAACTTTACAGTTTCCCACTCACTGTCACTTATCCAGCCCTAAAATTCAAACCATCAATCCATTTCGCAGATTATTTATAATATATAGTGAAGCCGTGATATATCGCAAATAACGGCAGACCAAAACATTGGCCCCTATATTAGCCCTGAAAAAAGACGCACTAATTCATTTGAATGGGAGCAGTCTAGTGATGCAACAGAGACACTAAAGCACAAGGCGGAGCCTGAGTCAACTTTTGCTGCAAACAATGCAACATAATCTGGCCAGCTGCTACGATGACCAATCCTGGTTGATTTCTTTGCAACAATGACAGAAATTTTCCTCTTTTAACCTTGGACCACAGAGTCCATGTGGATTAGATCAACGCCCTATCAGTCATAATAGCCACTAATGATATATTGAGGAATTTATATATTTTAAGCTGGATGGCCTATAGATCTCCAAACCTCTGTTCTTCTGTCTCTGTTCTTCTCTGGATGTCTTTAACACCCAGTCCTGTGTTTTCTTTATTAGTCTGTTGTTCAGACTAGTAGCTGTTAGCTTTTTCCTCAAAATGGTAGTCAGCAGGGGAGTCAGCACGCAAACACACAGTAATATGCACACAGCTGGCTCACATGCAGGGCCCAAGTGGCAGACCTCAACCTAACTATAAAATGCCCCCACCACACACACACACAATCTCCACAAGAATTCATACATCAATCCCCGACCTTCATCACAATTCCTCCCACCCCTATCCCCCACCCATCAACCCCTTAACCTCTTTCTGATGCCATTCCCCACCTCTCCTCTCTCCCAATTCCAACCCACCTGGTAATGATCCCATCTGGATCTGTTGGGGTTTGTGATGTATTTTAAGGCCACATTAATAGCTACCCAGCACAGCTCCTGTGACCACAGTCCATATCTCTTGATCACACCTCCCTCCCTCTCGTTCTGTCTATTTTTCTCTGCCTTCCCTGCATCCATTTCACATTTATACCCTTCCAACCCTTGTGAGAGTGTGTCCATGGGCTTAACAAGATCGATCACTCCTAACTCCTTGTACTCCCTGCTAAATCAATGGCTCTTTGTCTCGTTAAGCACTGGAAGGAACTCTGTGTGTTGTTTTGTGTGTGAATGTATGTGTTGGTGACGGAGAAAGAGAGGCAGTGGGAAGAATTTGTTACTGTAGAGGTGTAATGTAATGGGAGAATCTCACTGCGGAACAACTTAGGATTTATCCTGGGAAACAGTCAAACCATTAAAATGAACTGGAATCTACTTCCTGGGGGGGCGGAAGGCAAAGAGGTTGGGCGCACTGTACGTAAAATAAAAACAGCACTTATGTGGACGGGTCAGTGCAAGAGAGAGGGAGGTATGAGTGACAAAAGAGAGACTGTGAGTTTGTCTCTGCATGTGCAAGACTGTATGTGCAGTGTTGAGAGAAGTGAGCCAAACCTCACCACTGACTTGGCCAGGGCCTCTGGAGCCAGAGAGAAAGCCCTGCTAACCACAAACTCTCTTTCTGTGTGTCTCTCTCACACACACACACACACACCCGTGCTGAAAGTGTCTCACTGTGCGAATACGTCATTTCAAAACATGTGTTATTGGCCAGGAAAGCAAGGGAAGTAGCTTGTGAAAGAGAGGAGGTTATAGAGGAAGAAGAAAGGCAGCGGCTGGGACAAAGTGAGTGGAGAACAACTCAGCAATTCACTGTCGTCCTGTGCAAAGCAAACAGGAAACACACTCTGTCGCTCCACTTGTGTTACCCTCTCTCATCTTCTGCCCTCACCACTCCACTGTATTTAAATCCCTGTCACTGTAGCTCATTATACTTCCCAAATGCACCAGAGTAGGTGTTTGCATCACTGCACTTTAAGTCAATAGCGGGACTGCAGAGCGATGAAAATGAACAAGGATAGGGGCTCTTCATACAGCAACACTGTGTAAAAAGGCCTAGGAGTGCTCATCTACAGCACGGCTGCTCTCGGCCCATTTATATTTCACTGTAACGCTACATTAGCCCCCATTGCCGGAGCACACGGTCTGCAAGCCCTGTTCTGTCTCAACCTGTGCACAGCTATACAGCACACACCATAATGGGAGCATTTGGCTGCTGCAGTGCACAGCATTGAGAAGAGACCAACAAGTACACTCCAGATGCAAACAAATATCACACATTTTGTAGGATGCAGACAATGAAGTACACCGGTACAAAAAGGCAATAAAAGAAGCAATAGGAATGAGAAAATGAAGTGAGGATAGGGAAAATTAAAAGTATCCGTTTTAAAGGTCTCTCACCTCAAACTGGTCAGTCTGTATCCTCAGAGCAATGCTGTCTGAATACATGGGCAGCAGACACAACACACACCCCAAGACATAATCAGACACACAGACCGCTGTCTGTGTCAACACAAGCTTGTGAGAAGGCTGAGAAGTGTTGCTAAAGGTGGGTGTGTGCAGGCTTTCTTTGGCATGTTTGTTTTTGTTTTGCTCTTTTTTCTATTGCTGAAGGTTGAGACAGAGCTACACAGAGCATGTGTGTGTGTGTGTGTGTGTGTGTGCGCGCGTATGTGTGTGTCAGAGAGTGTGTTAGTAGGCAGAGACAAAAGGAGCATATGGCAGCAGCAGCCAAGGTTGTAAATTAAACATAGAGGAAGATTAGATAATGAATGTGTGCTCTGAGACAGAGAGACAGCACTGAGCCAGAGGCGGAGCAGACCACAGAGAGACCAGAATCAGGAGTGGAGGAATGGGGGGGGTATAGGAGAGTGTGTGTGTGTGTGTGTGTGTGTCAAGCACATATTAAACACTTGGAATAAATAAATGAGGTGACTAACTCACATGAAAGCTTCATAAAACAATATAAAAATGATGAAACCACCACAGAAGCAACATGAAGACACCCATCCCCCCACCCCAGCTCCACCCCAGCTCCACCCCAGCTCCACCCATGTTGCTAAACATAACTGGACCCCTCCAACTGCAAACTAGACAGCTGCTACTGAGCTGAAGCAAAGCTGCATCTCTGTCAATAGGATTACCGAAGCTCCTGTCAAATATACAGTCCAACACAGGCTCACACATACAAACTCACCATCATACACATATGGCCATGCAAATAAACTGTACATATGCTTTCCAACTGTTGACAGTTGGAGACAACTGATAAACATGCTCATCAGGACAACGAGTATGTAGATAAGAAAGATGCACTGAAAGGGAGCAAAGGGGAACATGTGTATTTTCTGCAGCCAGGTCCTGCTTTCTGAAAACTTATGTTAGCATAGCATTTTAGGTAGATAATGTGATGTATCACGAGCAAAGGTGAATCCAACAAAGCACTTTGACTCAAATGCTGTACTTAAGTGCAAGTTTGAGTAGTTTTCAATTTCAATTTTATGATAAATGGCTGCATTTGTCATTTACCTGCTCTCACACCGATGGCAGAGGTGAGTTTTAGTTTCTTGGTCATGGAGGACAGGATGAGCTGGGGGATCGGACCAATAGTTCATCAAAATTGGAGGTTGTGAGGTGTTGCTCACAAAATCATGACAAAAATGTCCCTACAACCTATTGCATCATGATCAATAACAGAATGCTGCGCTGGTATCATATTTAGGGTTTTAGTCTACCTACCGAATCTCTTACAAATTGGCACTAAGTGTCTGACATGGGATTAGAAACAGTTGAGTTTAAAACCTTATATGCTTCATACATATCTCACACATCCAAACACAGCACTTACAAATTGATGCTCATTGCAAGCTCCTCTCTCTCACTATGAGAAAAGGGAAACGGGGGTAGAGATATAAGGAGTAAGGTTTAGGGTAATCTGTCACTGTCTCATTACTGGGCCACATAAAGCAGGGAGGGAGGGTTAGGGAGGCGGAGATAATGCAATAATAAAAAAAACCAAGAGAACGAGAAGAGAAGGAGGGAAGGTGAGAGGAGGGCCAGGTTTTCCTAATTCAATAATGGGAATCATTTGGGAGCAGATGAAACTGATGTGTACCTAACTTGAGTTCCTCAGTAACCATTTGCCTCTGACAACAGCAGCAGGGAAGAATGTATCTCAGTCAAGACTCAACTTTTAGGAGCATGTGAGAAGCTTCAGGGTGCTTTCAAGTTCTAAATCTCAACAATCATGTCATTTGAAATGGTGATTCTGTAAGTATTTGAATTCATCAAATACTAGTTATACATAGAAGCTCCTTCTTCTAAGATGTGAAATAGAGAAATAATAGAATGGTCACAGTTTATTGATACTTCATTTATATAATGGTGTTGGTGGAAATACTGCTGCTATCATGTATCGTGTACCTTAATGTAAAAATTCCCAGCTGGTTGAGTTCTTATGTCACTGATTGACCCCTTTTCTTTACCATCGCTTTTATGATTTTCCAATTCACGCCTCTGAGGCTGTTGTTTGCATATTCTGTAAGCACTAAATTCTCTGGAAAATTAAGCAATTAAAATAAGCTACTGTGCTGCTCTCAGTGCTTTGAAACTGAAACTGGCTGCATCATAGATGCATCGTAGTAGACTACATACCTCATTTCAAACATTTCTCTTTCTCTGGTTTTCATGGTACATTCACTCTTACAAGTGCGTCCATTTTCAGTTATACGCTGACACATTTGTACGCGGGAATTTTATGCTTACATGGTAAAGCCCTGACATCAAGGTTAAAACTTTAAACTTTTTTTTTTGTATAGCTATGTGTCTGTATATGCATTCCTATGGATGTGTGTGGGGCCATGAGCAAATGTGAGTGCAATAACTGGTGTACAGAATTATAAAAAGCCTCTGTATGCTGTGCTAGAATATGAATGCTTGGTGGAAGCTCTAGATGTCATTCACCGGCCCTTTCAGAGCCACACAGTCACTTTTGAGCCAATCAATCCAAAACCCAGTGAAGGAAGCTCTTACAGTGCACACAGACCATATAACACATGCACGCGCACAGATGGCTTCGCCTGCACCCACACGCACCGCTGCTACCTGTAAGGCTACCAGGGGGGAACCATAATCACACACACAGGAGGTAAAGGCGATCTGCAGGAGCCATAATGAGGGAACACTGTTTTTGTGATCCTCTCACTGCAGCTCTGATTACAGCCTGGTGTTCAGTTTCTACGCTAGGAGTAAACACATGAGAGCACTGCCGCTGTGGGGATTTGACAATACATAAGCATGTGCACACACAAACATACACGCATGCATGCGCACACACGCACACACACAAGCACACACACACACACACAGGTGGGTTTGCCATGCAGACACACGCAGAACAACAGAGCGGAACGTGAATGACGCATACTGCCTTCATGTGTGTAAGTTTAGTAGGCTGCAGCCCAACACGCACCACTTTCCCCGCTCGCCGTCTGTCTCTTCAAAAGACAAAGCATGGCCTTCCTGCCCTCAGCTCATTAGCAGCAGCAAAGAAAAACAGCACATATGCACACATATTCACACAGAGCCTTGCCTTCGAACAGAAATGCTATTGACCTATTGGCAGTTTTAATGGCATCCAGGAGTGGACAAAATAGTGTAATCTGCATGCTGATATACAAACGAACTAATGCAGATCTGACACTTTGTTGACTCACCACTTGTGATGTGTTACAAAATCATTAAAAACTATATTGGTAACATCAGCCCTCCTCTAGCAATTCACTGTGGTACTGTAAGTGAACTACAATATGCCCTTTTTTTAACTGCCTGTCACTGACTTTACAGAGCTTCTAGTCTGCCACCAGGGATTAGCTCAATACTCAATTCTCCACTCAATCTCACTACCGCACATACTATATAAGGGGGATCAGTGAGCGTGTGTGCATGTGCGTGAATGTGCACATGCATACGCGTGTGCTGCATGTGTGCTAATGTGTGCGTGTATATACACTCAGGGGTGATATTAGTTAATCATAGCCTTCACTCAGCATAAATAAAGACCAATTACTGTGCTTCCCTATGGGCCCTTCACTATTAGCACACTAAAGACCCCAAAGAGTGCTGCCCCATAGCTAATACAGCCTTGGTATAACAGTCAGCCTGCTGAATCATGATGATAAGCACCACAGAGGGTAGCAGAAGGACAACATTTGCAACATATAAAGACTGGGGCTTGATAAAACATACATTACAGTGCAGCTGTGGAGATCAGAAAGTGCAATAATCAAAGGAATAATGATAATGATTCTTCACGATAATTGTACGACTTATCACAAATCCAAAGAGATCCAAACAGATCCAAAGTCCATACTGTACTGAACCGTGCCAGTGGGATTCAGCTGTTATATAATTCTATTACAACCTCTGCTATAGCGAAAAGCTGACGTAAATGAGGAATCACCTAAAGAATACAGTAGGTGAACATTTCTTCAAGAGTCTTCAAAGATCTTTCCTCCTTGCTTTACATGTATCTGATTTTTCTTATCATTTTTGCATGTTATATATATCATATGTTATTTTTTTTCTTAGTCTGCTGCTGTAAGTAGCAACGCCTGCAGTAAATAACAGCGAACCCAAACAGTAGAGTAATGCATGAGTCTGTGTTTTACAGTGCGTCCTGTACATTAGCATCGTAGACATCTTACGATAATTGAGTGTTTTTACTTTCTCACAACAGTAGGCTACCAAAGAAAAAGTTAACACAGCCCTCCAATAGAATACACTCTGCCAGAGGACATTACATGCTGACACACCCTTTAACAAGCAAATCCCGCTGTTAAGCTGAGATGACTACTGTCTATTTTTTGCACATTCAACTGTCAACAGAAGATACAACCCTCAGTAAAGCAAACACTGTGCCACTGGTTCTGGTACCATCTTCCTTTGTCCTTTGTTGGATGGATGTGTACGTGTGGACAAGTGACTAAGCAGCTGGAGACAAGCTCTTCAAAGCACATGCACAAATGCAAAATACACACACATATACACATGAATACAGTGGACCCTTGCTGGCAGCCACTCATCACCCAGAGAGGCCAACCTAATTTGGAGGAAAGGCTCCTCTCTGCCTGCTGGGGAGGCAGCAGGGATTATGAGCCTTTATACACACTAATCTAGTTTAGCCACGCTGGGAGAGGGAATCTGTGTGTGTGTGTGTGTGTGTGTGTGTGTGTGTGTGTGTGTGTGTGTGTGTGTGTGTGTGTGTGTGTGTGTGTTTTAAAAAGACACATCTATGGAGTGCATAAGCATGTGTTTGTGTGCTCTTCACTGTTAGTGAGTTTGTGTGTGTGTCAGGGGGGTTTGAGCATGTGTGTGTGAGAGAGAGTGAGTGAGTGTACATGTGTGCTCATCAACCCAGTCTGTGAGTGGAGATAGGGGGTCTCTCAAACTGGTTAGAGATGTGGCTTAGCCTCTTGTCCTCTGACAGCAGCTGGCAGGAACTACATAGAAATACTGACACACACACAGACAAACAACTACACATGAACAGCAGTAAGACAGACACACAAGCAATCAGACTCCTGCTGGCTAATCAAAGCAACAGAACTGTTATATGTACAACTTAGAGGCAGTGCGAGTTGAGGGTAATTATGTCCTGTCTGTGTTAACATTAAGATTAGGAGGTTGGAGGTCAAACAGGCTGTGGGAAGCCATCTGCAATCCCAGGTGTGGCTAGAGTGAACCATCCACCACTTTAACACATGCACTAACACAAGCAGAGAGCACCGTACTGACAGGACGACTTCGAAATCTGCCTGATATGTGTGTCAGCTCACTGTTCAGAGCTGGCTCGAGTTGGTCGGAGAAGCCAAGACGGTGATGATACCTCTGTGTGTGTGTGTGTTACCAGTGAAGTGCGAGCATGAGGGTGAACTGGTGAGAATCACTAACACATTCCAAAACACAGGAGACAGATCTCAAGGCCAAACCAGAGCTGGGACCACACTGGGAATCACAGAGGAAGAGTTTTGAGGAGGAGAAGGACAGAGCGAGTTGGGAGAAAGAGAGATAGAGCGAGCGGGTTGGGGGGGGGACCACAGACTCGACAAGCTTACACTGTGTATGAGCGTTGGCTTGAGTAATTACAGACTTGCCTGGTGTGTGGAGCCGAGAGTCTACCACAACACATCCAAAGTGATGACACCATACACCGCACGCATGCACACACACACACACACACACACACACACACACACACACACACACACAACAGCAATTACTGCACCAAGCATTTAAACAGCTGCTCTATATCCCCATTCCTCAAAACCACACATACATTCGTGCACACTTTCCAAGCCACCCACTGGTGCAGAATGACTTGAACTCATGCACAAGGAATCTCATTTTTTCTCACAAAAATTGACTTATAAATATAAACACACACACACACACAGTTATGAAGCCCGACAATTACGTATTTAAAGTCCACCTTAAATATACAACAAATACCTGGTCTGCTTGATCCCTGTCTACTCACTGTAGTCTCCATTTTTGAACTAATTCAGGATCTCTACCTCTGTGTTTGACCATGAGACCCCTCCACAGTGGAGCACTGACACCATCTGGTGGCTAATTACACATTTTGCACAGAATTTACTATCACTGTCAAGGACCACTCGCATGCTGAGACAGCCACTAATGATATTGATATGTAGTTAAAAAGGAAAAGGGCAATTTCAAGTTCTAATTATCCATGAGAAAATATAAGACGACTTATAAATTCCATGTCATGTCAAATGTTTCCAGCAGCGGGAAACCGAAACAGAGAATCCGTCCAGACTGCAGTCACTTGGAACAAATCAAGTGGCGACAGCAGACGCCGGTGGTTTTGATCTCTGGAGTCAACCGCAAGGTTCCAGTCTATTCTCTGACTGGATATCTGTCTGTCGCACAGGACTTCCTGACAGGAAGCACTACATACGGTACAGAGACAGGGAGAGAAGAAGAGACACAGATGGTGAGACTGAGAGAAAAAAAGACAGTCCAAGATGGGATATAATAGCATCAAAATTCGTAACAGCTTGCCAAAACCTCAAGCACTGGGGACAATGACTGATGTCACATTTACTCAGCCAGTCGTTTAAATGTACAATGTGCTGGACAGGCCCAATTTACATGAATATATACTTTCATATATGCAAAGGTTATACGTCATCGCTCGTCTTTGTGGTCAGCCACCCATTGAACTGCACAAATAAAACACTATTTGATTTGAATGGACAATGTACCCATTCGCTGTTTACCTACTTCCCCACCAACTACTGTACTTGACAGTTCACCCTATTTAAAGTTGGACGTTAAGGTCTTGCTTTTATTCACTTGACACACACGCGCGCCAGACTGGTGACTCATGGTGGACAGTTTTCTTCTCTTTCCCTGACATGTGATCTTTTCTGTCCCTCATGCTGTGTTTGTTCCCTCTGATCATCTACGATGTCATCCCACCTCCTCATCCTCCTCCTTACCCCATGTCCTTGTCTGATTTTACATCTCAAACTTTCTCACAACCTTGCCTCTCCCCCAGTCATCTTTCCTCTCTCATTCTCACACACACACTCTGTGAGTTATTACACCCACTCGCCTTTTATCTGCTCTATGTAGAATCTGCCTCAGAAAAGACATAGATAGATAAATAGATAGAGTTTCATTAAGACAAAAACACAGACTGGCGGATGGAGGGATCAGCCAGGGAGGGAGAAAAAAAAGGCAAGAGTAATATATAACATTTACAAGGGGATTAGTGTACAGCAGTACAGGGCATGAAGACCCCCACAATTCAACTCTGAACTTGTTAAGGTAGAACATCTGTTGTTGAGGGGGAGGGAGGAAGAGGAGAAGGGAGAAGAGAAGGTCAGGGGTAAACAGGGAGAGAAAGACAGAGGGGAGGGGAGGAAAAAGGAAAAGAGCAGATCAAGGCATGAGAGCTTTGTGCTCCTTCTCTTGGCAAGACTCTGTGGCTGTGTGCGTCTGTGTGTGTATGTGTGTCTGTGTGTGTGAGCGTGCACAGACACACACACAAGCCTGTGCTCCTGGCAGACTCAGACTAGGCATTAAAATTATTGGTGCCGCCAGCATGCCGCGGCCCCCGCTGAAAAGGGAGGGAGGTGAGCAGCGAGAGCAGGAGGGAGGGAGGGAGTCACCAAGTGCTAATCAGACCCATGTGTGTGTGGCCAGCGATGCTCCAAACAGCTGTTCCCATGCTGAGGACCTGGCCACCACACACACACACACAAATGTCCTGTAAAGCTATCCAGGTACATCAGTTTGCAGTTAACACAAACACCACCATGGCCTGTATGAATACATGGTAGATAGAAAAAAATAAATAAGACAAAGTGGGGGAAGCTGAAGATAATACACTTGTGTCTTTTTTCCAAAACTAAAGTTGTGATGTTTTTTAATGTCTTGCATCATTTTGCCATATTTGTTTTCCCCCCTTTGTAAAGACCTTAATAAAACAGACCAGACTTCAGTTGCAGTGAAGATAAAGATAATTTTAAGTGGAACTGAAAAAATGCAGATAGCAAGACAGGTGTGGAAGTGCTATGTCGTTTCCTTCCTCTAAAAGGCTGACAACGGCAATGGTCAGAGAGCAGAGGGAGGAAGTTCTGTTATTTATTCTAGGAAGAGACCTCATTTTACAACCCACCCCATTAAGGACACACACACACACACACACAAACACATAACAATCTACAAGACACACACACACACACATATACACATACACTCACTGCACTCTGCAATAAAGAGGACATCGATCCATCTTACTTTGCTTGTTTAGATTAGCTGTTTCAGCCTCAGTAATTGGATCTTTAGGTTGCAACAGTGCCCCCTGAAACAGTGCTAAGAAGGTGGATTTCTTCATCTGTGTGCATGTGTGTGTGTGTGTGTAACAGGGCAGTGATGTGATGTGCCTTGGGGAATGGCTCTCTTTGTAGTGGGCAGGGAAGTAGAGGAATGTCAGGAATCTCCCCAGAGGATGTAGGGTCTGTCCGGTCAACTCACTCTTTCTCTTGCCCTCTTTCTCTCTTTATTGTCCTGTTTCTCTCCTTCTCTCTCGTTCACTCTCTCTGTCTATCTTGTTCTGGCTGTCAAGCTAAACATGGTGCACGTATATGCAGCTACACGCTTGCACTAAGCAAACACAGCAGCTAAGATGAGCATAAAAAGATTTGGAGCCAATAAAGTTGACTAACAGCCTGGGAGCAAATAAAATAAAGCTTTTACCAGAGGCCTTGGGCTGTGTGTGTGTGTCTGTGTGTTAAATGGGGAGATGAAAGAGTTAGTGGTCAGACTTGGTCAAGAGCTCTAATCACTTTACCAGCTGCACTTGATAGTGACACAATATTGTATTGTTCTATCTGTCTGTATGTGTCCATTTTCTCCCCTTCTATCGTGCAAGGTCATGTTCACTTCTGTGCATGTGTGTATGTCTGTCAACCCCAGACTTGAGAGAATCCCAAAGTGCACTGCAGTTTTAACCATTGATGTCTGTAACATAAAATGTGCTGGAAGCCAGTCAGAGCAGAGCATCCAGTTGGTGACAGAGCTTTTACAGGTCATGAGTGAACAGAGGTTGGAGAGCAGGCGAGCATGCATGTGTATGTGTGTGTTGTGTTTGCACAGTTCCCTGGTGGTGACTGTTCTGCGTCACAGATCAGACAAAAACACACATGTCAACAGCAAAAAAGTGAGTCATAGTGGCACCTGGTGAAGCGAAAACAAAGGCTGAGAAGATAAAGGCGGACTGAGTCTGTAAGATCTGAATCATCAGAGGGAAAATATGTATGTTTGCAAATGGCATTACTTGCTGTGGTGTTACGCTGGGAATGAGAGAGTTAGCCTGAGAATGAAAAAATGAAGACATACAAAGAGCTGATGGGTGAGGAGACTGAGCTAAACCACACGTGCTGCATCTTGCACAAAAATATTGCTTTTGCACACACACACACACACACACCAGACAGAAAAAGAAAACAAGATGTCCAGAGGATGGAAAGAGACAGAGAGAGAGAGAGACAAGGGGAATGAGTGATGTTATGACTGAGATGTAGGACGCCACCATCACAGGATCACTGTAAACAGACACTGTTTGCTTGTGGAAACTGATATTGCAAATTTTTGACTATTGAAAGGCAAACAGCTGCTCACCATAGAAGAAAAATCAACAGGCAAACCCAGACCTCATGTCCAGGGGAGGAGAGAAGCCAGGGACTAGGGGATGGAGGATGTAATAGGCAGTGACCTGGTGGAGGCCTGACGTGTGCTTAAGGGGCCTGGGTCAGGGGTCACCTGGGGTAGAGTTGATGTCAAATCTAACCTTAAACCAGAAGATGCTGAGGAAACAGCTACCAGTGCAGCACATGTACAAATCGAGCATGCGGCAAAGCACAGGTACCAGACAAACAAATAGACAAACTTTACACAATGGAATGAGTCAAAGGGGTTTTCATGCTGGAGAAGGGAGTAAACTACTGCAGGTGTGGGGGAGAAAGATCAGTGGTGTGTAAAGTGGACCACTTCACTTCCATCTGCAGCAGCTTAAAGGTACTTACAGGTGTTAAGTCTGGTAATGACAGTGATAGTGTTTCCAGGCCACTGAGCAGTGGTCCACCTAGAGCTTTGCTATGAGGATCATCAAGGCAGAGCACTTACAATGAACATCTAACAATCAGCCATGAAAATATGCTTTGACTTAAATTTTTCTACAAACGAGGGCCCCCACAGTGAAATCTAGCAGAAGTCTTCCTTTGCATTGTGAACAAAGTGAACACAGCACGCAGACTCCATGTGATTAGAGTGTATCCATTGTGACGCCTGCTGGGATCTGGTTCCTGTGCAGAAACAGCTTGAGTCTCTGCATCCCTACCTGCAGCTCTTCTCTTGTATAAAAAAAAAGTCCCACTCCAAACAGACAATAAAGAGAAGCTAGCAGCCCC
Organism: Rachycentron canadum; assembly: GCA_038496675.1. NCBI lineage: Eukaryota > Metazoa > Chordata > Actinopteri > Carangiformes > Rachycentridae > Rachycentron > Rachycentron canadum. The sequence continues at coordinate 8,945,969 of CM076648.1, read as the reverse complement.
AGGACATGGTACCACCATTCACACTTTAAAATAATCAGCAAAGAACTATTTAAACAGGACCAGGTTACAGCCCCTCATAAAACAAAATACACACAGGAATATTTGTATTGACACAGCAATAGGTATGTCACAAGCTAACACAGTCAACATAGCGACAGCTCATTACATGAGCAGTCTGGTTTTTCTTGTTTTTTTTGTTTGTTCTTCTTTTTTTGGTATCAAATTTAGTACTGAGAATTGTTAAATTCCAATAGTTTTGGTACTGACTACCAAAATTAGTGACATTGTTACACAGCAAGCTGGTAGGAAAAAGAAATCTCTCCATGGGGGGTACCAGGATGCTATGCCGAAAAGTGGTGGCAGTGTTTAGGGGTGGTGTGTGGAAAGGGAAAAGGGGGGGAAGAAATATAGGTCCCACAGAGCTACTGTGCAGGCGCCAGCAAAGACAGCGAGGGTGGAAAGGAGGGGAGGAGAGGAGGAGGGAGAGAAGAAGGGGGAGAAAGACCCTGGTGAAACTCTCAACAGATGCGTGAAGCCCTTGTCAGCATTCCTGCTAGGTAACGCAAGGTCAGGAGCAAGCAGGAAGACAATATGAGGACTATTTGGGCTCCCTGAGCGCCAGATGTGTTTTAATAAGACGGCTGCCCTCCTAGCTAATAAGGTCAGCCTCTGGCTCCAGCCAGACGAGCAAACAAGTAGACTCTTGGCAGGAATTCAGCTCCAGCTTGGCACAGCCTCCCTCCCTGCTTCCTGCCT
>CM076648.1:8704707-8940410 GCA_038496675.1 Rachycentron canadum | reverse complement strand
AGGCCGACTCGCTTTCTCCCTCTTTCTGTGCGTGTGTGTATGACTCACCCCGTCTCATACACCCACCTTTTATTAGACACTTCCCTTTTTCTGCAAGGGAAGAGGGAGAATTGCTGCCTAAAAACTAGGACCTTTGAGAACATCTGTGCACCAACATGCACACACCGACACACGTGTAAGTGCACGCACGCACACACACACACACACACACACACACACACACACACACACACACACACACACAGAGACAACTATATGTTTTGTTGTTTTGTTGAGTTCTCCTACTGTGGACTTCACACCAATGACTACCTTTTACCATTGAACATACAAAAAAGCCACTCTGCTGTTGTTAACACATGAGTAATGAAAAACTAAAATTTGTTATAAAAATAAACATCGGACTAATAAATCTGAGTCCTCCAGAGGGAAAAGTAAAGGAGCAACATCTGCAGCAGAGAAGATTGGCTTGCTGTGCACTGAGAGAGAGAGATGGAGGAGGTGAAGAATGAGGAGGAGAAGGAGGAAGATTTAAAATTAAGAATGAGAATAAAGGAAGGAGAAGCTGAGAAAGAAAAAGAAGAGAGATCAAGAGTGGGGCTGAGGACCATTGGCAGCCTGGGTGAAGTTTCTGTCTACACAAGCTTCTGCCAGTTGTTCATGGAATACAAAAAGAAAAGCAGTGTCAAAGTAAGTTCAAATAATGTTGTTGGGAGCAAAACGATCCAGAAGTAACAGAAATCACTGTTCCTTAAAAAATAAATAAATAAATAAATAAACAACAACTAATGCTGTTGGTGTATTTGAAGAATGTGGATGCCCGTGACTGAGCAGAACCCAGGTGCCACCAGTGGCAGAGGAAGAAACGTGATTGAAGGGATGTCACAAGCAAAGTGGTGGGTAATTTAACTTCCAATAAACACAGTCATACACAAACAAACTCACGCACTCTGTTCTGAATGAAAAGAGTTTGCTATTGTGTGCACATTAACTGCAGATTCGCTCACTGTACTACACACATGGACATGTGCGTTCACATTCTCTAATGCACACACACACACACACATACAGTCTTCCTGGCTGTCTCTCTGTGATCCTCTGAGGGAAAGTTGACGTCATCCTCGGCCTCACACGAAAATCAGCCCATCAAAGACAGACCCTCTCCTACTGGTGCCTGCAGTCCTCAAATATTTACCTCAGGGCTGGGCCAAGCGATACCACACACGCAGGACCTCTGCTCTCACCTATACACACCAGGTTTACGCATATGATCAGTCAGTGGTTTTGTGGCTAATGGGGTGAAATGTCAATTCCACTTTTTTTACCTTATATTAATTTGGAAGATATTTTTACCCAGATTACCCAATACCCAATTCCCAAAACTATTTGGGAATTGAGTGTGCGGCTGGTGCACCAGGTTAGTGATGAGATAAATCATCAATGTTGCAATATATTATGATACAGATGAAGATATATAACATTTCCTGATAAAATGTGCACTAGTATGGTCTGTGTCTCCTGCAGACATCTGGCACATACCCGTTGCCTTTATTCAATCCTGGTGCACACTGTACTGTGAATTTCTGTTTTCTATAATCCTGTAAAACAGAAAGCACATTGCGATGCAGCACGCAAATACAGTACATGGTGTATGATTTATATGTTATGAAAAATAGATATAGATTTTGCCAATTTGGAAGAGTTTGGGGATCTTTTCCTCCTTAAGAAAGACAGAAAAATACACTGTAATATTATTGTTATCACGAACAAGATATTGTGATTGTATAATATGATGAGTACCCTCTGATTCCCATGCCAACACTGTGTGTCTATGAGTGTGCGTTTGTCCATTTGTCTGAGTTTGTTGAACATAAGGTTGGACAGAAGACCACCATCCATCACCGGACAAGAAAAGGTTTCTGTTCCAGAGGTTAGACCTTCCTGTTTTAATGTTAGCAGACAGGGAACATTTGGCTAGGTGTAATTTGAGATGACCTCGTCACAGCGAGCCGCAGGTTACAAGGTCAGCAGGCCTTATCGTTCAGCAACAGGCCCTGTTTCTGCTCCATGCTGACCCCCACTACTCTCAGACGCACGCACACATTCATGCGCGCATATTCTCAAACATAAATGAGTCTGTGTTCCCACAGTTGCAACAGGTCTACAGGTTGATGTATAGCAGCTCGTAAAGCAGTGCTGCCAGTCATTTTAAAAGCCTATCACAGAGATCCAACAGGACCACAGCGCGTACAGGCTCAGGCCACAGACCGGCTCAGCAACACTCCATAAAAGCTGCTCAGACTCCATGCACACTGACTCTGCCAAGTACAGGAAAACAACAAGAGAAAGAAAGCTTTAATCGATACACATTGACAGATACTCACATTTGAGAGGCTCCAGCAGTCAAAATGCTCTCACATGTATGTGTAAACAAACATGAAAGCTCACCAGTCTTTCTAACACAATCACAAGCTTATACACAATACTGAACAACTCTGACACCTGTGGAGCTGTGGAGTGTGGGAACCCATCCAACGCCTGCTATCAATCCAACACTAAGGACACATGTTCCATATTGAGTGGAAGTCAAACAGCGTCTGATCGCTGCTAAGCCAGCGTCAGTCTGTCTGGAGCTCTGGTTTGTAGAAATTGCTGTGCTTACTGCTCTCCTCTGGCAAACCAACAGGTGGACAAAAAAAAAAAAAACATCTGGCCCTGTCCAAACACACATTATTATCATATACACAGGACAGTGAGGACACGGGTTATAATACCTTATGAATGCCTTTCCCTTATGGATCCACTATTCACACAGAAACGCATCACACTGTGTCCTCTGCGGATCGGATTTGAGACTCATTGGTCTATTGGACATCAAAGAAGACACAAGGCTATTTCAGTTTAAAAAGTGTATGGTAAAAAATCTGCTAGGATTGCTGATGAATCTCACAAATGAAATAATGGGCTAATAAAAGGTTGCAATATCTGATTGGAATTACTGTTACGGTTGAGATTTTTACTACATGGAAGGCAGATTTTACACAGGTACTGATTTGATTATAATAACACGCTCATATTGGTTCCAGCTGGATTTCAATTAAGCCACTTTTTCTGTAACATCAAACATATTAATACAAAACACCCTCATGAAATAGATTGTTTTTGTATTTTATCCTTATGCACCAGGACTAATGCTAATGTGGTGACAGATTAAGTATTTATTTTTATCTGTTTTATCATTAAAAATGATAAAGAGCACCTGTAATTGTCTCTGAAATAAGCATCAAATCACTTCATGAAAGAAATATTGGTTAAATCAAAAAAGTACCTAAACTGAGAGCTGATTTAGTTAGCAGTCTGTGGCCAATTAGCTTTAGATACAGTTATACAATTCCACATTATATTGAAAAAAAGTGGCATGTTTCAGATATTTTAATCAGGGCCATAGTAGCCAACAATGAAAACACTGAGTTCATGTGCATTGTATTTTATTTAGCAGCCTGTGTGAAGTTTATATTCTACAGCTAAAGATTTACACATGGTGGGAAGTCTATGAACTGGTGCTAGCATTTTACTAGTTTCAGGCTAACAAAATAATGAATGAGTAAATTAAAGACTTCAGGACATTTTATTCCTTGCAGTGTGAAGATGACTTAGGCCTTCATGCTGTCAAATCAAATTTGAAAGCAGTATAACTGAAAAGATGATGGAATCAATAAAACGCAAAAAAGCCAAGTGATTAAGATATTTGGTAAATCTTATTTGATTTCTGGTGAAAATGTTGCGATAGCAGTGAAGGACCCTGATATAGACTGAAATACTTTGAAATATTTTGAATATCGTTGCTATCTTTAATGTATTGTCAGTACATAAAGAATAGCATATGAAGGTAATGAGTGGACACAAGCATATTTCTGGCAGATAATTCTGGCAGATTTTAGTACTTTGTGTCAGCCGAGGGTACCCTTGACAAGTAAGTATTCATTAGTGGGCTGCTAAGCTAACTGACCTGTGACCCACCCACTTCCTCTCCTCCGAGGCTATAAGGGAGCTGCAGGCAGATATGAAGCCTAATAAAGAATTCTCTCTATACCTCTCTCCTCTTTTTGCATTTTTTTTAAATATGTATGTTCGCATTTGAAGATATTTTCAAAAGCACGCCTGTGCAATAGGAAAGAGAGTGTCATACAGAAAGGTCTCTCCAAGCATCACAGGAATAATAAGTGTTAATTATTGTAGCATTTTCAGTTAATTAACTGAGCTAGCACCTGTTACAATAAGAACCAGCACAAAGGTGGAATACTATAGACATTTTTCTCTTTAAGTTACAGGTGATTATTAAAATAATAAGTAAGTAAAACTTGTCAATTTAGCAGACAAACTGTTAGTTATGTTGTTGATCAAAGGTCAAAGGCCAAGGTTCAGTTCAAACAGATTAAAAGGCTACATATTAACAGCCTAATCAGTGAAGAATGAGCTGATGCACCTTGCATTTTTTTAGCCTGGCCTTATTGTTTTATCCTCACATCTTTACCTACTATCAATAATGAGTTAAAAGTAAAAACCAAAATCTGGAAACTGCAACAACATGTCTTATTTTCTGGAGTGACTCTTCTCTCATATGTTTTAAAAATCAATGGCTCTCCTGGCATTTGGAAACGCTGAAAATCACAAGTACTTATTATGTAAATTTAGGACTTGCAAGAAAGCTGATTAATGTTCTGCATGCAACACAAACACACACAGACTGTGCGTCTCTGACCTTAAGGCATGACCAGCAGTAGGAATGACTTATGTTGCTTTGGAGGAAATAAGGATCTGTGCCAAAACACAATGGTCCTGACAGCCTACGCAATTAGTCATCCATACACACATTACTCATACATATACAAACACAAGAGGATGTCCCCTCCCTCCATAGTTTATGTATGGATTAAGTGACAGCACAGCTGAAGTCCATAATATTGGCCTTCTTTCCTATCCCTCGAATAACACTACCATGTTACTGATAGTAGAAGATTGATCAAATATATACAGTGATGTGAGACCAAGACCTGTTGGACGTAGCCATTGGTGAACTGGATGATAGAAATAGCTCAATAAACTAAATAGACAAACACATAACTATTTCATTATACATTACATGCATCTTCTTTTTGTTTTATACCTGGCAGAAATTTGACATGGCTTGATTGTAATCTTTAAGAATCCTAAATAAGGAGAAGGAACCAAGCAGAAAGAGATAAGGTAGGAAAAGCAAGAATGATGTGTGGAGAGTGAGGTCAGGAGTTATCAACTGAGTGACCTGTAGTGATGTGACAGGACTTCACCATCACCTTCGCAAACAGAGACCAAGAGCTAGAATCGGAGTGAGAGAGGGAAAGGTAACGCACGCACATCAAAACCCAACTGGATTATATTTCTCTGTTTGTGTTAATGCTGCAGAAATCCCTCTCTTTTCCAGTATGAGAGGCAGCAAAGCATCGGTCATATGGTTGCGTTCAGAAGACCCCCACCACGATGGACGGACCTTAATGCCCCCTCCTGAGGTGTGAGATCATGTCTGCATCAAGGAGAACAGAGCAGCATGCACAAACTTGAGTGTGAGTGTGTGTGTGTGTGTGTGTGTGTGTGTGTGTGTGTGTGTGTGTGTGTGTGTGCGCGCGTATGTATTTAAGCATGTGTGTGAAGCAGATGGGAGGAAAGAGAGAAATTAGAGAGGGGTAAAAGGAGAGTAGCGACAGAAAGTCTGCAAGAGCATGTGTGTGTATGTGTGTGTGTTGGACTGAGGGGACTGTGAGGGGTTAGGGGAAGGCATAAGGGAGAAGAGAGGGGGAGTAGTGTGGTTAGGCATCCAGAGTCAGTGAACATTTTTCTGGCAGGCCCTTTCTATGCTCCTGGCTGCTTGCCCGGCTCTGAAGCAAACTTAAACAAACTCCTGTTGCAGCCATCTGCTGAGCCCGCGGGATAAATCACAGCACTGCTCCGCTCTGTACTGCTCAGCCGCACCACTATCAGGTTACTGTGTTAGCGGCCTCACACACACACACACACACACACACACACACACACACACACACACACACACACACACACACACGTTCACTCCAAGGCATGTAAGCACACATTACAGTCTCCCTCTCATCCACACACACACACCGAGCTACGCGTCAGCCTGGAGCCAGGGCCTGCCATGGGGCTCACACCACCAGGAGAGGCCAGCAACATGTGGCCCCGCTAATACCACAGGGAGAGATGAAGAGGAGGGGGAAGAGGAGGGAGGAAAAGGGGAGAGAAAGGGAAAAACAGGGAAAGGGAATGGGGAGGGAGGTGGGTGCAGAGACAGAAAGAGGAAGACTGAGGTGATGGGGGGACAGGGGAGTGAATCACAGAGATGGACAGAAGTAAAGGAGAAGAAAATGAAAGAAAGGAGAGAGGAGAAGACCTCTGACACCTAACTCGAGCCAAGTACTATTTTTATAGCCCCCTGTAGATGAGAAGAACATAAAAACATCTAGAGCCCCTTGGCCTCTGTGGGCTTTAATAACAACTTAAGCATTTTATAATCAGGAAGGAAACACTGGATTTGAACATCTCTTTTTACTCTTCATAATGTCCATGGTAAAAGGTCCTTTAACATGATACCTTTTTATTCAAAACTATAGGTTATGGGTCTGGTTAGGACCAATCCTGTCTCTATAAACTTGCCAACAAATCTTGATACACAGTAACACCATCTTACCATCATAGAGTCAGTAACACTGCGGTCGTGTCTGAAGGAGATTGAAGATCTTTAGCAATGGGTTAAACCTACTCTGGTGGCTTACCACTACTTCACTTGTGGACTTGAAGCTGTGCAGTACATAGGTCCACATTGCACACACCACTTTTGGCCATGTGGGAAATGCCACTGACCAAGTTGGCAAGTCATATGTTAGCATACTGGTAACCTCATAACCTTGGATTAGGTTAGGCATGCTTTCAATAAGTCAAAGACAAAACCAGCCATAAAAAAATCAAAATCAAAACTAATAACATTTCAAAAGTGCAAATGGTATACTTGAAAGGGATAACAGGCAAAAAGTAACAAATAAATAATGACAGGCCTTCGGGAAGTATCTGTGGTATCTATCTGTCACACAGATGGAGAAACAGTAACAATTTATTTCTGACTCACAGGATGGTCATGTCAGTGTGCGAGACACTCACCCATGGAAACTATGCACAAAGTCCCAGTATGACTGACTACGTCTGTGCATTCGTGTGCGCTCTTGCATGTGTGTTTATGTTTATCTGTTTGTCCACTCAGGGCTTGGCCAGTGAAAGCCTCTCTATTGAAGTCCACACGACCTGGCTAACATTTAGGTAACCTTTCTTTGTTTGGATGATGCTCTGGATTGCTACTCAGCCACGGGAACTGAGTCACAACTTTAACATCAGGCAAATGTTAATGTTGAATACACCTTTTTTTTTGCAGTACCTATATTGAGACGACCGAGGCCAGCTTTTTCAGCAGGCAATACCTAACAATTCCTGTACAGTGTATGACATCTGAACATCTACTTTTAGCACACAGTTATGAGACCACAACTGCATTCTTCTAGTGGTGTCACAGTCTCTAGCTTCATGGGAGGCTCAGTCCAAAACTCCCTCTCTGTCGATTTCTTCCCCAGCTGTCCTGGAGCTGGCAGGACAAGCTGAGTATGCGAGATACCAGGTGGCTGGGTGGCATATGTGGGGTTAGGGGTGGGAGTGGAGGGTGTCAAGGCCAGGACGTGGAGGGGGGGCAGAGAGGGGGGCCAGTAATACCAAGGATGGAATGTCTTCTTCAGCCAAAATAAGCTCCAAGAAGATCACCAGTAATGCTAATCATTATCTCTCCTCTGGTTGGCTGACAGAAAGAGGGTGAAGCTATCTAGTGACTGGCTTGTCGGAGCCGCAGTTGTCTGTGTGCAGAGTGTAGCGTAGCAGGGCGTGTTGTATATCTAGTCCACTACAGGGGGCTATTTTGGCTCCCTGTGACATCCCCAGTTGTCCCGACAGCAGGGTGAGAGCCTTCCCTCTCTTCACCCCATTTAAAGTATCAGCAAAACACAAGGCGAGCAAAAGGGCAGAAAAGTGATGCAAGAGCAGAGTGAAATGAAGCCGTAGGTGAAGCCAAAGAATAAAGAAAATACATTCATACAGCCCCTTAGCAACACGACTAATGAGTACCACTTAATAGCAATGAATAATATCCAGTCAGCTGAAAGCAGAAGTTACATGTTAAATCTCTGGCAAGGAAATAGGTCTGCAATTAGCTACTGTGCTGCCACACACTAGAGCTGCATCCAGGTGCAGAACCACACACACACACACACACACGCACACACGCACACATGCGCACATTTACACAGCTGTGGCACAATCCAGCTGCATTTGCCAGCACAAGCAGAAACACCTGCCAGTGCTCCCAACCACCTGGCAGACACACGTGTGCACAAACATGCACACACACACACATAAAACACACACACAAACTTGCAGCTGTTCTGTATGTAAATGACAATCAAGACTACACTCTGTATGTGTGTATGCAAGTGCAAGTCTGTGAATGTATGCATTTATATGTGACTGTGGGTGAATGTGTGTTATGGCCAAAGGGCAGCTGGCAGAGAGGGCTGAGCTATAGTTACATTATGATCTGTCCTCTATAATTACCACAGTCAGTCCAGGTTTACTACTGTAAAAAGCAGACTCCAGGGCAGTACAACACAACAGCATCAACACTCTTCCACATTGGCATTTTGCCACAGCATGCCAGGCTCTAGTACAGCAGAATTTGCTACAAAGCAGAATCAAAATGTCTATGACAAACACGATATAAGCAGCATCTGAACTGGCCTACAGGTATCTAGACTTATGACAATATGAGACCTCAGTTTATTTTTGAAAATGTTTCATCCAGCATTGTTGCCATAAATTTCACATTTTCTATAATAACTTCTACAAAAATGTATTAGTGCTTAGTGATAATCGCGGCTTTTAAAATGTGCATTGTGGTAATACTATTTAAAATTTAAAATTTCTCCCCCAATATTCCCCCATTGCATTTGACTGTCAATTAATAGTGGACAATTAAAAAAATTATTTAAAATCAATCATTGCAGCACACACCCTGAAAAATGTTTTAATAGGCTTTATGTAATTGTATTTTATCAATATCAATACGAACAACTGAAGCAGCTGTACTCCCCAAAACCTGTAAACAGACTAATATATCTACCAGTGGTGTTTATGCTCTTGTAAAACATATTTAAGGCTTTTAACAAAGATCTAGATATGGGATGTATTTGATTGATTTGATATGATCTGGTCAATTTGGATTTTCTGTCAATAGTTACTGGCAAAGCCGATGACACACATCCATAAGAAAAATTCAGATCTATTTCATTTCATTCACCTGTGTCTGTGATTGTCTTTGGCTCTTCTATAATGTAAAATGCAGGGACAAGTGGGAATGAGGGAGGAGAGGAACATGAAATTAAAGATGACAAAGGCAAAAAATATCAAGAAAGAATCAGTGGACAAACCTCATTTTGGACCCTGACAATAGGACACAAACACACACTGACACTGTGCTCCAACTCAAATCAATCAGTTCTCACATGAGCATAGCTTATTAGTTTATATACAGTTTTCTGGCTGAATGGATAAACATATCTTAGTGCCAAATTGGCACCCACAAAACATTTTGAAACAGTTCCCAGTATGGTCCAGGGTTTCAGTGGTTTCAGTGGCTGTCTGTTTCACCCTGTCCATTCAACTATTGCTGGATACAATCAAGGGTACATTATGAAAGCCAGCTGATATCAAAGATAAAGATCGATAAAGATAAAGACGTTTTGCTGTTTTTAAAATCTATTTCCACGTCTAAACCATGGATGGCGTGTGTAATATTCCCATCCAAAATCAAGGTGCCAACAGCCATATACTCCTGCCATTTTTTATTGACAACATCAAACCTGCATTTGAGAGAAAGCTTTTTCTCCAATATGCTGTCATCCAGCAACATGCTGAGTAGATCAAAAGGACAAACTGCACATATAATACTGAGGTGAATTTTTAAGGTCAAAAAGCTAAACAGGTGCATTAAAATCCAATATAGGCCCCTTCCCTCTAATATGACATATGACCTTTGAGGGCTGAGCCCATATCAATACCCCCGTCTCTCTTTAGCTCTGCTGGGTTGAAAGGTCAGTATTCCTCCATCTCTCAGCTACAAACAAGTTTGGAAGTCTACGCCCAGACAAGCCTCAAAACTCTCCCAATGACATCAATGCCTTTTACTCAAAAGAAACATAAAAGCAGAAGTATAATGCTGTCCTTCTTTCACAGCATAGTGAGCGACCACACCGTCATTCACACTTTGCACTCGCTGACATTCCTCTCTGTGAGGAAACTTCTGACGCTGCCTGATTCAATCACTCTCTCCTTCCCTCTTTGGCAATCCTCTGCTTCCTTTTGTCAATCGCCTGCCAGGGAATTTTAAAATCAAAGTGCCAGTTATGATCCTATTTGGCATTCGTTGATCCAGTTGGACTGCCAACCTATAAAGGCAATCAACGGAGAAAACCTTTGCCTTTTGGGCTAATATTATTTGCAGTGATGACAAATTAGCTGCATAGGAACCTCTGACCTGTAATGAAAGTGTAAACTCCTGGAGGTTCCCAATTGCGTGGCAACTTACATAACAAATTCTCACCTGACTGCCAGTGTTTCAGTCTCTGCCAGACCACTGCTCCCTGAGAGCATTGAGAGCAAAATACCCCCCCAAAAAAATCAGATCCTAGCTGTGAGGAAAAAGAAAAAGGGTCAAAATGACAAAATTGTGACCAATAGCTACCTAACTAATGTTCAATGTTTAGCTGCTGGTCTAATTAAGCTTTCTAAACAATTAAGAGGTAAACAAGTGTATTTGAAATTGAGTGAACTACTGTAAATGTAAATCAAAATGTCCAAACTGAAGGAAACTGCTGATTAACAGCCATGTTAATCTAATGGTAGAGACCTGTGTTCAAAGCTAGCTCACAAGCAAAGGTGGTGAAGTATCGTTTACTGGTCTTTACATTGTTACCGTCAACAGATTCTCCTTTCAAATATGCACCCAAAGTATAAAGTTTATGTAGCTAGCAAGGCTGCTTTACTTGCTAACTTCATAAAGATTCAGTCTTTTCTTCCCTCTTTCTGTGTCTGGTTGTGGCTTCTTTAACAGCAGTCCTGAACCAGTGGATCGGAGGAATGACCAAACCAGAGGGGGAAGGGCAGGCTGGTGACACTGGCCGATACACTCTTTTTAGTCAGAATTAATGTTTCCTGCTGTTGCTTTAAACATGGAATAATTTATGTAAAAATGGTTTCAATCATTTACACGTCACACTCTTTGTTGTGTGTTTTTTTTCCCTTTACAAGTTGTGCTGTGCCTGTATTCGGTGTCATTCCAGGTGTTGTTGTTATTGTTTATCATGCCTGCCTTTCTCTTTTCTCTGAGTTACATGTCAGACTAGTCAGACTCGTCATTGCTGGAAGAATCCCTTCTCCAGCACATACAACACATGCAGTACCTTCAGTGCTGCAGGAAAACAAGTACCTTCGCATTTTGAGAATTTTGGTATCGACTAGTTGCCCAACTGTTGGTTCTCGTGACATCCTTAGTGGAAAAGCTATTTCAGTGTCTATCATCATCCCAATTTGAAGTCTATGGGCTAAGTTGCATCATGCAGGAGAAATACGAACAAAGATTATCAGAAAACGAGGCAGCTTTTTTTGACTTAGTCACTGGCTGGGTAATTTTCTTTCAAATGAATTAGCACCACGTTGGACTAAGGTTCAGTTCTTACGCAGCACCAACCTGGATGTGGCACCATCATCAATTAGTCCCAAACATTGTACTGTAACAAACAAAAAAAGATTCAACATAACTTTCCTGTGAGGTCTGAAATGGAAACTGATGTGCAGAAGGCAGCACAACACAGAAGCAGGGAGAGATGGGCCTTTTTGGTATATGTGCTGTGTGAGCAACTTTCATTGGAATGAATGGGAGCCATCTTGGAGTCCTATATTGAGTTCTCTTAATACATCCATTACACATATACATGGGTATTGAATGTACTGCATGTATGTGTTGCATGGCAGCAATTGAAATTAGGTTTCTGATGCTAGATCAAAGGATTGTCCTTTAAAATTTGTTGAGGGCTGTGACGTGGACAGCCCAAACACCATCTCTGGCATTACAAAGGGTACGAGGGTCAGAACCTGTAGTGTCAAACATTAGCCAGGACACACAACATGCAGCAGACTAGAGGTAAGGCAGAGAGCTTGGGGACAGGCCTGTGGTGTTGTGAGGTCCCTCAAACTACTTTTGGGGTTAGCTTGTACATAGGTCAGTCTTTGCTGGGTCATAAAAGGAAACAGGAAACACTGAAACACCTCTATCTCATCATTCAGATATGGGCAAAAATGCCACACTAAGGGATGCTGGTGGGAAGAGCGTGATTAAAGCTTTGAGTGCTAAATCAAAACCCACCTCCAGCAGCTTTGAAATTAAGCCCCTCTGATACCACTGGATTCCCTGTGAAACGCAAGGCTGTCTGTCAGGCTCCACTTCTGGGAGAAGAGAGAAGCACAGCTGCAGGAACTTTACAGGATACACGCAATTTTGACAAAACACACACATACACTCATATGAACAGGCACGCACAAGGACAGCTCACACCATGTGTTATGACCACACTACCTCACATGTCTCAAATTAACACACTTTTAATAGAATCCTCTTTCCATGTAAAAAGAAAAGGTTCTCTCCTGTAATACTTCATTCTAAGATGAATTGATGAGAATGAGACTTTTTCTTCTGTTTTCTTCTGGCTGCAATTTAAATCCCATTAACCCCCTCACCTTCTCTGAGCCTCCCATCTTTTCTCTCCTTTTATTCTCCCAATAATTCACTCAGGATCATTTAATCTTCTCCCTTTTCAACTCCAAATCCAGATTTGATGTATAATTTTGCCCTTACTCCTTCTTTCACTACACTATAAATCTTCTTTGGCGACGCTGTCAGGATGCCGGCATGTTTTTCCTGTGACAACAAATACCCCCTTCACGGGATCTGGGCTGTGCACTGAGAACACAGTCTTCAAACTTTTACACACAATATGCACACATGTACAATCACAGTAACACCACAGTGCATTCAGTGCAAACACACACAGACACACCCTCCCTTTTACACACACACACACGCACACACACACACACACGGACGCACACACACAGCATTCGTCTCTACTCTTCTAACAGTTCAACAATAATCATCCACTCAAAACAGTCACTCAGCAGACCACCATACAAAGATAAACATCCATGTGTGGATAGGGACACACACACACGGCTTACACACATCTGTATATATGTGAGTGTGTATGAGTAAGAGAGGCTTGATATGTTTATGTATTCTGTATCTATGTTCAATTATGTTATATTTATCTTTGTAAAGCCTGACTAATGATTGATTAATTTGCTATTTAGTCCATGTACAAGCAAGAGACACTTGTGGAGACTGAGGAATTATCTTTAAACTTCAATCTTGATACACTGTTGACATCTAATCAGTTCAAGCATATAACTGTAATATCATGTTTTTCCTTAGGAACTCAGCATTTGAGGTTTCTGTCATCTCCTCACCATGTTTTTGTTCTTGTGCTTTTTTTTTTTTTTGCACATTTTTATGTTTTTCTCATTTTTTCCGTGACCACATTTGTCATTTTTTTCAACAGTTGACTGTTTTTTGTTTTTTTTTTAAAGTGACACACGTGATATCACAGTCATTTTCACTTAAAACCTGAACAATTTTGTGTCTGATTTGGACAGGTAGCAGAGAACGTCTGCCTCCCCAGCACTTGAGCTGACGATGTGAAGCTGAGCATCGGAGAAATGACAGAGAAAGTTTTAATATTAATGTTCATCTACAAGGAGGTTTGAGATAGGTGCCACCTTGTTTTCCCAAGAGCTACTTTTGTTTGCTCTTTAACTAATCCTGTGCAGAGCCACTAAGGATACAGGTTAATTGAACTGAATTTATTCCTCCACACAGCCATGCCTTCCTCTTTCAACACAAATGTGTATTTTATCTTCAGGTGAGTATTCTGTAAAGTATTCATGACTTTCAGTCTTTCCTTGAAGTATGGGTTCACATTATTTTAACTGAATATGTAAATGCCCAGTGAGAAGAGTTATTATTTGTTATAATCATTTATTCTGTCCATATTCTGGCTATGAAGAGAATTAGAAGGTGGGACAGAATCCAGATTCCTTTTTTAGTGCACTCCATAGTTCATCTGGAGTTAATACAAGGCTTCAGCCACAGGGATAGTGAAACAAAGACACTGAAGAGTGCTGAAAGGACTTTAACTTTTGAAGCCATACTTCTGTGTTGCAGCTTGGGTGAGAGGCAAACTGCTTCCACATCTTTAAGTGCAGAGTAAATCAAAATTGGGCACAAGTATGACAAGTATATTGTGCCTAGTAGTCTGCTGTCCTGCTGCCATCTCATCAAGTAAACAGTATTTAATGAATTAACAACAAATCAATCGACATTTGTTTTACAAAGAGTGCAAGTGATCTGAAAGATCTGCTGACCAGCTGCCCCTCCCCAGGCACTGACTGCTGATATATACTTAAGCATCTGTCAAAGGTCATGTCCAACATACTAATTAAACACAAGGCAGCAGAACAGAGAACATAACCACCCATCACATGTTTGTCTCTGTGTGTGTGTAACATTTAACAGCTACTCAAATGTCCTGAAGCAGATCTCATTCATTTCATGTGCTAATTCACATCTTGCCAAGCAGGAAAAAACAGACAGCACACCATCATCCATCCTTTTCACGCTTCACGGGGTGAGCATTCATACATGTACAACCATATTTACACCACAGCAGACATCATAATGACTAGAAAGTGAAGTCGAGATCTCACATTCAATACATTTGTCTTGTTTGAGTTTTGGTCACTGAATTATACACATTAAGCACAAAGTCATTACTGGAAATGTATCCTGCTCCGTACATGTGTGTTTGGGAGCATTAAGGAAAATGAGAATAGAATAAAATAGAACTGTAAGTGCACAGCCACATCTACCAGGCACACAAAGCGCTAAGGGGAACCAGATGGATACCCCCTCCTGACAGCCCAAAGCCCAGCGATGACAGATCCTCTCAAGTGTATAGTATGACACTAGAGGACAAAGCACCTGTTCCCCCGCAGCTCTTTGACAACTCCCCGTCCCCACAGAAACACACACTGGCGCTCTCTCAGCCATGAGGTCACTGGCTCACTTAGGCCAAAACTGGATGTGCCACCTGCAACACTCCCAGTCCAAAATGATCCCTCGAAACCCTGCCTGGCCAAACACCCCTCTCATCACACCCACCCATAATTATGCTCTATATCAGGAGTAGCCTCCACATATGATTGCAATGAGCTCATCTGGGACTAGCTCAGACAAATACTAAAGACTTAAATTTGGCGATCATAACGGGAACAGCGTCAGTGTTACTCCATACACTTCTGTAAGGGACAGAGAGAAAATTAGGTGGACAGCTCCAGACAGCTGGTATGAGTGTGCAGCATATTGAGGTTGCTGAGTGTGAATGGCATCCACAGATGTTCCTCACATGTCCTGCGTGCCCGGACAGTTAGTGTCTGTTTGCATGAGAGCGCCGTTCAGAACTGCTCACAAAGCCAATTGGCTGTCTAAAAGCTCCTCAGCCCTTCATTAACACATCAGCATCCTTATTTGCCCTGCACTCGTCCCTCATATAGCCTCACTGCTCCAAGCACCCTCTGCTATTGATCATGTGAAATAGCAGAATAGAGTTCTGCTATCAACTGCACAGCGGGAACAAGATTTTATGTCTGCTGTTGAGAGGAGTGCAGAAAGAAACCTTTTGAAACAGACAAAAAAATGAACAATGAGAGAATGCTCTCTTCTCAGGGGAAGCGTGTACATGGCCTGTATTTTGAGCCAGCCCATTTGGACTACCTATGCAAGCATCTTCACTCGGGGGGGGGGGGGGGGATCACTGACTCATTACATCTACAAAGATCAATTATAAATTATTTTGATCTCATTAATCATCTATGTCATTGCAAATGCATACACATATCAATGTTTGAACTAAACCATTTAACTTCACATACCAATAAAGACTGCCTGACAATTTATGTCACGCTATTTGGACCATTTCAAAAATGATGAATTTCACCTTGTTTGATGTTTGAAGAGTGAATTTGTATTTTTGTTCTATGTTCACATGACAAATTTAAACGGAGCACTTTTAAGCAACCACTCCAAATTCCTGTAGCTTTCTGAAGGGTCCTGTATTAATGCAGCTAATGTATTTAGAGGAAGTTTGGTCTATACATCAGGTTGGAATTTCATTCTGCATCTGTGTTATAATTTACACAGTAGAAATACTAACTTCCTTGGAAATACTCTCCAAGATCCTTAACATGCTCAAAGCAAAACAAACTGTTCAGCATTGGCTGAGACACACTCAGTCATGCTTGCTCAAATAAACACACTCACACACACATGCACACAGCGAATACAAGGCTGGCCTTGGCCTTCGGATCCCCATAGTTTTCCTCTGATGTTTACAGAAGTGAATTTTGATGAAAATGTTTGTCTCATCATTGTTCATCCAAGCTGTGTATGCTTTCACCCCCCCGAAAAAGTCAAACTCTTCCCTCGTGCCACGTGACTCAGAGGTCGCATTAGGGCAAGCACACTCTGTACTGCCCTGTGGAAGTGCAGTAATAGATGACTGTCATTTTAACAAGGCTCAAAATTCATTGAGTGAAAATTAAAAGCACAAGGGAGAAAGAGGAATATGTATTGTGCCTGTGCTGTGTCACACCAGGCAGTTTGCTTTGGTCTTACCTTCTGTCTAGACTGTGGTGGGGCTGATTCTGGTTCTTTGCTCTCCCCGTCTGGGGCTCCATGTTGCAGCCTATCCCTGTCCTGCTGCATCCTCTGTCCCACCTGCACCATGGCCTTACATTCCACACATGAGCCAATCACCAGCTTCCTTCCATCATCCACCAGGAGTGTGCGTGTACTGCGCGGGGCATACAGGAACAGAGGTAACCTGGCTACTGTAACGGCACACAGCCTGCCTTGCCTGCGCTGCTCCTGCCTGCAGAAGAAACATACAAAAGCCTCACAGCTGTACTGCCGGGCCCAGGGGGAGCTGGGCGGCTGGAGGTTGGCGTTGGATAAGCTAGAGGTAGAAGGGGTGGAGGGACCTAGGCTCTTGCTCTCATGCAGGGCCCACTGGGCATGCAGGTCATGATAGCAGAGGTTACAAGCTGACACCAGGCCTGTAGCATCAACTGGTTTGGCACGGGGAGCAGGCGGGTGGACAGTGAGAAAGGGGAAGAAAGGCTCCCTCTCCCCACAACGTCCAGGTGGGTTGACATGCAGCTGGTATTCTCCGCCTGCACACAGCTCAGCTCCACACAGGTAACACACTGACATGGAGCTGCCAGGGCGAGAGGTCACACCTGTCTGGGAATGGGCTGGTCCAGACCCCTCAATGGCCATGGCAGCGTGATACCTGACCAGGAAGGAGCTGACAGAGGTGATGAGGTCTTCACTGAGGCTGAGTCGATATGCTCCCCAGATCTCCTCCAGGATTAAATGGCACTGTGGGCAACAGTTTATACGGCCATTACTCACTCCCTGGGCGTTTGGTGGGCAAGGCAACATATTGATGAAGGGAAAATACATCACACCACGAGATTTGCCAACACCAGCCTGTGCATATGCTATTCTCATATCTCCTCCACACTGCTGGCCACAGAGGAAACAGGCCTCGTGGGAAGCCTTGGGTTCAGGTAAGCACTCCATGAGCTCTGGGGGTCTCCCCTCCTGGGGAGTAAGGTGGGGAGGACACACACCACTGGTGGTCTGGTTGAGGGGAACAACATATAGGCGCTGGAGGACAGGCACATCTGCAAGCTGGAAGCTCTGCCACTGCTGCATGAGGGAGGTGTGGCAGCTGCCACAAACCAGCGTTGTACCTGCCAGACTGATAGGCACTGCACCGCGGGGAGGGGAGTGAAGCCACAGGAAAGGAAAGAAGGGCTCACCCTGTGCCCTCTCTTGCTTCTGAACACTGACTTTAAAGCGACCATCATGTCTCAGTCCGGTGCCACAGATATAGCACACACACTCCTCTGGCCTGGAGTCTGTAGTGCTGTGCTGCTGGGCACTCTTACTTGCTGAAAGGTCTCTGGCAGGTCTAAACTGAGTTGTTGGGCCTGTTTTGCTTTCATACATGTCCCTGTCATCATCACTTGTTATGTTAATCTCATCTTCATCAGAGTTGTCAGAGTCATTCTCCCTGGGAACAGCCACGCCACATTTAGTGGTGACAGCAGCGTTGGTGTGATCCTCGCCCGTTCCTCGGTACAGCAGCGATGGATGTCTGGACGGAGCACAGCTGCCGTCGGCAACACGCTGGATCTGACGCGGCTCCGCGTGTCTGACATTCCCGTCCTCCAGCCACCGCCTGTTGCGCATAATGACCCCGTTGTCTTGCACAGGTGTGTCAGAGAGAGGGCTGTCATAGCATCGCTGGGGGAACCTCTCTTGGGGTTTCGCCAGAGATTCAGATGACTGACAGGCATTATTCATAATTTTAGCACCGCGCCTCGCCGGCAGAACACTCTCTGCTTTTGGCGATCTCTGCGCCCCATAAACACCCACCGGGTAGCGGACCGCCCGCTGTGAATCCGGGCTGTTTTTAACACTGATGACATTGTTTTTCCTGCCACTGTCTCTCGGCGATTTGCCAGATGCTCTCAGGCACTTGTCTTTGCCCACACCGGCTCTGTCGACTAAATCCATCTCCTGGTCTGATATGTTCTCGTTTTCAGAAAAATCAGAGAAATCCGACTCTGCGCCCCCGTCGTAGTTCTGGCTGCTGACACTGATTCTCCTCTCCAGATCATAGGAGATGTTCCACTCCTGCGGGACCCGCCGAGAGTCGCACTGGTAGGGCCGTTTCAACCAGTACATGCGCTTCTCAATGGGCGTCCTGCTCCGCTCGAAGGAGTTCCACTGCTCCGTCAGAAAGCAGTGGCACACGGCGCACACAAGCGCATGTCCATCCGGGCTCAGTTCGCACGCACCCGGGGCCGGCTCCTGGTTTTGTAGAAACGGGAAAAAGGGAACCCTCTCTTTTTGGTACGTCACTTGCAACCTTAATTCCTTCCCTGGTGTAACTCCGCTCCCACAAATAAAACAATGAACAATTCCCCCGAATCCGTTCCGATCTGTCCTGGAGGTGTTACCGGGCAGTGGGCTGTCCTCGCCGGGCATAGCTGCAGCCATGAGACGGTGTTTCCGAGATAAGGGTGTCAGTTCCTTGTCACGGGGGGAGTTCATTGTTTTTAAACACCCAAGACTAGGCTACATGGCAAAACGTCAACAGTGAAGTCATGCTCGCGCTCCTCACTTTATCTGCAGGTCAGGTAATCATGCAATCAATTTCAGAGCAAGTTACTCACTGAATGATAAGATAGACGGCAGTCCATTGAAACGACAGCGTGCAGCGAAGGCAACAGACCGTTTACTGTTATCTTTCAAGAGCGAGGAGGGGGAAAAAAAACACACACACACACACACAACTCAAACATCCAGGAAACAGCACACTCGTCCTTGTTGTTTGAAGTCTGTAGTCCGTGTGTTTGCACTGGATCTCCGTAGGTAATGTGACAGAAGAAGTGGGATCACGGGTCGCCTCCTGTGAGCCTTCCTGCCTGCGCTCCTCCAAAACTTTGGCCGCTAACTCGCTCGCACTGTACACAGCGCCATCCCCAATCCATGGGACCCGCTCCGACACCCCAAAGGCAACGTCCACCCCCTGCCAGCCGCCACCGATACTTTTGCAGAGATCATGAGCGCGCACTCCCACAGTAGCTGCCCAGGCTTCGGCGTACTGACCGTGCACAGGATATCCACCGTTTAACATGCGCCGGGGCGTAGATCTAACAAGCTGACTGTCAGCGTGGAGGCATCACCTGCATGCAAAACTTTGAAACTCCTCCAATAAGTCAATATTAAACCCCGTTAGGGTGTTTTGGCCTGAAAGTGAGAAGGTACAAACTTTAAAAAAAAAAAAAAAAAAAAAAGTAATCAGTTTTCTCCCATTGTTGCACTAAGATGAGGTCCCAAAGTGTGTGTGTGTGTGTGTGTGTCTTTAAACCGCTTCTAATAGATTTCTGGCAAATGATTTTGTTATAATATTTAATATTTATGCGTTGAATACTAATAAGAACCAAAATCTATACACTGGGAACATGAAATCTATTTTCTTTTATGTGTATCAGGTTAAGAATGAATAGGCAGCACTGAATCCTTAAAAAAAAGGTTTTCTGTATAAGATTGTTTAGACAACTAAGACAACCATTATTCTGTGCAACCAGATTTCTGAGCCACATGAGATGATGACATGGGATGAGCAACATGTTTTGATTTTATTATATGACCTTGTGCCTTAGGCAACTCATTTCAGTGGAGTATTGTGCTTCATTTTGGATTTACAGTTAATGAATAATAATAATATGTATGTTTTTTTGATTGGATGCATATTTAGATTTACATATTTAGATAGATGTTTGAACTGTGCAATTAGTGAAAAGTGATTTTAGTTTAAACACAAATATATGTGGAAGTAGGTGTCACAGCAGAAAAGAGAGAACTACTTTTGAAGGAAACTCATGACATCTGGGATGGTGTTTGCCAGAAGGAACGTGGGAGACTTTAAAAAAGACTTAATCAAATCTAACCGGAAAGTTCCCTGATTATACAACACCTAAACTGGACTTTTTTTTTTGCACATTGCAAAACATTACATGTACAAGCTAAATGCAGCACATCACCAAAAACAGCACCTCAAGCACAGTGGTCATGATGTGAGGATGTTTCTCTGCATCATCCCCTGGATGAGTCATTCAGCAAATCTAGAGAAATCTTGACAGAAATCACTCTGCAGTTTGCATAACAGCTGTGACCTGGGAGATTTATTCTATGGCAGGGCAGCGCCGCCCAAACATAAAGTCAAAGCTACACAGGGATGGCTTCAAAGCAATGTCAGAGTCCAGAACTCAATCCAACCAAGGATTTATGACAGGACTTAACATTGGTCCCCATACAACTCAACTGAGCTTAAACAGCTTTGCAAAGAACATGTCTATCTATCTATTTATCTATCTACGCAATGTAACAAAAACAGTACAGTGACGTTAAAGTGATGCTCGAGACCCAACAGCAAAGTAGATATCCACCTCACATATATACACTTACACATAGAACACAATATTTACAGCCCAATCCACTGTATTCCCCTTCCCATTGCTAAACGCCAGCATCTCAGACAAAGACGAGACAGCAAGTTGAGTAATCTAACCTCAAACACTCACGTCATCTAACAATAACACACGTAAACAGTTATGTCTGTCCGTTACACTGTGTGCTGCCCCTGGCTTCGTCCACTGTCCAGTGACTCACTGATGTCAGAGTCGGGGAATACCTCTCTCCATCTCTGCACTTCCCCACGACTGCCTCCCCTTTACCCATCATTTTCATTATCACTGTGACCCTTGAAGACAAATTAGCCTTTCTCCTCAGCTCTCCAACCACAATAAAAGGTTTTTAAGGATATTCCCGAGCCTCTCTACGCCTCCTTACCCACCCAAGATCTTTCTTTTTTCCCTTTCAGCATGGCAGCCAAGCAAGATCTCAGACAAAAAGGGGCTTTCCTGGGTGATGCTGACCTGTTTCTACTGACAATTCCCACAGCGAGAGAGAGGGAGAAAGAGAAAGATGGAGGAGGTGAGGGGAAACACAAGCACAGAAAACACAGTCCAACATTAGAGTGGATCAGGTGAGGTGATTTTAACTTATTTCAATTATGAATACATGAATTATTTATTGATTATGTTTACCCCAGTTATTCATTACCCAACATTCAGTGAAACACTTTAGATGACCTGTCAGTATAGATTTACAACACTGCCTTGTAGTGTCAAATCTTGGTACTGCATCATCTGGGAAATCCCCACCCCCCCATGCAGCCAGTCAGACTGAGGTTCATGCAGGAATCACAGATGAGCAGAAGAAAAGGAAAGAGGGAAGAAAATAAGAGAAAGATGACGAATGATAAAATGTATTGCATTACCTTTCTTTTCTTTTTTTCTTTTTTCTTTCCTGGTGCTGTGGTCCCCAACCTCATGCTCAGGACAAATCTGAAGGTTCACAAGGGTCAGTTTGTTTGTATATGTTTATGTTTATACTAGATAACTTCACCCATTTAGGCTTTTAAAAAACCTTTTCATCAAACTGTCTGAGAGTGAAAAATCGCTCTTTGTGAGAAATGCTCACAGCTCTCACATGAATAACAAAGGGATCAACAAGTCGACACTGCTTCATCTTAAAGGGGTCACACGGCAAATAGCATGTGAATTATACTTGTCAGTGAATGTCTCTGTTTCCTTGTGTGCTTATCATAGGCTACATTACACAAATGTGTGCACGTTTTGAGTGACTGAACAAGGGCTGGAAGCAGATCTCATGTGAGTTGAGATACCTGCCATACTGCTTGGTATGTTATGTGGAAATTGCGCTGATATGGCTATGGCAGACCCTCCAGGCTGAAGAGGGTGGAAAGGGAGACAGGACAAAGGGGGTGTGTTACTGTGTGTACTGAGACATAGGGCAGCGTGGGGAGAAAGGGAATGCAGCTGGGGAGTGATTTGAATAAAATCTTCTTGTTGAGTAGTGTAGGGCCTCCAGGAGTTTTGGTAGAAGGAGGTGATGACAAGGGCAGGAGGAGGGCGCAGACACCACACTACACTACACTACACTGTGTGTGTGTGTGTGGTCAGGGATTATACACACGTATAGTTGATTGTCACAGATGCAGTAGGTCTCACCTGAAGTATATGTGCAGTATGTAAATGTGCAGTGCAAGAATACAGTATGTCTATTTGTATGTATTGGGAGGGATTAAGTCACATCACAGATCCGAGAAGCCTCCGAGGAAGTGGACATGTCAGGAAGAGTGAGAGAATATACATATACATATTAGAATATACTAAATAGCCGAGGATATACTGTATATGAATACTAACACTGTAAAATTGCACACAGACAGAAATGTATTTGCAAAACATGACATCACTCAGACGAAGCTCAGATGGCAAGCAACTTGTCAGCCAGACTTTGGCATAGACATAGACACAGGTACAAAAATGACACACAACAGTTTGTTCCCAGTGCTCATCTGACGATTGCTTCATTTCATAAGAGGTTTGTGGCTTACCTCACCCAGCTGTTGAACAAAGTACTTCCTCAAACTCGTCATAACAGACCTTCCACTCTTCATACTGTTAATGCAACTTTACTTGCTGTTTGTGTCACAGCTTATTCTTAAAAAAAAAAAAAAAAGTCTAAGTACATCTAAAACAGATGTTTTCTCTCATTTTGCCTGATTAGACCTCCCCCCCAGGACACACGGACGTGTACAAACCAGTCCTGACTGACAGCTCTGGTGACTCCTCTGTTACTTTTGACACTCAGCGCTTTCTTCCTTTATCTTGATCATTTTACCCCTTCTCCTTTCTACCTCCCTGTCTTTCTACATCTGTTTCTCTGCTCTTGACCCCCATTGAAATATTAAAAAAATTGATATATTATTTGTGGGCACAGTAACTGCCATGATTAGTTGGCATGTTTTCTGAGTACCTGTCTGTGCTTTATATACGTTTTTTGGTAAAGCTGATGACTGCATGTACTTCATCATGTATGTATATTTATGCTCACATAAGTAACATATCACAATGGCACATATAATATTTAACTGTTTGGTATGTATATATTTAATTTGTTGTACTCACTTTTACTCTGATGGATGTGAACTGGCAGCAGTAAGTCATGATGTACAGGAAATTGTTATTGACTGCAACAAAAAAAAGAGACTCCTTAAAGTTTTTTGCAGCCCTTCAACACATGGTCTACACATGATCAGTGGGTCTCAGCTGCAATCACAGTTGATTTTAACACTGAATCACTGGAGAGGCCTCAACTCAACACCAGTACACCAATTTATATATACTAAAAATAACAAGAACAGTATCATACTGAAGAAAAGCCAAAACATTTATCCATTATCTATACCAGTTATCCATTGGGGTCATTGGTGGGGGGGGGGGGGGGGGGGGGGGGTGGGGCCAATCCCAGTCACATTGGGCAAGAGCAGTGTACACCCTGGACAGTTCACCAGTCTACCACAGGGCATATATGGGGACTTACAACAAAACAGCCTCACACTCACACCTACGGGCAACTTACAGTCACCAATTAACCAAAACATGCATGTCTTTGGACTGCGGGAGGAAGCCAGGAATCACACCCAGAACCTCTTACTTCTAACCACTGCACTACTGTACCATCCCAAAACATTCCTATTTTTTAAGAATATCTGACTAACACAAGAAACTCAGATGTATTCTTTTTCCAAATGTCTGCCATTAAAAAGGTCTCATGCCTAGTGCCAAGCACACACAACATTTGTGCACAAAAGACTTTTTAGGTGTGGCTGAAACAGCAGGTGTCAGACAAACTAGTGGGAAACTCCCACTTGTAAAAAAAAAAAAAAAAAAAGGTAAATTAAGTAAATAAAGGTTTTAGTAAGAGACACAATGAGACAGATTATCGGCCTGGCAGGGCAGGAAAGCAGAGTGTCAATGAGTCGTACTACTTATAAAGAAGAATAAATCTATTATGTTTATTAACATCTGAATATGTTTCATACCTTTTGATTCCAGAAATAACAGCCGTGTTTAGCTGCCAACCACAGCTCTGCATCCTGCCAGGCAGGAAGCCAGGGTGTACATGCCATCACAGGGAGGTGACACAGGAAGTAAAGCGTGAGCCAAAGAGTCAGCAGTTCAATTCCTTGATGGAGAGTCATCACAGTGGAACAGGTTAAAAACTGTACACACTGTTGAATAAAGAAATAACAAAAATAAACCTGTAGCTTTTCAAGGTTGTGAAGAAGATCAAGGCTGAGTTTTTGGTTTAATTTGTTTGGCTATGACAAGATGCATCTTTAAAATCTAAAAATCTTTGAATATTTAGTTCTATGAGCTGTGTGTGTCACACATGCAGAGACTTAAAGAAAGGAAAAATGAAACCTCTGAGCAGAAGCCTGCACTCTCTCCTTGCTGTTTATTTATCCATTTATTTCTGCAGGATCTCTTCCCTCTGTCCAAGGTCAGAGGTGCAACAAAGGAATGTATTTCCTCCAAACACAGAAAAACTAACACATCCAGCTCATGCAGTGCAGACTGGGCCACAGTTCGTTCACTTTTTTTTTTTTTAATGGAGGTGGGGGGGTTACAGAATTTAAACAATTTTTGATTATTCGACAAACTGTGACCTCTAAGTCTTAAGGCATGAACACAAACCACCATCAATTTGGGCTTTTATGCTTCTTAAATGATGCTTGTTTGAGTCATCAACAGAAGACTGTTAGGCCTTATTAAAGGCAAATATACAAGACACGAACACATGACATTTGTCAGGGAGCTACTTTCCCTTGTAGCTAACTACTGGGGCTAACAGCTTTAGTTGACCTCTACCCTCTTTCCAGTGAAGGCATAGCCTGGCTGGAGCCTGTGTGTGTGTGTCCTCTGTGACACAGGGTTGACCCAATCCACTTTCACCTGTACTTGTCAGTCAGTCGGTCAGTCACCATGCCCCTCCCAGGCCTGAGGCTCCACACCCCTCCCATCTGAGACCTTGAAAAGTCTTGACATACTTATGAAGAACGTTCCCCCTTTCTCAGGTCACTGAGACCTGCTGGAGGAAGGCTCCGCTGGGGGATGAAGGAGAAGAGAACATTTAGGAGGGGAGAGGAAGCGATGAGGAGAGTGCAAAAGACCAGAGAGACAGAAAAAGTGATAAAAAGTCATATTGGGCTTTCTCTGCTGGGTCATCAGTGATCCACGTGGAACTGGAGACCATGGGACACCTGTTCGCTGTAGCAGATGTTTGCAAACTATCTCTCATACGGTCGTCACACTCTAGGTTACAGTATGAGATGCAACTTTAGAGACACAAAAACTGTTTTAGTTGACCTTGTATAACCTAGGTGCTCCAGTGGTTTGAATTTTGTCAAGCTCTAGTTTAAGGGATAAGATGACAAACATGCACACAACAGGCACACACACACTTACACACATTTAGAGAGGCTTTGTTGTAACAGAAGCCCTTCAATCTCATGGCCCTCCCTGCTCCTGATCTCTGACACATCACCATCTCTTGCCTCAGCAGCAGCAGCTAATAACCAAAAAATAATGATGGGGATGAAAACACAGGACATCAGGGGAGAGAGGAAAGGCCAGCCGAGTCTGGTGATGGTGCTGCTCGTAAAGAGACGCCTGAAATAATGGGAAAGGAATGTGGTGTAATGACTCCCCTGGGACTGGCCCAGCCGAAGGCCCTCTGGCTCAGCAACAACAAACGGGAAAGCTTGAGGAGCGCAGGGTGCACACATAAGGGCTTTAACAGCCCCCCCAAACACACCCCCACCACACACACACACGCACGCACGCACGCCGCCCCCTCCACCCCCCATACACATACATACACACACACACACACACACACACACACACACACACACACACACACACACACACACACACACACACACACACACTCCCCCCACCCCCTTTCCTGTGCCGACCTACTGGAGTCGGCTGTTGTTGTTGGCTGCCTGCCACCTTCGGAAGAAGCGCGCCCTCAGCCTCTCCCTCCTTTCCCTCTCTTCAATCCCTCCTTCCTTCTCTCTCTCTCTCTCGCAGCAAGCTGCCAGGGAAATGCTGATGACATGACATCTACAGAGAGGTCCCTGGAAAAAGTGATTACCACCCACCCTCGTCCCTATCAAATAATCCTATTCCTTTTCTACAACCCCAACTTCCAGTCCATTCAGTGCTCAATATCCACCCCACCACCCTCCTCATCTCCATCTCCCTCTATCATTTCTCTGCCCCATGTATGTGTGTGCCTCGCACTTGTCCTTTGCCTCAGAGAGGAGTCTTTATTCTCAACCCCTGGCAAGCACATTTACACACATCATGTCCCAGCTGTCAAGAGCCAGCATTTTCTCTTCAGGTTCTGCTCTTTAACCCACGTGTGTGTGTGTGTGTGTGTGTGTGTGCGTGTGCGTGTGTGTGTGTGTGTGTGTGTGTGTCTGTGTGCTATGTGAGAGCGTTGTATTTAAGCCAGGTAGGAAAGCCCCTTGTCTCCTGTTCATTTTGCTCCAATGAGCAGAGGTGCTGTCTGATACATGAGGTGCCTGACATATACACAACTAGTGTAAGGAGTCTTTAATTCCACATCTCCTCTCATGGCTGGGATCTCTCTGGATTCCTGGGGTGTGTTGGTCATGCAGGGTCCAGTGTGAGTGCTGAGTGTGAGCCAGTAGTCAGAGGAGTAGGAAATGTTCAGTGGGGAGGAAGGATGGAGACAGACAGGACTGCTGCATTTGGGTCAGGAACATCTTTACATTCATCCCTTGGACTTACATCTTGTTCTCTGTTGCCAGAACCATTAAAGGAAACGAGGAAACAATTGGGTGTCTTATTCACTAAATGGAAGGAAGCACATTTTCATTGTAAAGCTGTGTAATAATTGTGGTAACAATTAAAAGAATTTTTTTTAAATACATGTGATGAATGTGATCATACAACCATACATAACTATATTTGTCTTCAATGTGTTAAATGTTGCAATATAATTTTTTCTCTCATCATGCAATTTCATAGCTCTGGTGATCCCCTTATTTCTCCTCTAACTCCACCATGAAACTGACATATTAAGTTTTTTTTTTTTTTTTTTGGTTTTGTCTATAAAGCATATCATTCAAAAGCAGAGAAATCAAGTAACCAATAGAAAGCATCTCCAGAGAGCAAATCTGTTCCTCTCCCATCCTCCTCTCTTTCTCTCTATTCTCCTTCTCTCCTCCATGACAACCGCTTTCACAATCCCTCTTCCTAAGCAATGCCGGGCCAAGAGCCAGAATCATTCTTAAGAGCAAAAGAGCCTCTTTTTCTTTCTTTTCTTTCTCTCTCTCTCACAACACATTTCTGACTCTTTGAAAATGTCTTCAGTAATTACAGGTCTCTTTTCTCAAGTCGCTCTTTGCAGGTAGGGTCACACTTGTATGTCACACTTTTATGCGTTAGACATAGAAGCAGACATAGAGCAGCTGTGGCGGCAGAGAAATGTCAGGATAAAAGCTATACATTCCTTTCTTTTATTGATTCAAACCCACTTTCTGAGGGACAGTCTGACAGTCCGTCAGAGCATCAGAGGTTACATTTCCATGAGGCTTCTCATCGTATGAATTCTCTACATCCATCTCACTCATTCGTTTCTGTCCTGGTCACACCTGCTTGGAATTTTATATCTTTGAATGTATTGACATGTCATCGATGGAGTCTCTCCTTTACACCACTAGATGTCTCTCCTTTTGCAAAGCATTGTAAGATGAGCTGGACTGTGCTTGTGTTGTTAAAAGAAGAGATCATCAATGTCTTCACCAAACCTCAGCAGTTGAATCTAAATGGCCCATGATGGATAAAGTCTGCTGTGCTGTATTTGTTCCAGTGTTGTAATACTGTTAGTGTAAGTTAGTCATTTGGGCTCTGACTGTTTCCGCCATATGGAGGAATTCTTTTGTTGTGTTTGGGCTAGTGTGTGTTTCTGTGGATATGACTCATATGCGTGATTGTGCATGTGTCTGAGTGTGCATCTATTTCTGCATGTGCAACAAAGTGGGTGTGTTTGTGCATGTGCGTGCGTGTGTGTGTGGTAAATTGCTCATCCCCAGATGTGCTGAGCAGGTGGCCACATTAGTCTCCTCTGAGCTAAACTGCAGGCAGGGGAGGTCACTCACAACAGCTCAGACACATATTCTCATGTATCACCATCTACCTGATGACAGAAAGAGAACAGAATCAAAAAGCAACCTCTGTGAATTGCATCAAGTTTCGCTCTGTACGTGCATGCATGTCTGTGAGTTCTCATGCGTGCGAATGATTGAGCACATGTGTGTTTATCATGATGCCTCACCTCAGCTCTCCCACAGCTTCCCGGGCAGCTTCCCGAGGATGAAAGCGAGTGAAACCCCAGACTAGTGGGGCTCCACAGCCAATTAGGATTGTTTATTTAGCCAGCCACGGCCGCCTAGCAGAACAGGAGCACACAGCCAGCCACACAGCCCTGCAGGGGAAACCTTCTCTCTCTCTCTCTCTCTCTGTCTCTCTCTCTCTCTCTACCTCTCTCCCTCTCTCTCTCCCTCTCACTTGCTCCCTCTTTTTCCACTCCTTCTCCTTTTAACTCCTATGGCTCCATATCCTCACTCACCTCTCTCACCCTTTGCCACTCTCTCTCCAATTTTTATTCCCCTCCAGTCAGATGCCACCTTTCCAGGATGTTGCAGAAGTCATTAGATGATAATGGTGATCAATAAAATTCCTTGGTCTGCTCATGTGGTTGGTTTGTTTGTTTAGGCATGTAACTGTTGCTACATGCATTAGAGACCATATTCAACCACTCCCACTGTATAT
Organism: Rachycentron canadum; assembly: GCA_038496675.1. NCBI lineage: Eukaryota > Metazoa > Chordata > Actinopteri > Carangiformes > Rachycentridae > Rachycentron > Rachycentron canadum. The sequence goes on along the minus strand of CM076648.1, from coordinate 8,910,662 downwards.
AAAGCACATACACAAATGCTCACAATGACTGGATCCTAAGTCATTTTCTCTCCAACTCTCTGATATTCATCCTCCAGTAACATAATAGTCTACTTGTGGTAAGGCCTGTCATACATTGTTGCATTTCCCAGCAGTCCAGCATCTGCATTTATCCATTCTTCCATTGTTGGACACAGATCATGACAGTACTGTGGTTTCTCCCTGTCTGAGTTTTACTGATTTCTGACCAGTATAAATCCTCCAGTCTTTTGTCTGTTTTTCACTGTAGCAAACTGTACAGGGTTTCTCACGTGTACTGGAACTAACCAAGACAGGACAGGACTTATTTATAGGGGGAAAAAATACAAAACACAAACATTTTAACTTGCACAAGTCCCTCCGTAGCCCCACATCTCTTTTTTTCTTCCTCTTTTCTTCAGCACAAACTTCCCATGATGGATTGGCTAACTGACTGATGGGGGGGGGGGGTGTGTGTGTGTGTGTGTGTGAATTGGGGGGTGCTGCAAAGAGGCAATGTGCTGAGCAAAGAGACGGGGTGAACAGGCGACATGATATCCTGGTAAGATACATTTTGCTTGCGTGGGATAGCTTCACAGGGGAAAGATAAGTCTTTATTGAATTAACTACTCCAATCACACCCCATACATTCTTAAACACGCACACATCCACTCAAACAGAGCGTGGAGTTGAAGCTGGAAAAAAATCTGAGTAGAGAGTCCTCTTCAACACAAATGCAGAAACAGTTACACACATACATACTAAAACACAAGTGTGCAGAAGGTGCCTGCGGCTTGTGCTTCCAGGAAAGTGGAAATTGTAAAAGGATCTTTGTGTACCTCTACATATGCCTGCTGTGCCAAGGCTCCTGAATAGGTGGGCAGGTACCTGTTTACTCCAACACACACTCAGTAACCCAATCAGTGTGTCCGACAGATACTGAGGGGCCAAATGGCCTGCCTGTCCCCTACTGGGCAACAAGCCAAGTTGAGAAGGTTCACTCTGAGGTCAGAGAGCAGATAAAAAAAAAATTCTCCAGGTAAGAGGGTCAATATGCAAACAGGACAAGAGAAACACACTCAGTTCACTGGATGACTTTTGAGAGTTAGAGCTGGCAAAGATGATGTAACTAAATGAGTAACTAAGAAGAATTGACACATAAAGTTTGAGTAAGGTAGTTCTCTCATAGAGCAGCTCAGTGCACGAATAAAGGTCCGTTCACTCATTCGTTCCTCATGGATGCCTGCGGTTTGGGCCTGTCGTGTCCACACTGTGTGTGTGTGTGTGTGTGTGTGTGTGTGTGTGTGTGTGTGTGTGTGTGTGTGTGTGTGTGTGTGTCCTGAAACCCTTCCTGCACCATCACTCACCAACACTCAACAACATGGACATAAATATGGTGCGCCAAAGATCATGGAAACATAAGCTGAATGACATCATTTTACAAGACCTGACAACACTAAACATCAGTGACTGAGAATTACTAAAAGACAGCCTTGACAAATTTCTTTTAATTCCTCCTGTGAGTGCACTGTGACCACCTGAACAGAAATTAACTTAATGAGTAATAAACACTTGAAATGCTGTAGCAGGGACTAAATATTTGGTTTTGGCACAGATATAGTTTTAAAATAATAAGAAAAGTCATAATAATTGTATCATCGAAATGAGAAATGTGTGACATCTTGGTGGAGCTCAACCGATTCTGCATGGAAATAAGCAGACTTGTAAAACATACAGAGACACACAGCTACTCTTTGAGACAAAACTATCAATTAAGATCAATTCGATCTGAACAGTATTTGGATTGTCATAACAAAATTGGCCAAAATTGGTTTCATTTATAAATGATCCCAAAACCTTCAATAGGAAAATAGTTTCCATTAAAAATAAAAATTAAAAATGTTTGTCATGTGTGAAATCACAGCATCAGTCCTGTGAAATCACAGCAAACCCCCCCCCCCCCCCCCCCTTTTTTTTTTTTTTTGTTTTGAGATCAGTACATAAAATTTTTGTCAGAGTGGTCGGAGTGCACTCAGGGAAAAAAATATGTATTTTAGATGGAAAAACTGCACAAAAATAGACCAGCTAATGGAAGTTTTGTCATTCTCAGTGAGTCACGTGACCCATGTTGCCATTCTGGGTGAAAAATCTGCTCACATAAATGTCTGCTTGTGTAAAAGATAAGCGCTGCCTTTCCATCAACAGTACAACCTGCACATTAGACAACCATAAGGCCACATCTCTGTGTTCTTTGGGTTGGCGTACAGATAATATAGATGGTCTTGCATACCCACCCACCCCCCACCCCTCCCCCCTCTCATTCACTGTGCTGTGGAAACACCTTTTTAAAAAAAAACTGTCTGGACTGTGTTTGGTACATTGCAGTGTTTCTCTCACAGTCTCTGTCTTCCCTGACTTACTGTCAGGTTGGCAGAGCTGTTGCTGGCCTGCAGACTGGCAGGGCTATTGTTTTCATTTCCCTTCCATTAAACACAGCCTTGGGAGAAAAGAGAGGGAAAGTAGGAGAGGAGAGTGGAGAGGAGGGGTGGGGAACCATCTTGGGAGGATCTGTTGCTACTAGACAGCGTGTTTATCATAACAGCTGCTGTCCACAGGGGAAACTTGGCAGGCTGCATCAAAGGCTCATTCACAGCCCACCTCTACCATCTGACACACAAACACAACCTCGCACACAGGCATACACACACTCGCAGAAGAACATGTTATCCGCCCATTTAGTGTGTGCAAAAAATATTGCAAGAAAAACCCCATAAAAGGTTAATTCTCAGGTTAAAGGAAGTTATGTTCCAGTCTTTATTACCTAAGCTGTTAGTTTTCAGCAGAGAGGTCTGTTTTTACGATTGTTCTGGTTTTTGTGTAAATGAATTAAAGTTCCATTTGAGTGGCGCCCCTTGTATATGCCAACACATTCTTCAGATCGAGAGCTGAGCTGGCCTCGCTTCAACACATCTCTCTCACAGACTCTCGTTAATAGGCAGCAGTCCTTACAATACCTCCCCTCAAGAGAACATGAGAGAGAGACAGACAGAGAGAGAGAGAGAGAGAGAGAGAGAGAGGGTGGGGGAAGCCAATGAGAGCATTTTTATACAGCAATTTTACCAGACTCCTCAAAGGCTCAGAGGGCTCAAAGGCTCATTTATTTCCTTGTTAAGTCTCCCAGTGCTCTGTGGAAAGAACCCAGTCATGTCACTCTGCTGCCATCAAGAGGCTGTGAACATCAACTACAGCTACCTTTTCACAAATGGCTAATGACTGTGCAGCTGCAGTTATGAAAAGGAGAGGATGGTTTGATTTTTGGGTTATTTTATTATTTCTTATGTTAGAGGAGAGTCAGACATGCAATACCCTTCGTTTGTCTCCGCACTCGGTCTGAGCATTGGTTAAACGGTGGTGTAGGCCTCGCTGAGTCACATTTGTGGATGTTGTCTGATGGCGCTGTGGCTCATATAGAAAGTAGAGCTGGATGCCTCCAATATAACATACTGGTGACACTAAACTACATGTTATAATTCATATATGGCAGCGAAAATATCAGTTTGACTAATAAATGTTCGATCTGTGCACATAGAGCAAAAGCATGGTTCACTTATTTTGACAGTTTTTACTAAACTATATGCAATTTCATATAGAAAACGATGAATTGATTGAACACATGTAGGTTTGTCAGATAAAATGTCCTAAAACAAAAGTCAGTGGAATTGAAAAAAAATATTAAAAAATTCTCTTTCTTTTCCACAATCTACCTTGATTTGGCCATTTAATTTTAGAAAATTAAAAACATTGATTAAGTTTTTCTGTAATCTGTTCTAAGCGAAGTCTGACCAGATGATCTATATAATATATATTCACTGTTTGCAGTCTATGAAAATTATGGTAAGACAAAATCTTACCACAAGTAATTGCAATGTAAGGTTTTATACATTCCTTTCATGTGATTTCAATAATCATTTTCATGTGAACAGCATGAAGCAGAGCACGGAGTCACAGCTCAGAGATGTTCCTGTTTTATTTTAATAGCTTACTAAAAAACTGCCTGCCCAGACACTACAGATAATCTTGTAGCTTGAGATGAATAGTTTTTGTACATAACCCCCAACAGACGCATTTAATAACATAAAAGTAAGGGGCAAAGTGAGGAAGGAGGAAGGAGTGGATGATTTTAGCTGTCTAATGTGTGCATGCCTGTTAGGTGCTCGTCTTCACCTGACATTGAGTTTGTAGTGAATGAACCAATTTTCTGCAGCTGAGCTAATAAATATAACTACTTTCAAGCTGTATGTCTTTGTTTTTGCAGAATATTGGTCCTTGGTTCTTTTGATCTTTCTGGAGACAAGTAGTTAAAATTGAGGAGGTGAGTAAAAGAGGAGATGAAAGCTTGTTAAAGTTTCATTTTGGTTAGGGTTAGGGTTAGGGTTAGGTGATCTTGTTATCACACAGATATGGTAATATCACAATAACACTTCTCTTCACTATATTTTGTACCAAATACATAATAAAAAATGACCTGCTCTTGTATTGGCTGCTGTACTGCCGCTTCTGTGACTTTTCATGACACCAATGTTCACCAATCATAGCATCTGTTTTCAAGTAATCTTTTTTTTTTTTTCTCAAAAATTCAAAATCAACAACAACATAGTGATACTATGTCAAAACTTATTAGTGACCAAAGCTTTCATCGGTGCCATAGAGGTGTAGACTGGTAAGCCCTGCAGACCTTCAGATTTAAAGAGTTTTTCTAAATTATATTCATCAACGTTATCAAGATAAAATATGTGCACAGCTTAAAGGTTCTGTCAATGATCATCACTGTCACTCAAAGTCACACAACCACCAGCATCTCAAAGCAACACAAATGCTTCATTAGGCACAACTCTCCCTTTCCTTCTTTCTCTCAACAAGATAAATCCAAACCGGTGTCTCGACTCACAACAAGAAGCATTAGCTGGAGCTAGCATTGCCATGATATGCTCCACAGCCATGCTGACAGAAAAACTAACTAGGAATAGCAACACTTTCACAATATCAGCAACAGCAAGTTAACTGGACTGAGCCCTTGTAGCTCACCTGTTGGAGAACCACGTACCATGAAGACTTTGTTCTAATCACTTCCTCAAGGCCATAGATTTGAGTCTGACACAGCTCATTGCTGCAGATCTTCCTCTCTCTGTCCTACTAATACGATAAACAACAATAAAAAAAAAAAAAAAGAAGTGATATCTGATTAGGACGTCATTAATCCACCACGTATTTGTATATAAAATAGTCGTTTGCTGCTAGATTATTGTTTAAAATTTTGTTTTCAGAACCGTGAACTAATACAGGTACAGCAGACTTTTTGATTTGTCACAGTAGGAAAAGTACAGGTAACCTATTATTAATAAGGAAAGGGGAGGGATGTCCAGCCTTTTATCTGCAAGTGATACACTGTCAGAAAAACACACAACCACACACACACATGCACACGCACACACACTGCAGCTTTTCCAATCTACAGGGTAATGGTACCTACTGAAGACAAATATCTATTGTGTAGTTCCACTGTGCTGTAATCAGTCATCCCTGAATGTGGAGCTTTATTTCACTGCAACCTTTGGTTGAGCTGTCAAATATGTCTCTGCTCTGAAAAAAATGACATTAATTATATTTATTTTATGTCTGATGAACTTCACAGTGCTGGAAACTAAAACCATATAATTTCAGCTCCACAGCCTACAAATATAAAATTACACGAAATGAATGCTTAAAAAGCAACGTCATTTTGTTTCCACTGAAAGAGTTCATCAATAATAAACAGCTCAGTGGTAGCCATTAAACATGAATAACAATAACTGTTATTTGAAGGCTGCTGTGACCTGAGGCTCTGTTTTGCTGTAATATTAAATTGAAGCCGCTTTTTCTTTCTTGTTTGTATGTTACAGTATAAAAACAAATGCAACTCTACCTGTTATCACACGCTGAGGCTGTAAATACAATACAGCTTTTGGGATTTGCACAAGCCCACACAAACAGGCTGAAGCTACATCTGAAGGACAACAATATGACAAAAAAGCACACTGATGCACTGTGCACTTGCTTGCTGCCACATGTTTCACACCGTAAAGTTTGAATGAGGCCACTTGCTCCAACACCATGTAAGTGTCTGATGATGATTATAAGGATTAATGAGGAATAGGCCTATATGTTATAAATACCTAAAAACCTAGCAAATATACACTTTTGGATTTTCTTACATATTGATAATATTGACATTGTTCTGTATTTGTCTGTTTGTTACTGAAATTTTCCTCTCTCTGGATCTGTCCCTGAAGCTACCCAGCTGAAACAATACCTTGTGAAGGACACTTAAGAGCCTCTGTATCCACTCTCACACACTTGAACAGCGCTGCCAAAATCATAAGGCCTCCCCTCATCTCCTGCCAAAAGTCCCTCCCTGTGGCACGAAAGCTTGAGCTATGTTTGACAACTGTGATGAATTAACTTCATTGTTCAAATTGAATTTCTGGAAGAAGAGAAATAGGCAGGAAAATCAAACTGGTTGATCTGCTGGTGTGACCATCTATCCACCTGACATAAGATCACAAAGACTGGGGTCTCACCTAGAACAAAGTAGAAGGTCACCATGGCAACAGTCTATGGATGAAAGCAAATGAGCAAGAGGGAGAGGAGGAAAGAGATTAGCACACCTGGTGAGAGAAGGGAGCAGTGCACTCACTGCTGCTGATGGACACATAAACATGTCTGCAAGACTGCGTTAATCACGTATATGTGTGTGATCATGTTACTCTGATATGCAGGAACAAAAAGAGATGTATTACTTACCAGTTCATACACAAGAGCACAGCGCTGAGTGCTGAATAAATGTGATTGGTCCTCACACTTCTTTGTGATGAGGGTCAAGGTTGGTCACACTCACACACACACACACACACACACACACACACACGAAAACAGCAGAGTGTGAGAGGGTGAGAGAGAGGGACAGAGAGTGCAGTTCTTCAGACAGATGGAGGCAGTGATGCTGCTCCTGATGACTGGGCCCCAGAGACTGGTGCAATTGCTTGTGTGTCTCTGTTGCCAGCAGGCTCATATTCTGGGCTTTGTTCTCTTTAATCTGCCAACCTGTGGAGCTCCCAGACAGATGAGACACATTTAGAGGGTTGTGAGCAAGAACTCAATTCAGCCTCATTCATTATCTTGACTTTCATTGAGGATTTACACCATTTTAGAAGGATTTGGCTCTGTGTGTGTGTGTGTGTGTGTGTGTGTGTGTGTGTGTGTGTGTGTGTGTGTGTNGTGTGTGTGTGTGTGTGTGTGTGTGTGTGTGTGTGTGTGTGTGTGTGTGTGCGTGTCAGGAGTGTTGTGTTGAGCAGCGATGTAGGATTAAATGCTGTTATTAACAATAAGGCTGTCAATTGTCTCAGAACAGATTATGAATTGTCTCCGAAAAAAGTGCCACACAAAATTCTCAGCTTGGATGTTTCCCTGTGCAGCACATGTAAAGATTACACACAGACAAAACGTTTTAATGTTTTGAATGTTTTTCATCTTTGCACAAAAGAGGGCAGCAGAGAGTAAGTTTTAGACCTTATGAGTAAAAGTCACCACATGCAGTCTCAGTGCACACATGCATGAAGTGCACCAGTTTAGTTCATCACACAGAAATACTGTCCCCTACACGTGTGCACGTGCTTAAAAAAAGGCCATGCAGAACTGCAGTGAAATTTCTTGTTCAAATATCTAAACAGCATGACACCAACTATATATACACTGAGGTATAATGATAAATGATTAATGATTAAATAATAATCACCATCATGATCATCATCATCATTGTCAAAGTTCCTCAGTTACATATACAAATACATGATGAGTGTGTAACAGGATGACAAAAACAGCAACAGTGAAAGAAAATTATATTTTAAAAAATTGATAATATGATAAAACAAAAATAATTCAATCATTCAGCATACAAGCAAAATCCATTTAGGGTTGCAAAGAGGCTGGAGCCAATATCAGCTGAGATACTGAGTGGTACAGTCTGGACAGGTCACCAGTCTATCACAGGCCTGACGTAGAGAGACACACAACCATTAGAAAACAACAAAACTATGAAATTTAAGATAAATTTATTAGATTTAACAAAATGTAAAACAACATGGGGCTAATGGACCAGATATAATTATGCTGCTCATACCAGACCTAGCTAGCCACACTCCTGTGTGTACGTGTCTGAATGTGAAGGTATTCATAATTGTGGCGTATCAGCAGCTGAGCTAGGGGTCACTGGCAGAGGAAGATCACGGCACGTCAAGTCACACATTCATTCCATGTGACTTGCCACTGTAAGAGCAACTCAGAGAGACATAAGAGAGTGCTTTGGGACAGGAGGCAGACACACAGAGAGGTGTGTGAGAGCGCAGCAACATAATTATTTCATGAGACCTGTTGTGAGTGTTCTGCACCCAAAGGCTTATAGAGAAGAAAACCATCAGGGTGAAAATGATATGATTCAGGTTACCATATGGCAGACACACAAATAGGACAACCTAAATACACACACGCCATTCACAGTGTTTTCATATTCATACATGACCGCGGCTTCATGTCTGATGCATTTCAAATCTCTGGCCCCATCTGTGCAGAGATGACGTAGACTAACAATCTAACAAATATCTGTACTGACAGCAGTCACGTTTTGCTGAATCACTCACGCACCAGGTCCTGCTCCTAAACAGCAGACAGGGTATTTATTTAAAAAATGAGTGCGGGGGTGGGAGTCAGTGACATCACTCGCTGTGACAAAGTGCCCATGGCACCCCTGTAGTGTTGACAATGGTGAGAAGGGAGAGATAGGGTCCTTGAGTCACTCCACTGAGCAGGGCCATGCAACTACAGCCAGGCTGGCAGCTTTGGGTCCTATTACAAACGTACCAGTACTCATCCTTTCCTAGCACTGTTGAGTATTGTTAAGGGTGACCTCTGTTTTCTGCTGAGTATATTCTCTCTTTCTCTCTGGTGCAGCCTTAGCCATTTAAACACACACAGTGTGGGCTTTTATGGCGTGTGAACCAGATAGCTGATCTAATTCAGTGGTTTTACCCACAAGGTTCCCTGGTGACTAGTCTGTCCCAGTATTCATTTGATTCAAATGTCATGCCTGATAAACCAGTACATAGCTCAATCTACTCTTGAATATCCTATGAAGCTTGGCAAAAGTTCAGTCAAGGCTATTTTGTTCACTCTACTTTACTTCTTTAGTCTTGACACTGTCCCAGCTGCAATCCCTGGCTTCTGTCTGTTCATTCACTTTCTTGAGTCCTTCTATAATCACAAATTCAGCATCTCCTACCTGGTGCACATGAGCTCAATGTACTGCTCATTTCACTTACATGCGACAACCAACCACCAACTTCTACCCATCTCCAGAAACATTTGTGTACTTTTGGTCTGAGTCCTTTTCTATGGTTCAACCTTATCATAGTTCTAAGGGAAATCTCAATGCTACAGCATAGAATTGCATTTTAGACAGATAGCGAATCTAATTGAATGTCTTTACCATTGCAACAAACCCATGTACAAAATGAGGCCCATAGAGAAATAGTTTTCAGAAATTGATGTTTTTACTTGCCTATTGCTGACCTCATCCTCATCTAATACCTACAGGACAAATTGGACAGTGAGCCAAGTCTCATCGCTCTATGTCCAACATCACTAAGAAATGGGCACAAATTCCAGCTGGACCAAAATGTTGTGGAGCGCCTGTTCTGATTGCTCCTGCCTTTACATTATAGTAGCAATCACCCAAGTCCTTGCTCCAATACACATATACTTGTGGCCATGTAGCATATACTTCTAAACCACTGTGGGAACATATGGCCTCATGTTTGTACCTGTCATCTGCACAGCCGATGCTTAATGTTCCACTGATTTTGGTGTGTGCTTTTATGTGAGTCCCTACTCAGTTGGTCTTTCCTACTGTTTGTGGGTGTGATGTTTTCTGTCTGTTTATCCATCTCAGTTCAGGCTGATATGGTGCAGAGCTGATGTGAGTGTATGGAAACAGTCTGGGTCAGTAGATTATTTATGAGTGCCCCTCTTGCCCAGAGTTTTTCCATGGTGCCTGTGCAAGAAATTTATTGTCTGCAGTTGTCTGAATGCTCATTACATTATACTAGATACATTAGTGGAGGACAGTGAGAATAGTAAGAAGGAAAAGAGAAAAAGAGAAAAAAAAATCTTAATTTGATGAAATGTACAGGTTGAGAAGCAGATAAACTAAAAAAAAAGGGGGGGGGGGGTTGGAAGAGGAGGAAAATGTAATGCTGTACCCTTTGTTTCATTCAGAGTAATATTACCTGGCATAATCATTCCTGCTGTGCTCATATGAAACAAACCGTGGTGTTTTATTGCATAAGGTCTGGCAGACCTTGATAGTCTCAAATAAGATCAGCAGCATACTAAGCAGTCACTGACAGTGGAGAGGACCGCCTGCAAGGCTTTTTTGGATTCACATCTTGCACACAAAAGATGAGACTACTTCGTTTCAGGGTGCTTTTAAATCAGTTTCAGGTTCCAATCTCAGGCATACTCCATTTGCTATAGATGAAATAACAGCTATTACATAATAGCTTGCCCATTGTATATCATGACTGCTCTTAAACATCTTCACTGGGCCTATGCAAGCATTTAGTGGATTGATATTGTGTAATTGATAAAGCATAGTAAAATGGTGTATTTAATGCAAACATCATAATCCAGGGTAGCTGCATTTAAACAAACCATACAACTACAGTGTCACTGTGTGCTACAGTGTCATTCACACAGTAAACAGCCAAACTTTTCCTTTTCCTTTGCCAACTAGTAGCAACAGAGACAAAGAGAGAAAACTGGGTTCAGCCTCAGTTTATTTTTTCCTGTACTAATGACTGATTAAAACAATTTTGAATTCCCAGTTTTTCTGGAGGCTCTTGTGTTATAAATCACACATGATCTTATCTTTCCAAACTGTGGTATGTGGTTATGGCACATGGCCATTCTTTTGTTGGGAATGTATTTCCAAGCTCTCTAACCTAGTTCCTGTACCATGTCTAAAAACAGCATGTGGGGAAACAACACCGCAACATTTTCAAGATAGTGGAAACTTCCATTGATGGAAATACAAAGGAGAGGGCTGGAACGCAGAAAAGCTTTCCACAGATACTAATGGACCCACTGTATTATGATTTACACTTTTTGTGTGTACATATTCTGGTTTGTTTGACTAGTTTTACATAATAAAGCAGTGATGCAGATGAGATACTAGTTCAGGCAGCTAACAGCTAAACCTGCAACTCACTCAGTCTGCATCCTGAACTGCAATCAGTGTTTCCTGATCTACATGTCTGTGAACTGTTATAAAATAAAGTTTCACATGTGATAGTCATGTTTAATTCATATGCCCATGTGGTTTTTCAAACATTTAGCTAAACAAAGTCACATGACACACAGGCTTTTAGGACATTTCACATGTGAAACGTTTAATTTACAATGCAATTGCAAAATTATTCTGTTATTATTATTTATTTTAATGATACTTTCTCATTCAAAGTAATAAATGAAAGACCAAAGCAAGGCTACATAATAAAAAATTAATCCAGACAACACAGAAAGGTTTAGACCTAAAGAGCAAGAAAAGTGAATCTGGTGCAAGAAGGAGAGAAGCAATGTGAGGAAGAGGGGAAGGAAAGAGGATGAGAAAAGTGGGCAAGCAGACTGTTTGATAAAGATTAGGTCTGACTCCTGCCACATCAGATTTTTACTTCTTTGTGAGTGAATGAATGTGTGTACTGTATGTGTAAGATTTTGTTATGGTGCAGGGGAGAGTGATCAGTGTCAACTAGAGCCTTTGGGGAATGCAGCATGATGGTTAATTTACCCTGTAAAGACAATGGAGCAATAGAAACAGCTGTGGTCAGAGGAATGAGGACATGATCTGGGTTAAATGTGTGTTAGCAGTTACTTCAAAGCATCACAAAGAATCTTGCAAAGCTGTAAAAGATCATTTAGCCCAGTTAATTATTCAGGTCCAGTTCTCACTGAGACAAGGTTATGGCTGCATCCCTACACTGCCCTGACTGCTGCTGAGTCAGGATTAATCTCATGGCACAATATTTCTGTGAATGCCTCATATGAATTATTTAAACTGAAATCATGAAACCTATTTGTGGTCACCTGAGTCACATTATTAGAGCTGAAGGACATATTTTGGATGAGGTGAGAGATGCTGCACAGGTGGGATGAAAATGGCTGTGGGTCTGTGGCTGCAGTCTAATAATGCCAGACGCCTCAGGGGGAGAGTACTCAGAACGTCATGTCACGTGGTCACAGCAGTTATATAAGCAGCTGTTGTTAGACAACATCACCTGATTACAATCACTTTGTATTTACACAGAGAAGCATACAACACGTGCACTTTGCTGATATATTTGGTTGCTCCTGCGAGAAGTAAATTGATTGGTTGTCATTGATATAGATAATGTATCTCAGAAATAGCCAAATAAAATTGAAACAAGACAAATGTGCCACTATGCAGTTAAATCAAACTGTGCATGTCTTAATTTCCTGCTTCAACACTTCCTGACATTAAATATTTCAATCTCCCTTTATCTGTATTCTGGGGAATTATGTGATTTTCCACTTGAAGCAAACCGCTGAGGAGCTCCAATCATAGAATTAAATTGGAATCTCGCTGCAGGTTTTTATTGACCACCCATATGGATTCACACTGACTTGGTTGATGAAAGCATTATGCCAGCATGCAGAACAGCTACAAGCTGTCACGATGTCTTCAGCACATCCATAAGTAAGCAAAGTTTAACTCAACTTTCACTGACTGTGGCCCAGCACAGCTCAGTCATCACTGCATTGGGGTTTACATGAAGATTAAGCAGGATCATGTTCCAAATCTGACACCAAAGCTCCCAATACACATACACAATATGCACAATACAGTATCTGGCCTACCTGCCACACACATCCCCCAACACACAAACACAGGGCTTTAACTTAAGCATACTTAATTTATGGTAGAAGCACAAAATAGTACTAAGTGTTCCAATATCCCTTCCAATAACTTTATTTTCCATCAGTCAAGAATATATTATATCAAAGTGCCATTATCAGATATTAAACTGGATTTGTTGATTAACTATATAGACTGTGACTTTATTTAATCACATGCCAGTTAGCTTAGTATTTATCGAAGAATTACCAATACAATTTAGAAAGAGATCCCATGATTGTTAAGACAAAATATGTTCACCAAAATATTCAAAATATAGTCAGTCCAAAATAACTTTATGAACTAGGCTGATTATGAACTAGAACTATGCACCAAGAAATTAAGAATATTTGAGTACAGTTAGTGTTTGTACTGCATGCATGACTTATAAACATATGGTGATATGTGAGACATGTATCAGGGAACGAGGATGTTTTATAATGTACACAGCTTGTCCCTTGGTTTCAAAGTAGATGTAACCAAAAGCAAATTACATGCTTTTATTTGTCTGCTCACTGTACCTTTGCCCAGCTCCTGCTGCACCTTTTCCTGCTTCGAGCTCCAACCCCTCCCTTTCATAAACACAGGGGGCGTGACGTCAGACTGTAATCGATTCAAGGACATGTCCGCAGCCATGTCTACAATGGCGATGGCAACAGCCCACTGTAGTGTGTCACTTCATGAATGGAGACTTGCTGCAGCCCTTTTCAAAAACAGCTCCTACTACATTATTAAAAAATGTTCCAAAACAAAAATTGCTGCATAGGATAAATAGAAAATAATGCTCACCGACAAGAAAGAAAAACAAGAAAAAAAAATACATGGTTATAAATTAGACAGATGTGATTTTAAGGTTTTCCACAGTGAGAGAAAAGTGCAATAAAACATGACAAAGAATGGAAAACATCTTGGTTAGTAGCTATTCACAGGAGAAGCTTTCATACATCTACCATGCCCCTTTCCCTGCTCTCACTCAAAGTGCATTAAACTAGCTTTGACTAAGTCAGCTCAGTATCAGCTACAATCGTAAGTCACTCTTGCCAAAAATTTCAAGCGCCACAGTGCATTGCATGTTATCCCTCTCGTCCAGATACGGTGCTCAACACTGTCCACTGTTCACATGTGCTGCAGTCACAGTTTCTTAACAAACCAGCCCTTGCCATCTCCCAACTCTTTACATGTCTCGAAGTAAACTTAGGGTTTAGTAAGGCAGTGTACACTGATAGCTGTGCACATGTGGTTTCCAATATTTCATTTCATTCAGATACACTGCTCACATTTTTGTCCACATTTCAGGGAAAATTTCTCACCATTATTATTATCTTACCATTGTACAAAATATAATTTTGAGCCAAAACGTCGAGACAAAATGTCTCATACGTCCAATTCTATCATCAGCCTTATTTTAAATGGTCCTGATGAAAGATTTGATTAGTAAGTGTGCTTTTAGGAAATCATTAAGTATAGGTTCATATTTTATCCTCCAGCTTCACAGGATCATCAGATAACAAACTTTTACCATTCACGACTCTCAAGTCTGCTTTTTTAAAATGCTTCAAAATACACACAACATTGAACACTAATAGGAAGACATTCAATATGAAACGTTAACACATTTACATACATCTCTATATATACGTGACTTCTGATGCAAACTGTTATGTATACATGGAAGTGAAAATCTAGACAGAAGCCCTTCTTTTTCTTTATGCTAAGGATGCACCAATAACAACAGCAGTGTGGGAGATATTTTACAGTTTTTGGAAATTTAACCAAAACGTTATGGAAAATAGAGAAAGTGTCATATTCAGACATTTATGTTAGTCAATCCTAACATTATATTGTTGTCTCACAGAGCAAGTTTGATCAAATGCCACCCAAATGTTAAATTCAAACAGACCCATTTGATCGTGATTCATTGGTATTGATGCATCTTTCTGTCCCCACATTAGTCATCTCATCCACGATAATTAATGCTTTTTGGCATTGTACCGCATGGATACTTGAACAAAGTTTACACACACCAAAGCAGACAAAATGTAAATGTCCACTGATCTAACAACATAGCACACAGTGAAGCTCTGCTATTGTCAGACCTTATATCCACAGTGTATTTATATGAACACATGATAAATGCAGCTCTGTACATGATAAAGCAAAGCTGAGCAGATATCAACTCGCCCCAGGCCGTCTCTCATTTTTAGAGAAGCTATTCTAACAACATCAGGTGTAGCGCTGCAATGACACAAATCATGTCAGACAAACATTAGTGATGGATTCACAGTGGAACTGCTCCAAAAACTAAGTGGTTACAGGAATAGTCTTTTATCCACATCCCAACCTGATGGTCTCATTCACTGGAGAGCGTCTGTCTGAGGCCATGATGATGTAAACAAAGCCCAGAGTGATGTTGAGATTACAGTCAGAGCATTGGAATTAAAAGCACCCTGCCTGTTCCTCTACTTACTGAAATGGAGTCTCAACTCTCTACACACTCACAAACATTGATATTATGAAACAATTTTTAAAAAAAAAGTATGATAAAAAACTGCCTTCAGGTTAACAAATATGCCTAAAACAGGCAAGTCTGTTTGGCATGACGACTGTGTACGTGATTGTGATAAGGTTTGGAAGACAACTGTGTGGCAACATCAAAGGTATTTTGTATGAAAATTAAGTAATCAGACAGTTTGCAAACTATGGTTGAAAATATGAGGAAATCCATACCATTTTGCTCATAAGTGAAAAGTAAGGAGCAGCACTATTCTTGCACAGTGATGGCTATCATGTTTACAAGATAAGACTTTTGTGTAATAGCTACTTTGTCTACAGACAACACTGCTCTATGAAAAACTGAGTTACACAGTGCAATCAAGAACATTAGAAATGAATGAACATTGTGTTTTAAATCTGCAAATGTACAAGAGTACTTTTCTGTTTTATCAGACCCGTTAGAAAATTATTACTGTGAAAATAACATCTGTTTTATATCTATCAACCTGAAGAAGAGAAAAATCCCACGAGTAATCTGAGGTAAATTTAATATTTAAACAGCTACATAATTTATTTCCCCATGTTCAAGAGGTTCATTCAGGGGGGAAAAAATGATCAGAGTATAGGGGAGGAATGTTGAAGCCTATTTTTTCATGATTTGATGGAATATGCATGATGCTGTTATAATATGGGGCATTGGAAAACTTTTTTTTTGAGTTCATATTTAGTTAGGCCTCCTTGATTTTTAAATTTTTAAGTTTTTTACTGTTAATGCAGCAAAGAAATAAATAATGGGTTTTGGACTGGTGCAAATATATGGGTTAAAGGCAGGTTTGTGGCTAAGTATGGTGTCCCTGGATTAAAGCCTACAGGTGTATGGACGCCCAGTGCCAAGAGGCCTTCTTCAAAATGCAAGTTTAATAACTGTCGAATACATTTAATATATTCAAACCTACTGAAGAAATGAATGTAGCCGAAAACATTCAATGCCCAACTTCCCACATCATGGCTTAAAATAAGGCATTCTTCAATGGCATGACAGTGGGGAATTACACATTAAATTTGTTTGGACAAAATAAAATATATTTCGCATATTTATGTCTGCCAACGCTGTTAGCTCGATACTTTTTTTTTTTTTTTTTTTTTGCACGCATGCAAAACAAAATGATATTTTTCATAATATCATGCCTTCAACTAAATTTACGGCATCTCCTGTCACGAACAGTGATGCCTGACGTCGGCATTGCCCGGCACGTTTTTCGTGGCACGTGTTTCAACATTACATAACGTGAACATGCCCTCCCAAAGGGCACCAAGCTGCACAGAGCCCTGACATCAAGGCAAATGATCTAACAGCATCCCCCACCTGGCACCTACCAAGGGCTTACACAGTGGTCTGTCACCACAGCAGGACAAAGAGTTGAAATATTGTGGGAAATTATTTCCTGTCTCAAAAGATGTATATTGGCTACCTGACAATGGCAGAAAATAATCATTTCAACAGGCAATAGTCATAATTAAGGTACCCAGGAATCAATTGCGCGCAAATTGCGCACGCAGAGTGCCAGTGCACACGACAACGCTCAGATAAAGTGAATCCATCCATTCTCCCATTCCCGCGGTGGGGACATCTTGAACCGGTGACGCCGCACTTTGTAGTTGTTCCCATTGTTGTTGTCCCAGAACTCCTGCCCGCCGACACAGTATTTGATCGCGAACTGCAATGTGCCTCCGTTTTCGAGGTAGGTGGGCATGACGATCTTGAAACAAAACTTGTCGGTGACTCCGTCGCTTGAGTCTGGAACATAGGACGCCAAACTGTCCATAAATGTTATCCAGTTGTTTAAGGAATACCGCAAAGACACGCTCTTTTCGAAAGCCAGATTCAACACTCGCACGAACCCGGAAAGGCTGAACTCGTCTGCCTCAATGGTCTCCAACATGACTTTCACTTCCCTCACTTTCTGCTCAAACCCGGGGAGAGTGCCCGGGTTGGCAAACTGCAACTCCACGAACACAGACTGTGATGGAGCCTGGGGGAATTTAGTGTCCAGATGATTGAGCTGGAGGGGTCCTTTGGGCACTTTGGCCAGTATGCGCTCCGGCACCTCCGGCACATCTGTGTCATCGAAATGCTTCACTGAAATGAGCTCTAGGCCCAGAGAGTCGGCGAACCGGACTTTCTTTTGACTGGTTGGACTTCTGCTGCGGCAGATCTCCAACTTAGCTCTCTCGGTGGGCGTAGGCAGCGACTTGCATCTGCGACGCAGGTTTGGACTCTGCTGGGGCTTCAGGGAAACCTCTCTTCCCCGTGGCCTCTCGTCCACCACGGGGCTCTCGATGGGCTCACAAGTGGTACCGTTCATCAAGTCAAAGTCTTCCCCATCTTCAAGCCGCGGGTTTTCCGCTGCCAGGCTCCCGAACAGTCCGGCTATGCAGCTGTAATTCCTCGGCAGGCAGTTCTTTGGGGGCAGCATGATCACGACAGGGTGCACGGGGTCCGCTTCCATAAAACGCAGCAGTCCCTGCACTGCAGAACCGAAGTGGTCGTGATGGAAAAGACCGGTGAGTTAGGGGATGGAGCCGTCAGGTGTCTGCGTCCCCCTCGCGGATAGGCGCTCCGGATGCGTCAGAAGCTGACACTCAGCGACGCTGCACCAATAAACCAAGCTGTTGTTGCGCGCCTGCAAAGTGCGAGTTTTGCTCCAGCTGACAGGCCTCTGTTTTTGTTTTTTATTTTGCCAGAGTAGAAAATGTCTCAGTCTAAACAGAAAGGAACAAAAACGAGAACATCTCTGTCCCTGCAGCAGCGATGGCTCGCTTCCTTTTCTATGTGGTGAACATGCACCATCCTCTCACTTGAGCCAGTGCGGAGCAGAGTTTGACGTCTACTGAGGTCGTACGTGCAGAACTGAACGTTGCAACTAAACCAAGCTGGTTTCGCCCTTCACTGGTTAACTTCCCCTTTCTCACACTGCGGCATCAGAATGGCCTCGAGAGCCGCGAACCAAATGAAACAAGCGTCAATTTAACGAATTTGAACTTAATTTGGGAGCATTTTTGTGAAGTCGGAAAACCTATTACATAACAGAGATGTAATAATAATAATACTTCAGCGGGCTGCAGCAGGAGCGTTCAGCCCCGCCCCCTTTTCTTACGTCACACCTTCCCAGCGCTGCACGTACCGGGTTGTCATGACGACGGCGTAGCGGCTTGTTTCTGAAGACGTTCAAGTCCGAGAGAGAAAACTGTTGCAGACCCCCCTAAAAAAAAAAAACAGAAACCTTTCCCTCACGACGAATGGCAGCACTTTCTGATATGGGACCGGTGATACAAACGCACTGAAGATGCTAAAAGGATCCAACCTGCGTCAGTATGGTGAGTAAACACGGACTAACGTTTCAGGCAGAAACCGTTGTCGTAACTTGACCGAAAGCACGACACAAAAATACACGCTACAGGTTATTTCTGCAACATCTACTGTGTTTTGTTTTGTTTGTTTGTTTTAAATGTCTTTTTCTAGGTCTCACCACGAAGAACAAACGCTAGCTACAACAATGGCGACCTTAGAAGAAGCGACTCACTCAGCTCTCGATGGACCAGATGAGGATGCCTTCAGGGACGAGTCTCACAAGACACCGGAGAGGAGACATGTCGACGCCCTTCTGGATATTAGTGAGGAGGACTTTCTGAAAGAACTGGACCCATACGAGTATCACTGTTACTCTGGTTTGGAAGAAGCTGTAAGTGAACAAACATGTTCTTACTGTAAAACTTTTCACCGCCTGCATGTGCAGTTAATGTTACTTTAAAGTTGGACATGATTCTGTATCTTCAAGTTGGAGATAGTGGCTAAATTATGCAACGTTCAAATGAGAAGAACAAATCATTCAAATATAATTAATGTATATATTATGTATATCCCCACTTCATCTACATGGTAATTTTTTTCTGGTATGTTTTCAAAAGTGTTCTTAACAATTTATTCAATTTACATAACAGGTCCGAGGCTGGGCCAGAGTTGCTCCAATGAGCTGCATACTTTTGACTCAGAAGAGATACAGGAAACCAAAGCCTAAGGAGCCTGACCACCAGACCCCCACATCTGTTTACCCAACACCCAGCTGTGAGTCTCAGAACCACGTTAAGAAATCCATGCCATTAAATCATCAGGTGGGACATTGGAGTGCTGTGACAGCCCTGCAGCCAGATACCTCTAAATGGCCTGTTCCCAGTGCCACGCAGAAAACCATGTCACACCTCTTACTCCAGGAAAAGACAAAGGAGGAAGGTACGCTCAGGGAGACGCCTGTGCAGCCTCATCGTCTCTCCTCAAAATACTCAGTGTCAGAAAACAGACCCACAAAGCCTCAACAAGCCAGCCCCAGACACAATAATACAGTGGTTCCCATTAAAAACTTCACATTTTTACCACCAATCAAGTCACCACACCTGAATCCCACAGCCCGTGACCAACTCTGCAGTGGGAAGAAGGCTTCAAGGGGAGAAACCTCAGAGGAAAACAGTTTCATGTTTGATACGAGTGAGACAAGAGGAACAAGAGTAGACCCTGCTGTTAATACAGAGCCTCGCAATTACTCTGCAGCCCTGACCTCCAAGTACCAGACATGCCAGCATAATCCTCATTTGTTCTCTGCTGTAAGTGTTAGTATTCCAAAGAGGTATAAGGTACCTTTTTCTTCAAAATCTGACACAGTGCACCACAGGAGACACTCAGTGGGCAAGAGCCTTCAACAGGCCCTCTACACAAGCAGCGCAGCAGGTGCACAAGCCCACATGCACCCAAGCTGTCTGTTTTCTTAAGGAAGAAGACTGTTTGCTGTCAAGCTGTATAAGGCCTGTGAAATAAAACATCGAAGCATCTGGGGATGATATTAAAGTATGTTACAGCTGCAAATTCTCAGGTTCAACCAAGTAACACTTGTTTCATCAATACATCGTACAAATTTTATATCACAATAGTCAGTTGGAAAAGCAAATTCAATGTCTGAGAATTGGTCATAAAAGTAATTCATTTGTTTGTGACCATACTTACCATAACAATAAGAGTCCACTGAACAAAATGTTAAGCTTTGTATGTCATTCGGGCTTTTATTTTGTTCTGACCAGTTCCCACAAGTGCTTTTTCAGCTGTTCTAGTTACCTAGCAACAGTTCAACTACCTCATAAGAAGCCTGGATGTGAGCCTGCCAGGTACATGTCCTGCTTTTTAAACTTCAAACTAGACTAAAGCTCTGTCAGAACTTTAATATTGCACTGTAGTGTACATGACAAGCTGTGGCCAAACTACTGGATCTGTTCTGTACATCTTCAGTTTTCTATCAGTCATCAACAGTGTTTCCTGGATGGTTGCAGAAGGGGTCATGGTTATGTGGTGTATAAAGGTTATCAGAGCAATATGGTGCAGAGATGCCTAAATATATAGTACGCTGCATTGATCTCCAAAGACCAGCCACTTACTGCAATATTATATAAACTAGGGTGATGTTACTCATTACACTACCTCGTTGTTAATTAGCTGCCTTGTAAAATAAAAACTAATATAGTTGGATTGTTCCATATCAAAAAGCCCGGCAGTGTGAATCTAATTAAATCAAACTGTTTTATCTGAATGTGCATGTAAAACTTAGACTTACTTAGAACAGATTTGTTCTATGTTTAAAGAGTTGCTATATCCGGCTCAAACCTTAATTCATAAAGTCCGTATGCATCTATATAACTCCATCAAAGTGAAAAGACAAAATAAACGATACTATGGAGTTCTATTTTGTTCTATAATAAGTATGTAATCTACCAGGTTCCACCTTTAAGCTCCCAGTTTTGCACACTGCATACTGAAAAACAAATCTTCAAAAACATTTCATTTTATTCCTCTATGCCAAACTTCAAACTCAGAGATAAATAAAGCAGAAATCTGACCAATATTTGTGTGTGACACTTAAAAGGACTCTGTTGCCCTCCATCTCTTCCCATTGCTGTACAAATACACTGTTCAAGCCTCCAATGCTCCAACTGTTTCTTTAACATGTGATGTCTCTTGCAATCTGGGCCAAACCCACACACATAACCAACACTGCTGCCAAGACAATAGGTCTCCCCACATCCAACCTCTTAGAGCTCAATTCTGAGACCATCACACACATTGCTAATACATAAGCAAAGGACATCACCCACACACCCACCCACTTAACCTCCAGGCCACTGTACTGCCCTCTGGGCACAGGCACAGGTCCCCGAGGTGCAGAAGGTCTCGCCTGGTGCCGGCAGCAATGGTGTTCCTAAGTTGTTACATTTTGAATGGGCTCAGTACATGTCTCATTCTCACGTTTTGCCGGTTAGTGTTGTGTTGCGTAATGATTTGTGTAAAGTGCTGATTTTCGCTGTAATGTACAGTGCTGTGAAAAAAAAAAAATTCCCTCCCCGGAACAATAAAGTCTAACAAACTAAATGACCCTTTTTGCTTTTTTTGGACACTGAATGCAGCAAAATGTATCATGGTTGTTTTTCTACCTTTGTTCTATAGGAACTGACAAAGAACACAATATATATGCTCGAGCAGTTTATTAATAACATCTGTAGTGTAGCTTCAACCATTAATCAAGGCAACCATTAACTTTACACAGAGGCAAGAAAACTCAAATTCAGGTAAAACAAATATTTTGTGGGAGGAAAATATTTGCATGCACTCCCTACAGAGGAGAAAATAAAGCACTGTAACTGACACTTGAGACTGACAAGGCTTCTACACTAGTTCTGTTTTGAGCAAGGCATTTTTCCCCATGCCACTAAGCCAGCAGGGAGCAGCTATGCTCCGTTTGTATTCAAGAACAACAAACTAGAAGTACTTATCTAAATACCAGATATGTTGAAATTTGATATGAATGTCAAAAATCCTTATGAACACAGGGGAATTATCCTTAAACTGTTTGCATATGGTGCAAAAAAATAGAGCATGTTAAACTTGGGCACAGTGTCATGTTCTGTACAGTCTTCAGTTTGTACAAACATCTATAAACTATATCAGCATTAACCACCCTCCATAAAAAGTCAGATGGCATCTAACAAATTGTCTTCAGTAAAATGCTGCATAGCATTATTTTCATGTGACAGAACAGAAATCCTTCCATAGAAACTATGGAGAACAATTAGGGACAATATTTCATGCAACCATGATGAAAATACCAAAACACAATGTATTAAACATGCAAAGCAAAGACTGAAAGGATTCTGACAATTGTTCAGTGTCATTTCCCAAAACATATTCTTGTATAATTCTGATAAATATTTTACTCAAAAAGCAGCAAATTCAATTGTCTGTAACTGAACTAAAGTTAATACTTGGGTTAAGGCACCAACGTAACAAAATGAACAAATAAACAAAGCTGAGACACAGACTGCATGTGGTGCCTGTGGATAATGAGGTAACTCAATGTAACAGTATAAACAAAAAACAATCAAAACACAAAATTTGCTTGAAAAAAATAGAGTAAAAAAAAAAAAAATTAAATAAATTAAAATATTGTGTCCAAATTGCTAATGCTGGAAACTCAAATGATTTTCAAGATATTCAACAGGACTCTTTTCAGTCATATTCAGGTGGTGAATACATACAATTACTGTGCTAATCCAAGCTCTAATCCACAACGTGTTTCTGTACAGTTAGCATCACTGGATCACTTCAGCACAGAGCACTGCTACTGTATACACTTACACCCAGCTAATGAATAAGTTACAGCCGATGACAGCCGATTTTGCTTACCGTCTTGAACTGACTGCCTAGCGACGGGGACCCAGACACATAAAACGTGTTCACAAAACACTGAACTTCACAATCACATTTCAGTGAAAGGTGTGCAACAACTGACAAGACATAAACATTTCATTCATTTACTTGTGCCACATCTGCATGAGTTTCAGTATATTTCAGTGATGCATCTTAACAGCTTTGATCAGCGCCTTGCTCATTGTTGAAGGCTTTATGGAGTTAAATCCTGCAAAATGTAAAAGTAATTATCACTGCTCAAGTTTTCCACTGGCTGCAAAGCTTGCGGGAATTCAGTTTTACAAGTCCTACTGCTGCTGCTGCTGCTGCTGACAAGGCAACATCAAAGAGGCATCCATAAGATACACAAGCAGAGAATTGGTATTTTGCTTTGTTTTGTTTGTGCTGCTGACCAAGTGAAGGCTCCATGCATATTTCAAACATACGTAAACTGAATGTACAATATTGTATACTGTACAATTGAGATGAAATTGCGTTCATGCCATATATGCATATTTGACAGCTGGAGTACACAGTGACAGTTTCATAAGCCTTACCTTGACAGCCACGCACAACAAAAGAATCACCCCTTCTAAGTGCAGCTCTAACATTGATGAAATGTTAAGTCATTTTTAGATCACTAGTAAGACAAAACAGTGAAAACCATTCACAGTGGTTATGCACTGAAGTATAGAAGTAAACTGGCATTTAAGACAAGACACATACAATATGTTACTTTATGTGCAAATAAATATGTAAACGGTCAGAGGAGCTGATAAACCATGTCCACTGAGCTAATAAAGTGCAGCACAGCAGTCAGGATATACACCTGGAAAGGCTCTGGACATGAAGACCTCAGTGGAATGTTCAGACATTTTCAGAACTTCTTACTGCCAACACTATTGTCCACCAGAAGACAGCAGAGACAGATTCCTCTTGGAGGCAGAGGCAGATATCAGAGACCTGCACTGCAAACGCTTAGGCAGCTTCACTTGGAGGCCTTCAGCTGTTGGGTTTCTCAGGGTGCTGAAAGAGGGCACAAAGCTCCTCACAGGTCTGGGTTTCAACTGAGCTGAAATGGGACTCCATATTCCACGCAAGATCTGCTGACAGGAAATCATCCATGACAGTTTGTGTTTCGTTGCTGGTCAAGAAGAGGTGGCCCAGGCCTTCTGCCTGGCTGGTCACAGTCTGCGTCTCTGTGCTGTTCAGCAGTCTTGCATGCTCACCCTGACTGACAGGCGTCTGAGCACAGAGGCCGGTGGCAAATGAAGGAAGATCGGTTTGTGTTTCTGTATCTGAGGACTCTGTGCTTATAGAAAAGCTTGAATGCCGCAGGATGCTGCTCAGGGGCATGTGGCTTCCAGCGTTCAGTAGGAAATTGAGGTCAGTTTGAGTTTGAGTATCAAATAGCTCCAGATCGCTGGCTTGGGTTCGACTTGGTCCCTCGCTTTGGTCCAGTTCATCAATCAGGAGGAAGTCTGTCTGGGTCTGGATGTCCAGGGACTCCAGAGGTGTGTCACTACCCAGTCCTCCCAGCTCACTCTCCTCTGTCTGTGTCTGGATATGCACAGCATTGAGGAACTCTTCAAAGTCAAAGTCTATGCCATTGTGTTGCTCCTGAACAGAGCCCAGACCTGAACCACAGCCTGCAGAGGCCTCGGTGAGCACCTGGTGGCCTGACATGCTGTCAGACAGAATGTTTTCTAGGTCAGTTAACAAGGTCATTGTTTGGGTTTGGTTGTCTGCCATGTTGTTTGAGTTGAGATCATCTGTTTGCACCCCAAAACACATACCAGCTGACTTTGAGTCCTCATATATACTGCTTCCAGCTGCGGTGAGGGTGTCATCTATCTCCAGAGCTGTCTGGGTAGACACACTCAAGGAATCATTGCCAAATAGGTCACTGCACATGATAGCCGGCTCCTGAGCCTTCTCCTCTGATTGTGGCATGGCAAAGTGTGTCTGTGTCTGCCTGGTTTTGTATGGAGGAGCAGATGGGGAGGAGCAAGGAATTTGGCTCAGGCACTGGCTGTCGGTCTGAGCTCCAATAGAGGATGTGGCCTTGGCTCGGGAGGAGAATGTCTGGGTTTCAACACTCACAGGGAGGAGAACTTGGGCACTCACACTGATATCTGTTTGGGAGCAGGATGATACTGAAGACTCACCCACAGAGCACAAGCCTATTCCATCTCCAACACCCAAACCTGTGGGCATTTTTGACAAGTATGATTTGTCTGTCTGAATGTTGGTAGAGGTGAATGTTGGTTGTCCTGCCAGGCTGCTGGGTGAGTCCTCTGCATCCAGACTGACTTGGACCCCTGTGCTAATGGGCCCCAGGCTAGAGCGGGAAGTAGGCATGTTATCCTTGAAACACAAACTCTTAGCATCAAGTTGGGGTACCACCGCTCCTGTGGTTTGTGGGAGGAGGTGAAGAGTGCTGAGGGAACCTTGGCTGTCTACCGCCAGCACTACAGACCTCAGGGCCCCACTTTCTGTGGACGGAAGGAGGACAGGCAGGTGCGCTAGCTGCATCACAGGAACACTGACCAATGCCATCTTTGGCTTTGGTAGAAGCAACTTCTGAAGGCTCTTGCGGGGGTTTGAGTTCTGACTCACTGAGTCTGGGATGTGAACAGTTGTTTGAGAGGGGAGAGCAGTCTCTGTCAGCTCTTTAGTAGCAGGAATGATCTGACAGGCTGATTCATTGGTCTTACCCTTTTCTGAACCACTTAACAGTTTCTCCAACTTTCGCTTTTTTACTGGAGGAATTCTGTAGAAAAGAGTCAGATACAGAGAAAGTCAGCCATAATGATTTTTTTTTTCAAGTTTCAGTAAAAAGCACTCTGGGCTATGAATATACATGCCTGTGTTCTGTGGGAATCTCATGTCCTGTCCTGTAGATATGTGAGAGGAGAGCAGCCCTGCTGGCATAGGGGCACCCACATGTACAGTGGTAGGTTTTCCCACAGTCCTCTATGTGCCTCTTTAGGTCCCACTCTGTGCTGTAGCCATTGTTGCATTTGGAGCACTTGTGTTTCTTCTCTGCATGCATCTTCATAAAGTGCTACAATGAAACAGATCAAAGAACATATACTATGTTACATATATCTTTCAACTATAGTTTTTAAAGGGAAGAATAGATTACTTTTACACTTTAAATGTCTAAAAACAACTAGACCTGTATAATTTATAATGATGAGTGAATTTTTTTTTTTTTTTTTTTTTTTTTTTTTTTTTAAATCAATTTTCTCTCTAATTTTAATCAAGACAGTCAAATTCATCTGGTCGTCTATCAGTGGTGTCATGCCCCCTTGTAGCCACCTAAGTTAAATAAGTTACAGAGAGTAGTCAGCAAACTCGTTTATCATTGTTTTGATTGTAAGACACAAAAGCAGCAGAGAATTACATAATGTGACATTTCATTACTAACTTTATTAAAAAAGTAATAAATCGTGAAAAAAGGAGTAAAAAAAAAAAAAACACCCAGGACCGGAGGAACTGTGTCATACTTGGTACAGAGCCTTACAATAGGAGGTCTTTCACAGAACTAAGACCTTAACATATTGCTCCACTGATTGCATAGGTCACTGGAGGAAAGGCTTACTTGTTTAACCAGGGAGAACTGCGAGAAGGGTCTGTCAGGTCCCCGAGGACACCCCTCAATGGGACAGCAGTAAAGCTTCTGAGAGCCCTTCATGTCCTTTCTGACCGTGGGATTGACAATACCATCCTAAGGGTGACAATGACAGAAACAGATGAACAGAGAGGACAAAGAACAATGATATTTACATTGTAGATGTTAAGCTCATACTTTTTTCAGCCTTGCTTACTGTGAGTGTTTCACTGAATGTCCTCTGTGCTGCACATCAAAAACATGATTACACATTGCCTTGCTGTCTATACCCAGTGTAGGTTAATGTTTGTATTAAAGAGACATTATGTAGAAAACCTTTCTGCATGTACAGAATGTTCTGCTTTACAGAACTTAATAGAAATGAATGTGCTTGGCAGCAATTGGAATTTAACAGTTAGCTGTACCACCCCACCTTTCACCGTCCCAAGGCAGACTAGTTAAACCAGCTGTGAGCACATTGTATCATTAAGACCATGATGCATTTTCCAGAAAACAGGAACTGCACTTAATGTATGGTGCATAGTGAAAAGGCATAAACACCGTCAGACTCCATGACATGTCATTAATGATACAGCCTTCCTGTGGTCGATGTCACCTCCATCTGCTGCAACACTGGAGGGAGCCAAACAGCTAAAGATGACAAATACCCTCCTGGTGTATCATAAGGAATTAACATAAAAAGATATATTCTGCCAACAATAACTGTTCTTGCTGTTTGGCTCAGCTACATCATAATGTTGTGGGCTAAATCCTGAGTCATGTCATGACATTATTTGTCATCAGTCAGTAGTTGGCTATAGCTCAAAAGAGAGAAAGTCAAGATGTGCAGTCGTTGCTACACTACAGCCGGGCCACAGCCTTTTAAGTAGCCGTTGCTGAGATTATATCCTTTTATTTGGAGAGTGTATTATACAGTGATAAATCCGTCTCTAAGCCTTGTTTTTCCTTGGTGCGAAGGGAAGCAATATGGAGAGAAAGGCAACTAAAAGGCAAAAACTGTCACATTAGCCTTATGAAAGGATTCTGAACTGGGCTGAATGCACAAGCTCAAATGAAATGCATCAGTATTCACAGGGGAAACAGCTACCCAGCTAAGACACATGAGCAGCGACTGATCAGCAAATGCATTACTGTGCAATGATGCAGTATAGCTACACTGGTGTTAAAGTGGACGTAATATAAACAGATATGGCTCATCCTTCCAGT
The DNA here is from genome assembly GCA_038496675.1 of Rachycentron canadum. Taxonomy (NCBI): domain Eukaryota; kingdom Metazoa; phylum Chordata; class Actinopteri; order Carangiformes; family Rachycentridae; genus Rachycentron; species Rachycentron canadum. The sequence continues at coordinate 8,882,486 of CM076648.1, read as the reverse complement.
CTGACCTCATGAATAATGCAGAGGAAGCACACAGAGTGAGCAATTCCAGCATTTACACACTTTGTCAACATGTCAACTAGAATATTGTTGCCATTGAGGACACAGTGTTAATCTAACTGTGAATTAAAAATAACTTTTCACTCAAGGATGTCAAATCAGAGAACATTACTGAAGCACTGCCACTTGTTTCTGTATCACTTTACACCAATGGCAGGATCTGCGATTTAACTGTGGCTGCCCACAGACAATATAACACACCAGGCTGCAGTCTTTTAGGATTTGAATTCACATTGACAAGGAACTAAATATTGACTATCAAAAGATTCCTGTGCCTCTTAAAGGTTTGCTCTGACCAACAATGTTGAGACACAACAGATCTATATGTAATAAATTTGACTGCTTTATCAACTGACTGAAACTTTCACTCAGTACGGTAAAAAACCACTGACTGGGCCTTTAAACACTGTTCAATCTGGACTAAATGGACTAGTATTACAGAACTCATTCAAATTCTCACATTCACCTATTCCAAACAAAGAGCGTAGTCTACTGCAGGACAAAAAGCAGCCTTTCCCAGCAAAGAACTTCATTCATGAAGGGGAGACAGTGAATTACTGCCTCCCACGAAAAAGCCCAGTCCAGTGAGGACGAACATACCAGGGTCAGAGGTGGGACTTTGGTCCAAATGATCAGACCAAGCCCGTGTTACTGACAAGAGAAGACAATATATTAGATAATCTATACAGAAGATCAACAGCAGTTAAAACACATCTCCTCTTCACACACCATCACAGCCAATTCACACACTGGCCAAATTCCTGCCCTTTAGCAACTAGTCCACCAGAAAAAGGAAAAAAATAAATAAAAATCTGTGGATGTGGATGTGACTGGAAAAACACAGAAATGGTCGATTTCCACGTGTGAATCCCAATCAATAACTGATACCATAAGTGGCTAGTTACATAGTAGCTAGCTCGCTAATGGTAAACTTCATTGAATGTCACCCACTTAAAAACCAGCTGAAAAAACTTTTACCTGACATCAGCTGTAACGTCGCGTTTGCTAAGCATCCCTACAGCGTTAGCTTACACGAAGTTGTTACGAATGACTTGCGTTTTCCAGTCTTATGTTACCAAGTGTTAACTCGACAAGGAGTTAGCCGAGTTAGCATCTGCAGCTCCAGCCCTGAACCCAGTGGACGTTAGCCGGGCTCCTGTCGGTGTTTACCTTTATCCTGTGCGACTTCACGAGATGCATGTTCAGTGCAGGTGTGTTGGGCAGGATCTTGCCACATCCCTCCACGGTGCAGAGGATGTTCGTCCTCACTTCTTTGGTCAGCTCCATGATGGTGGGTCTGATTATTTCCCGTGACTGCGACGGAGACACCTCGTGGCATTTCGGGCTGTCTGTGACCGCGTTATCCCTGCTATTCGCCTTGCCCGTCGCAGAGGCAGCCATGTTTCTGTGTTGACAGCCCACTCTGTGTTTGGCAGACAGCCCCAGCAGCAGCATTGAAAGAACGGTATCATGCCGTCCCTCAGCTTTGCCTCACAGGCTGTTTCGCCCCTTTCCACTCCAGAGGACAGCAGAGAGCGCGGGGGAACATCCGGCGTGATTACAATACTTCCGTTTTACAAAATAAAGTAAAGGTCTACATTTTATTGCAACCCGTGTTTTCTGCAAAGTCTTTTTGGAAGCTAAGCGTTTCTTCTTAATAAGACCTTAAGCAACTTCAATATAAATTTGGCAGTTATACTGTCTCTTGTTGTGTTATCAGCATGTTCAAAACATCGGCCGTGCTGGTTTTACCTGCCGGGTGTCACCATCACATAGTTTATCCACCACAAATTGTCCCACTCCACACATTGTTTTTGTTACAGTCATTATTAAAAAGGTTTACATTTATTGTAAGTTATAAGTTGGTTTGGTTTTTATGATTCCAGTCTTGGTTGGTTGATTTTGGTAGATACACATTTGGTCTGGCTAATTCATACAGGTGGATCAGTTAATTTTGTACACCGTCTCAGAGTTTGGTTAAATGGTAAATCGACAGCCTTACAGACCACTCAAAGCACTTTATGCTACAAGCCACATTCACTCATTCTCACAAACATTCATGCACTTTTCTACCACATGTACACATTCACAGTGTGACTATGGGTGCCCATTCAGGGTTCAACATCTTACTCAAGGCCTTTTTTTTAAACGCATGGACAAGACGAAAATGGAACGACTGCCAGTATGGACAGAAAAGAAGAACCAAATAGCTCTTTCAATGTATACACGGGAATGCAATTCTTTCAAGACAGTACTTGAAAAATGTGCATCTATCCTTTAAATTGCTTGCAGGCAGAGAAGGGACTTTAAATGAACCTTGAAAGAATAAGTGTAATTGCTAACTTGTGAGGAGCCGATGGACTGAAGTCAATTTCCACATGTGGTGAAATGACCTTGAGAGGACGTAAATTACAAAGTGCAAGAAGATTAATAATCCGAGTTTTATGTTAAGTTTGGACATATACATTTGCTGGCAGCAACATTCTGCCACTTGAACAGTAACAGAAGATAATAAAACAACAAATCATCTTATATTTGCAAGCGCATAAATACAGAAGAGAACATTAATTAGTAAGTAAAGGGAACCATGACTCTTCAAAAGCCATGTCAACAAAAAGATCAATGATAGAGTAGTAAAAGCCAACCATGAGTGGACTGTAGAGACCAGAAGCAAGAGCAGGCAACAGTGAGTCCTTAAAATGAAGGGTCGGTCACCCATCAGTTCTGTGCTGCATGCATTTGTGAGGTGGGACCTGGGCCATTGTCTGTGATGACAAAATAATTCCTTCCTTTCAGAGGAATAGATGAGAGCAGAGGGGTGACAGGGGTAGAGGCAATCCCTGTAAAATATACAAATACATTTAATTACTTAAACTGACTTAATTTAACTCACTGCAATTGCAATTACTTAAATCTTTCCTGGATGGGAGGAAATGTTACATCAGAAAAAAAAATATTCCAATGTAAAACATTTGGATACATTTATGCAAAATGAGATGCATGTATTGCTCGTATTTGACAGATGTTACATGTCCCACTCTAATTGTTGCTATTGGTTTCCACCTCCACTGGTGAAGGCACAAAAGTTCTCAAAGGATAGTTGAAAAGTAGAAAACACTTTTTCAGAGAAGAGAAGAACTGTGATAAATGATAAATGACCATGACATATTCATAAAGAGTAATTTAAGCATTAGACTATAAATATTTCCTCTTTTATGCACCCTCCTGTGGCCAAATGTGAAATTACAACTACTATGAAACAAAATTGTTCTGTTTCACTGAGTTACAACATTAACATAATTTCCCTCCAAAGATAGCAATGGTTCCTTTATTGTCTGTGACTAATAAATTCCCTGTACCTGAGGATGCACAGTGTCTGAATGACTCCAGGAGGTTGGTGCTTGCAAATTTGACGACACATTTGAAAGGCTCCTCCCGCTCTGTCATGGTCTTGTTGGTGTGGTCTCTGAATTTTGTCTCCAGCTGAGGAAAGAAACAAATTTTTTTTCAGATGATCCCAGCATGAAGTCATGCTAACCACAGCATGCCTGAGCGTACCTTGTAAACAGCAGACTGAAGTTGAGGTAACATCCCATTGCCAAACGCCTCACAGGCCATCTGAAGCCTGTTTGCTTCATGCCCAGCTTGTTCTCTTTCTATGTGTGGGTCTATAAAGACAAAAAATGCCAAAATAAAAAAAATGACAATGCAGAATACACATTACCCTAATTAAACAAAATATGTGTGACACAAAAAACATTAAAAGTAGCTTTGGCAAGATTGAATGATTTGACAAACATACTTGAAACAGGTTGATTTCTTTCTGCAAGAGGGCTGGGATACTTAGTGGGAAACACCTAAAAACAAGAAACAAGAAAAAGAAAGAATCCACAATGTACAATACAATTTAATGCAACACAATGCACAATGTATTTTCTCTAAATGGCTTCCTCAGCTAGCCTTTTTAACTATCACAGAGCTGCTTTTTGTACAGTAACTCAGCTGACACCAACTTTGAATTGTTGTCAAAAAATTTTATTTTATCTAATTATATTAAGTGAAGGTACAATAACAACAATACTGACCATATCCAGTCATCAAACAGATGCAAAGGTCAAACCTGAACCAGAAAATAGTTCTACAACATAACATTCACAATAGATTAAACTGTAATACTTCTGAAGTTGTACTGTAATGACAGTAAATAGGATTGACTGCATGATGCATTTCACAATTCATTTCCCGAAAGTGTAGATGAAATACAAGAAGAATGAACATGGAAATTTCAAATTTCCTTCAAGGCCAACACATTTATGCAGCATAGCTTTACTGGAATCAGAAACTCTCCAGTACATGAAGGTAGAGTTCAAAGGCAGAACAGAGTAATTAATCACTACGTTCAAACTCAACCTCAAGAAGACAGCACAGATAAATCCTTTATTCATGCATCACATGCATGCTTTGGGTTGCCACCCTCTCGGCCAACCAATCACAGGTGAGCTATGTTACGTAATCAAGTGCAACAATGTCGCCAATAAGAAAAATAAGTAAATAAACAAAACCACTGCAGGCTTACCTGTTGATATTGCCTCATCAGCAGGTCCCTGATGGCAGTAAGTTTCCGTCCACTGAGGTTGGCATCCTTAATGGCATGATGTCTGGTGGACAGAACCAGGGCCTGCAAAGTACATCACTCTTTTAGAGGGGGAATAGAAAGATGTGGAAAAAAACATACCACGGAAACTGTACAAACAAAGTCAATGGTAAACTCACTTCTCACCTGGGATAACAGGGGCTTTTGCTTTGAAGTCAAGCTGGTCACAAAGACATAAGGGGTTTGAAGCTGGTGAACAACATATGTTGGTTTCAGGTGGTTGGGCTGAGTGAAGCTGTCTCCCCACGCAATCCGAATCCATACAGCTTCATCTGTGTGCTTCTTTATTTTGACAGAGACCTTGAATGCAATGTCAAAATAAAACAGATTAAATATATTCTGAGGACGACAACTCTATAAACTGTAAAATTTTATAATTTAAGTCAGAATAAATATATCTTACATGTTTTACGAGCTCACTGAGGTGAGATTTGAATTGCTCCCTGAACTGCATCAACTCCACAGAATGAGCATCATCTTGGAAACAAAAACAGAAAACGTCAAATTTAGATTAAAAATGGACAGAAATTAAATTAATTGAATTCCATCCTGCGCTACAGAAACTAAAATGAATCCGTTAGTTAGTATCTCCATGAGCAACCACCAACCGTCCAATTTAATGTGCTAAACTCCACCTGGCCCACATGCCAAGCACTGTTCAGACCTCCACAATGTACGGTATGATTTAGGCTGGACCAATCACAGGAGTTCAGAAAAAGGGGTTAAATAGTAACCTCGACTCAATCCCAATATTGCATTTAACTCCCAGGAAAAAGGAGGTAATGAATATATACTTTGTTAAATAACTGAACGACCTAGACTTTATTTTAATTTACAAGTTATTTGATTAAAGTGTGCAAACCAGAATGAAAAACCCTGATCCAAGTTATTATATAAAGCTGCAGGCGCCTAATCCCCCATTGTACAAGATGCATATTCTTGTTTTAACATACCCTCAGGGTCCATGAGTTGGAAGGCATACCACATCCCCTGGTTTGGATTGTCAATCACATCTGTCAGACCCGGAAATCAAAGCAAAACATTAACCGGTACCGGGATGATGACACGGTCCAAAACTGCGAAGTAATGTCACTTGACTTACATATCATCTCCAGTTCTGTTATGTGTTTTGTTGTCCACTCATTTTCCTGTGTAGACAAAGAAAAAAGAAGAGAGGATTTTTTTAAAAAAATGATTAAATTATACAAGCAAACGAAACTAAAGTCTAAATTATAGCAGTTACGTGAGAAAGTGTCGAGAAGAAGCGGTCGATTTCAAAAGGCTTTATCGCTTTAAACGCGGAAAGGTTTTGAATTTCACGACCCACTTCGACGAGCGACTGGATAAAGTACAGTCTGCCCATTTTTACACCTAACATTAAGCACAACTAACACACAACTACCCCATTTTCAGAAAGACGCCACATACTTCACAGACGGCGAGCAGCCTCTCCGTCAATGCCCACTTTGGCTGAGTAAAATCGATGGTTTGCCGCTGCGCCGTCAGACGACCCCATTTCTCCAGTGTCGTTTTTAATAACTGCGTCGGAATCCGCCTCACGAGTCGCTGCAGGACGCGTTTGGTCGACTCGTCCATCCTTCCTCACACCGAAGTTCAAACTTAATCGTATCGTATGATGGGTTTGAATAAAAAGTCTCGGCTCCGTCCGACACGAGCGGATCCAAACAAACCGCCGAGAGAGGAGCACACGAATCGACCAATCAGATGAGGCCAGGAAACCATGGGCGCGCTGCCTCTAGCGCCCCCCGCTGAGCTGGAGTGGTAGTGTCCCGGTACTGCGGCTGCCGGGAGCTCGGACTGGAGGCTACCGGAGGCCACTGTGGGCTCCCCTGGGGCCATTCATCTTTTCATTACAACCATTCTTTATCCATCTTAATCTTTCTCATCTCGCTGTCTCTGGAAAAATTAAAAAGATAAGTCTGAAGGAAGTTGTCAGAGATAAAAGGGAATAGGGATAAACAGTACATCACCAAGATGATTGGGCAGTGTAGGGGAAAGGAAAAAAGAAGCCCAGCTGCACAACATTATGTGTATTTGCCGAACATTTCTTAAATTTTTGCTTGTCGTTTGTCAAGAACTTAGCAAATAATTTCATTTCTTTACACCTATAATGGAAATGGCTCTCTTTGAACTTCAACCTCATAGGTATCCATTCATCCATTATCTATTCCGCTTATCCGTCTGGGTCACTGGAGCCAATCCCAGCTGACATTGCGCGAGGGCAGGGTACACCCTGGACAGATCACCAGTCTATCATAGGACTGACATGTAGACACACAGAGACAAACAACCATTCATGCTCACGGGCAAGTTAGAGTCAGATTAACCTAAACATGCATGTGTTTGGACTGTGGGAGGAAGCTGAAGTACCCAGGGAGAGCCCACGCAGGCACAGGGAGGACATGCAAACTCCACAGAGAGGCCCCAGGATTGAACTCACCTTCTTGCTGTGAGGCAACAGTGATAACTACTGTATCATTATGGTGCCTTTCCTTTAATAATAGGTTACAAGGTTACAAGTGAAAAAGGTTTGGGGCCACTTATCTATCAGAACATGTGATGAGGCACAATTCAGTCATTGTCATTTTATTCAATTAAAATAAGTAAATAATGATTGAATAATAATAATAATAATAATGAATAATTTAAATTTTAAATGCATCTTTACACTACATAGTTAAATGTATATGGATGTGTCTGAAAATCTGATTTTTGAAGTTTTAATACCCTCAGGATTTAAAGTCTCTTTTATTGAAAAGAAAAGAAAAGAAAAGAAAAGAAAAGAAAAGAAAAGAAAAGAAAAGAAAAGAAAAGAAAAGAAAAGAAAAGAAAAGAAAAGCACTCAGAAGCAAACACAGACGTACCTGACATGGAAACATCTTGCATGTCCTGTAAACTTCCGCCACAATAAGTCCCGCCTTTTGTGAGAAGAACGCACGCCATTGGTGGATGGAGGGAAACACTGGACTCTGATTCGTTGTTGAGCACTGTCACTCAATTTGCTATCAGGTAGTTATGAAAGCGTCAGTTTTGTTGTGGACGGCATGTCCGACTGTTCCCTGTGTTTGGAGGTTACATTGATTTTAGTACAAGTCTAACAGATTTTGTCGACACCGTAGAGCTGCTGCTGAAACTTGTGTCGTTATTTAAACCTTCCTTCAGCTGAGGGAAGACGAAGGCCTTCGTAGCTCCTCCGTGGCTGCATTGATTTATATTGTCAATGTTAGCTGGGAGCTAGCGGTTAGCTGGTGTGACATTTCACTGAGGTGTGCAGGAAAACTTCTCCGCTGACAGCCTCTCAATTGGAAACGGTATGGTGCTGTTATTATTAGAAATACACCAAGTATAAACCTACTTATTCTGTCACAATACGATGTCAAAACAGCTCAGTGCCAAATGCTCAAACACTTAATAGTGTGTCATCATGTATCTCCTAGTGTTTTAGTTAGCGCTGCACAGTTAATATGAATCCATCCTTACTTATTCTCTCCCTCTCTCCAACCCTCCCCCTCTCTCTCTTTCTCTCTCTCTCTCTCTCTCTCTCCAACCCCCTCTCTCTCTCTCTCTCTCTCTGCAGGTAAGTGTCCACTGAAAGAATAAACTCCATCATCACAATGACAGATCAGGAAGGAGAGGGATGGGCGGGCGTTAGTATCCATGGCATAAAGTCTAACTCACAATGCTGAGTGAAAACAAAGAGTGATTAGCAGTTTTGTAGAACATAAGTCAAAATTTTTGTTACAATGGGTCAACTGCTTGAGCAATTTATCAAACAACATGGTACCAGTTAAGATGAACCAATTTTTTTCTCAATTTTACATAGTTGAAAATATACTGTCTTTGGATTTTGTACAAGACGACATCTGTCATCATTTCTTATACAAAGTGATTAATAAAAAGACAATATGAGTCAATAATGAAAACAAACACAGCCTGTTGCCTCATTATTGTCAGCTCAGTGCTCCTTAATCGGTGATCTTCTTCTTGTTTGTGACTTTTCAGTTTTGCGGCAGTGGTTCAGTAAACATTTACTCAGAATGCACACTGATCTGTCACCTCACCTGCACACAGAGGAGTGCAATGAACTCATAAGTCGCTTGAAGCAGTGCCACACAGAGGTATGTCACTTCCTAAATTATAGTTTTGATGTGTGTTTCACATAAACAGAAAGCAAAAGTATTTATTTATTGTTTCATGGTGTCCTCAGCACAATGTCCTGAAGTTCTTTGGCACATGTAATGACATGGACCGCGCTATGCGTCGGTGCCTGAAGAAAGAGGTCTGTCAGTTATATTTTGCACTTTGTGATTCAGACATTTATGATTACTGACCTTTGGTGTATGTATTTATTTATTTTTCATTTTTATGATTCAACAGAGGCTGGAAAAGCAGCAGCGCAGCATGCAACATGCACGAGAGGTGCAAATGAGGATGAAGGAAAAGGCCAAGGAGCGAGTTTGAAGGACATTTTACTGCAAGTTTGCCACTGGGATTGCGAGTTTGAATGGTTCAGAGTTTGAGACATTGGTTTAAGCATGGCACTGTGTAATGTGCCTTCCCTGCTGTTTTTCTGTCAGGACTGAGACAAGGTTGTGACTGTGTCTCTTTGTAAATTAAGAGTGTGAGTTATATTAGCACTGACAGGTCTATGTACATCAGCTATTTACTATTATTATGATATTAGTTGAGAGACACACAAGAAGTACTTTAAATGTCAGGGTCATATACCAACAATGAAATGTCTGCTCAAGTTCTGCGCCTTGTTTCTATATTTACTGAGTAATGAACCCTCCTAACTGATAGCAGTGTTAACAGAACATTAAAACTATAACATCTAGTACTTTGGATTAAAAAGTTCTGTAATTGATATCAGTATGCCATCACTTCAAAGATAGATAGGCAGGTGGCAGAACCCTTTCATCCAACCATTATTGGAGTGGCTGGAGACCACAGGATAATTCTGGTATCTGAAAATGATTTATGACAGAGTCAGTCTATTTCAGGGTATAAAAGATGTATATAAAAAAGCATTAGATCCAGTGGTCGGGTTACTTTCAATCTGAATACACAGTACATACCGAAAGTATTCATTGTTGTTCAGAAATTTATTTAAAAAGTGGGATTATTTTTGTTTCATGGGTTGGATTCCAAATAAAGTGAAATAATCAATCACGGTGACATGTTGAGTAACTGAAAAAAATTATGAATCAATCAGGGTATCTACTGGTCACTGGTTTTCTAATCATGCCCTCATACTTTTTCTGGTACGGTATTAAATTTATATTAAGAATTCAAACATTAAAAAGTGATACATGTAACTTGAGTTGACAAAGAATCGGAAGGATGCACTCAACTTCTCTTCAGCTATATCCTGGCTCTTTCGCTCCTGGTTGATTTGTGTTCCTGTGACTGAAAGTGTGTTTCGGTCACAAGATGTAATCTGAGCCATTTGCTAGATTGAAAAGAGATTTTACGCTCAGAATCATTACTATGTGAACGTTTAGGGCTTGGTTCTCTTTACCACATACAAAAACTGAAGAAAGGCAACACCAAACACTGATTGTAGCAGATCCGTTACATCACTTTGAAAGACTTACTTCCTTACAAAAAATACAGGAAATACCAAGCACCTGTCTGTGCAGTCGCTGAGTTCAGTCTACATTCTGTCTCACTAAATAACATTTGAATATGATTGCAGTACGACAGTCATTAGCAAAAGATGCATTGACTCTTAATATCAATTTTCACATTACGTTTTCAAGAATGTAAAAGAAAGGACATTGTGAAAGTACTGATTCTTTATTTGAAGCAGCTCACTCTACCCATCACAAAGTATGGATCAATATTTGACAGATATTTAAATTGTAAGGCACCCCAAGACGTGCTTTGAGACAATATTGGTGAAAAAAAATAACATGAATGATGATACAGGAGACGATGTAAGATATTGTGGTTATAAAAGACAAAAATGCAAAAAAACTGTCAAAAATGCTGTAATTTGTAATAAATAATGAATCAAACAGGAGTTAAATTGTTTGTTGAGTTATAACTAATTTCCATCAAATTTTATGATAAAACAATATTCGCACATACTGAGATTGAAATTTATATCTAGTGCCTTGGAGAGAAACCAATGGTTCCAGAAACTGGAAAAAATATTTTTATCTCAGCTGACAGAATGAAAAGAGTTTATATCTTACAAATTAAAATAAATAAATGAATAAATACATAAAGATCCCTGTCTTGAAGGATTGGTGTAATAACTGCTCAGTGGACCTGAATAATTTGTATTCACTGATGCTATACAGTAGCCACATTACACAGGTCCTGCTCACCTCTTCTTGGGACTCTAAAGTCAAGGAAGTATGGGGGTGTTAAATGTTATTTATCAACAGACAAGGAATATCGTTGAAGAAGTGAATGTACAGACCCCCCCTAACATTCAGCTGAATCATTGATCTGCAGATGATGATACATCTGACAAGATAGGATGAAAGGATAAAGTTAGAGTTTGAGCGTTTAATGGCAATAAAATGTCAATAAACGCTTTATCAAACCATTAATTATTCCCTGCAATCAAACTGCAACAGGAAGAAATAGAACAACCTCATGGAGCATTAACAGAGTCTCATAGGCTTGAAATTGACAAATCTGAAAGCCAATAAAGGTCATTTTAGTGATCATTAGTTTATACTTATAAAGCTCAGTAAAACATAATATATATTAAATTAATTGACAAGCCTTCGATAATTTACAAGAAAATACTTCTGCTCTGATAATGTCAAATGTCAAGTGACAACAGTGTTTAAACATTTTGGTTATGAAACTATATGTGCATCAATTATCTGTTTTCCTGACCCATTTAGTTCATTTGTATGGGATACTTTAGAAAGTTTGATTTGGAGAGTCGGGGTGCCTCTGGAGCAAAAGAAACCACATGGCACTGCACATCCACACGGTTATCTCAAATAAATACAAAAATAAACTGCAACATTTCTAACAATACTTACAATGCTGGTACAAAACATACCCTGAAATACAAGGTACTCAGACAGGCAACACATTTATATGTACAGTATATTACATGCAATTAGACACAAAACAGTCTACATTGTCTATATATTATTCTGTACTGCATGTGTACAACTGCAAAATGGACAAATATCTTCTGAGTTTTACAAAACAGTTTTCACAGATCTATATTTTTTTTTTTGGTAAACGAAAATAGACCCCTAACTATGGTACACATCAAAATATAAAACTTCTTGAAATCTTAACTCATCACATGCAGATAAGGACAAAGTCGACTCCAGCTACACATCTGATGCATTTCCACAATACTGATCACCGACAATTATTGTAGTCACAATGTGGTTACGAGAGGATCAAGTAAGAATCATCTCTGTTGTGTGCTCTAAAAATACACAACCAAGAAATAACTGTCAGATGATGTCAACATGATTTTTTTCCAAAAAGAAAACAATCGCACATTTCACACAGTCAGTATCTGCATTTATAAATGGAAGCCAATGTTTTATGCATGAACTACCACAGTGCTGCATGTAAAGCTATCATGTAGCTCAAATTAAGTGGGATAAAATGAATTTCTAATCCTTCCATTGATATGTGCCAATAACTCATTTAATCATCTAAAGTCATTTTGGACTCAAGCCAAAATGCCAATCAATTAAGAATGGACACATTTGTACATTTAGCGCTAACATTCAAACAAATCGTCCAGTGTTTGTCATTTCCTCCCAAAAAAAACTCTGCGTTCAAATTCAATTCAAAAAAGTTTCCCTTGAAAGAAAAATCCTGACCTCAGTGAGATATTATTTGTATAAATAAAACTTAAACTCTTGCCATATCTGTTTTGTTGTGGGTGTAAAAATAACTAAAGACAGATGAATGTTGACAGTAGGTAGTAGTAAGATGATATTGCATGTACTAATGCGCTATGAGTTCATGCAAATTGATCTTGATTTTGTGTAACGGAAGCAAGATTGTTGAATCTGACAATGATATCAAAGTCACTGGAAAATGAGATGCCTGTTCTGTGTGATAAAGATTTTTACAGTATAAATATTGAATTATGTGATGAAGAGAGAAAAAAGTCAGTTTTCTTTGAGCTGTCTGTGAATGTGAAGTGAGTATATGAGCATTTGTCACCAGTTTTCTAGTAGTTTTTCTTCTGTCCATAGAGCAGATGGAATGTGCTTGTTATTAAGAAACAAAAAACTGCTTCCTCAAACTTTGGTTTACACTCCAACTCAGAACAACAAGCGGCTGTAAGAAAAATCCTGACGATGCATCCTATGTACAGAAAGCAACTCTTAAACACACTTGAAATAAATATTTATTTATATATTATCATCACTTTTATCATGTACTGTCAGACATACACTGATTTCATACATCCTGGTGATTAAGTCTGGCATAGGTGCAGAAACACTTTGTACGTCCCTGCACTCAAAGCAATGCGCATTTGGCCCTTTGCACTTTGACTTCTTAAAAAGAAGAGAAACATCTGGACGGTTTTGGGTCCAATGAAAAAACTGCTTTAAAGTGTTGATGATGAAGAGATAAGCGAACAGAACTCCAACGTATCCCCTCTGCTGATGGATGGAAACAAAGGCCTTCAATGCAACTTCTCTTTCAGTTTGATAACAGAACAATATCATCCTGAATGTCTCTGTAGGTCATGTCAAATCTCCACTGACCATCTCTGGTGTCCTAAGTGTGGATGGTTACTTCTCATGCACCTTGTTCTGCAGATAACTGAAAAGTGCCTCTAGTCCTTTGGTTGAACACCACAGCTGCTTTAACATCTGACACTCTCTCTCATTCACCTCCTCCAGGATTGACATAAGGATACTCCTCACCAGGCATTTGGACTCCTCTAAAACCTTTCAAACACACAGAAAGAGGAGAGGGTCATTTATTTACATTCAAACAAAAGCTTCACAAACCGGCCTGTCGAGATCACGACCTACCACTGCATTGCATGACGCCATTTCCTTCACACGCAGCATTACTTCTTGGTTAAATGTTGTTGGCCAGAAAACCTGTGACACCAGACCTCGACTGCATGCTTCTTGTGCCGTGAGTTTTCTTCCACAGAACAGCATTTCATTGGCCTGTCAGACAGAAAGTGGGGGGAAAAAAATAATAAATCACAAAAAAACATTTCTAAACATGTCTTGCAATCCAAATGTTTGATTTGCGTAATCGTATTTGTAAGAGGAATCAAATTGGAATAAGTGAAATTTGCTAAAAGCCTTGATATTGCTGGTACACACCAGAGCTACACCCAGGATCTGGGGAAAGGTGTAAGAGGAGCATCCAGAGGGGGTGAGATGGAGGGCTGCACAAGGAGTTTGGAACCAGGCCCTCTCACTTGCCCACACCACATCACACAGTGGCAGGATGGACGCCCCTAAGCCCAGAGCAGGCCCATTTATTGCCACCACAATGGGCTTCTTGAAGTGAATGAATGCCAACACAAAGTCCCTAAAGAGGTCACAGAACAATCACTACCAAATCTGTCAAGTTTGATGGCAATAAGAAAGTCTGTGTTGATAGTGCAAAGATTTCTTCTTACCGTACAGCATCGGCGATGCGGCTGCTCTCTTTTCTGCGGTCAGTGGACAGACGCCCTATCAGGTAGGACGGCTCCAAGCCACTGCAGAAAACAGTCCCTACGGAGCTGAGCAGTAATAATTTACTGTCATCAGCAGCTGCGTTACCCAGAGCTCGACATACCTCCTTCATGATCTGAGGAGAGAAAGCGGGAGATGTATATTACATTATTATCTCACCTGACACATGAGGAAAGACAGGGAAGAAGATAGATTACCTAAATTCTGAATCCTTCACATTTAATACCAGCTTTTTAATTGCTGCAATACAGGATTAAGAAAAAAATGAAAAACACTGGATTGGGATTACAAGAATGCTTATTTTCATCCTCCAACGCTGACTGACTCAAATGTCTGGAGCCACAAAGTCACATCTAATTTTTCTTCCATCAAACAATGTTTTTATTTATCTTGATAAAATACAAAAGAGAAAAAGCACAAGTTAAGCATTTAGTATCATTTTATACAGCAGTTTCCCTGTTTACTTAGCATGAAGTTTATCTTTGTTAATTCAATTTACCAGAATATCTATAAGCAATATATAATTACAATTAAGCTGAGTGAATAATTAATGCATCAGTGAACTCTAATGAAGAAGACAGTAAAAATAGCAAGAGTGTACAAATTTTCCTCAATAAAAAGTCATAGAGCCAAATCAGGTTGTAAAAGAGTCTTGGACATTGGTAGGCTATATCACAAATAAATAAAAATATACTAATATTAAAATTGTGACTTCTGTCATCCTGGGGAACAACCCTGCTTGTGGTACCAGATAACCAATGTTGATTGTTGACCCATAATTATAACCAAATGTACCTGTTCAATAATAAGTAGAAGGTGAAGAATGAGTTTGAGTTGAGGAGAGTACAGGTTGGCAACATTTGCTCCTG
Organism: Rachycentron canadum; assembly: GCA_038496675.1. Classification (NCBI taxonomy): domain Eukaryota; kingdom Metazoa; phylum Chordata; class Actinopteri; order Carangiformes; family Rachycentridae; genus Rachycentron; species Rachycentron canadum. Next base: position 8,867,226 of record CM076648.1, on the reverse strand, counting down.
TGCAACTTTCAAAACACCAGCAAGTACATACAAGTCAATTAAAGATAACAAAAGTAACATGACTAACCTAGCAATTGGCGCTATTTACAGGTGTGTGTGTGTGTGTGTGTGTGTGTGTGTGTGTGTGTCAGACAAAGTCAAGATAGCAAAACAACAAAGGCACTGCAAAGGATGGTGAATGTGTGTGTTTCCTTGTTTAAGGACAATTTGTGTAGAGTAAAGGTGCCAGTTTAAAAGGGGAGTTAGCAACCTAAAAAAATCTTGTAATGGGATGTGCTATATAGGTGTGTATGTGTGTAAAACATACTAGCATCAACTTAACCCCTGACTAACCACAACAACCTAAGCAGGCACCGCAATAATAAAGCTGGATGGAAGAACCAAAAAGGACAAACAACAAATGTGCACAGCTGTATTTCCTTGGCCTGGTGAAACCCTGGGTCACATGTCAGCCAGTGACCAATAATAGCTGGCTGATATGTTCCTGGGTGGATTTGACACAAAGGTGATAAATGTCAAGGATTCTGGAGGACTAAGTTGAAATTGCCATCTTTCCCAATTCAAATCGACCCCCCAAATGTCCACGAGCTTCAGTATCATCACAAACCAATGAAGTGGGAGAGCGTTATAAAGTTCATAAACAACAAGTCTGCAAGGCAACAACTCTCTGAAGTACAGCAGATCCACCAGAAACATCATCCTCTGTGTTCAAATCAGAGCACAATACTTGTTTAGTGCTGAAGGTGAGATTCCAGTGGAGTTAATGCTCCACTCTGAGAAGCGGTAGAGTGGAAGTGAAATGTGGACATGACAACTTGCTGCCCGTCTTGTTTCCTCGACAGTCTGCCTGCCAACAGCAACAGACTTGACTTGATCGCAGTTACTTCTCCTGGCTGCAGTGTGGGACAGATAGGAGTGTAGCCAAGAAAGTGTACTCAGCCCTCGGTTGAGCATACTTGCACTATAATGGGCTGTGAAGAGTTTAACCCTGCCAGTTTTTATCAACAGTACATTGTTCTGCATCAGCACATGTATCATGTGATGAAGTCAAGAGTGAGCTGCCATTGTGACATAGACGACCTCTTAAGAAGTTGTCTGGAAACCACAACCCCACACCACCCCATCACTGTCTGTACTCAATCTGCACACTTTAAATCAGATCATCACCCTTGACCCATATCAACCATTCAACCTCAGAGTGAATTCACTTCTGTGTCTCACCAAGCACGTAATCTGTCCCCAGTTTTAACTGTGTGAGTGAGTGTGTGTGTGTGTGTGTGTGTGTGTGTGTGTTACAAGGTGAATTATAACCCTGCTCAGACACATGAAGCGGAGATGGTCAGATGCTCCCTGTGACAGAGAGGAAGAAGAGAGCAGTCACAGTGACATTCATGTGTCGGGAGCAGGGACCTCAAGCATATTTGTAGACAAACAAAAGTGGTATCCATGACAAAGACAGTTGCATCAGCTCTCTTTTCAAACACGTTATTATGCTTTTTAAAACTGAGTAGATCTGACAGTTCTTCCCAGTTTCCAGATGCCACAGTTTCTTAATTCTGAAAGCAGATACAGCTTGCCTTTCTCGAAAACACTCCCTTGTTCACTTTTTTTACTCTTCCCAATATAACAGACAAACAATAGTTTATATTGTGGTGTGGCGGTCAATTGAGATTTCCGACACTTATGAATCATCATCCTCAGTGACAGCTGTAAAGTCACACAGCTATAATTTTCACATCTATAAAATGCAACACATTTTAAGATTGTCAGTAAAAAGTAGTTTTCAAACTCTATTGTGTTGCTTTATGAGGGGACTATAAAGTGCATATGTCACAGCCAGAAATCGAATATTCAAGCATTCGACAGTAAATTCACTCAATACCATACAATAAAATTTGATTTTGACAACAGTCCAGATGTCTGAGAGAGATCTACTTTTCTGAGAGGAACTTCTTACAGTAGAAATGTTGACATTTTGCAAAAGGGAAAACACAGGTTTGATGGATGATGGCTGAATTCAATTTAGCTGCTTCAGTTACAGGGATCTGGTATTGTTTATCTTACTGTGTAGGTTCTCACTCGTCCGGGACATGGTACTTTTAAGTGTCAAAGAGTCAAAGTCGACTGGACTTCTTTTAGGTTCTGGAAGATGTTTCACCGCTCATCCCAAAGGCTTCTTCAGGGTATTGTTTATCGTGACGATCACACTGTGTGATGACTTGTTTAGACAATGGCATAGACCAGAGCCACAGTTCATATTATTAGCAACACCTAAATCTGTCAAAATATCAATTTCAAGATCTATTGGGAGTGAAACTCTTTCTCCCCTTTTAATTTCTTCTTTATCAAAGGTTGGTACAGGAATACACACACATATATATATATATATATTATATACACATTGTATGAACTCTATTCAAATAAATAAATTAAACACAATGGCTTTGTCGCAGTTAAGGGGCTTCATCCTTCATAAGATACCATCTTTGAAGGCGTGGCCCTTCATAGCCGTTGTGGGCCAAAGGCTAAGCCAAAATGAGACGGTCTGTTCTACGGACAATTTTAGCTGTTTCCCGTTGCATCACAAAGCATGGCTCCTTGACAACAAACAACTTTTTTTTTTTTTTTGCAAAAAGCTGGTTTTAAGGCCCTTGGGTTTACTTGTTGTAACATTAACTGAAACTGAAATACTTAAATTTAAAAATGTAATCCTCAGGTTCTCTGTTGGCGTTTTTTTTGCTGCCATATTATTGTTATTACCAGCATGCATTGAATCCACATGTCGCCTACATATGAAGGAGCCTTTGAAATGGTACAGCCTAGACTGTGACACAATTGGTCTTCAAAGGCAGCCTCTGAAGGACGCCCTGAATTGGAGCACAGCTAATATGTTCACAGTTAATGGGAGTGACCGCTGGCTATTACCTGATACATTTACATTACTGCTGATGAAAGAAAATGTGTTAAATATCTCTTTCTTCACTTATTTGAATTCATAAATTCAGGGCTCTTATCATCAGTACAATGACAGAATAAGAAAACATTTCAACAGTAGCATAGCAGAGGAACAGTACATTAGGCCAGAAATGAGACAGAGCGTACCAGTAAATAGACTCTCAAAATTTTATGGATATTTTTGAAGCTTTTCTCTGCTAAAGCCATTCAGTAAGCACATCCATAGACACTTGTTCCTGAAGCTTCAAAGACTCGGAGACAGAGAAGGTGCAATCAGAGTTGTTTGATAAACCCACAGCTTACAGGCTTACTGTCACACATGGAAGTACACACACATGTGCACGCACAGTTTAGGCCACTTCAGTGCCTGTGAAGTATAGGCGACCGTGTGCATGACACCATCAAAGTCAGATCCTCCCTCTGAGGAAGATCTAAGACACATCATACAATCAGAGAGGAGGAAAAGCCTGTTTGCATGGATTTATGAACCAGGGGTGGATGATTGTGATACATGCAATTGTCTGCGTCTAACCTCACCTTTATATGAATGAACCTGAGAAGCTGCAGGCTGCTCTGCTCGCCTAGCCATAAAAATCACTGCACGTCATATAATTTACTGTTTATTAATCCAACTCATTTGTGTCTCATTAAATCAGTTGTATACACACTCCTGTCCAATTTCTATCTGTGGACATGTTTCTGCAGGGTCTGTAGAATCAGCACAAAATACTGGGTAATACCTTGTTATCAACAGGTGAGTTACTGAACACATCCAGGGAAAATTTAAACGGACCAGCTTGATATTGAGTGGATTGTGGAAATGAGCAGCCAATCAGAGGCCGGCACATCCCTGCAGGCAGCCAATTCAACAAGTGAATGCACAACGAACAGTGCAATATGCACAATTCACAATGCTTTAGATGTGCACTGGACAATGTGTCAAAAGAAATTCAAACCCAGTGAAAACGGCAGCTCAGATAATGTGCCTTAATTGCCTTTCACAACTCAACTGGTTTATCATCAGATTGCATCAAAGGGTCTAAAAATGGTGAGATCCTGTCTACATGTACAGTGTAATGATAAATCAACAATTTCTTTTCTGAATTTCTGAATTTTTTCCTGAAACTTTTTGTTTTATCTGTGTAACACTGAAAAAATTAAACAAGTTGAAAGATGCTCTCATCTTAAAAGCCAGTACAGACAAACTACAAGCTAAACTAACTAAACACTAAAATTGGGGCATCTTGGCATTTGATCATTGAGCTTAGATTTCTTTACATGATTTCTTTACTCTTGCAGAGATGACAGTGTTATTCTTACGTAGTCAAGCAGCGGAAATCAGTGGAAATCCAGTTCTCTTGAAGAATGATTAAACAAAGCTCTCTATTATGAACTTACTGCATAATTTCCTCACTAGTTCAACTGACATTTTGTTGGAATAACAACAGATGGCATAGCACTGGATTATATGTACCCCTAATTACCCTCCTTGTAGAAACCTTGTTTGGCAGGAGGCAGTTTTGAGGAAACTGTGTGTCAGTAGACAGAACCCAAGAGCTATTTTCAAGCCTTTTTTTGCTGAGTTTTCATTTGCTCTTTTTCAGCAATGCCCTCTGTAAGATTCATGTAGCCAAACATATTCACACCTGGAAGCTGTCAAAGAAAACCAGTTTTCTCCTGAAATGCTCCCCTGGAGCAGTTGGGGAGTTAGTGCTTAGCTGCAGGGCATCTCTACAGCAGTTTCTGAAACATTTCTCATTTATATTTCCCAAAACAGAGCTCCATGGCAACTGGGATACAATCAGAAAGTAATGTAAGGCATTGATATATACCAGAGAAACACAAAAATGTCATGGACAAATGGACATAGTGTGTGCATTGCTGTTCTCACCTCTGGTGTCAGAGCGTTGTTGTCTGTCGTTTGGCTGGAGAGCAGGACGTGTGTGAAGCCCTCCTCCTTCCTGACCACAATGTCTCTGAATCGACAGTTGCTCTCGTTCTGTCGCACATTGTACCTGAGCCGCTTGTCGAACACGTAGCCTTTCTCCTCAGCCAGCTTTCTCTTTACTGAGCTGTGCAGATGCATCTTTCCGTTGGCAAGAGGGGAGCCTGACACAGAGGAGGGATGACAGAACAGGTCAGTCCATCTTGTGTATATCTTACAAACCTACTGATAAACCAGACAACAAAAACCTCAACACCACAAATGTCACCCAAAATATTACTTTCTGTGTGTAAAATAGTGTTGTTTTTACAACGTAGTTCTTGGTTGATGATGTCCCTGATAACTGCTACACAAGCACTTTTATGGTTAATATGTCCATTACAAATGTCTGTGTCCATGAAAAACTGTGTTTACATTTAAACGGCAATTATTATTATATATATTATTATTATTATATTATATTATATTTTCACTTCAAATATGGAAATTGATATCTGAACCAGTGGTTTAGATAATATAGTTACTGGGGATTTTTTAATGTTAACTAGTTCAGGTAAAATGTGTGTTTAGCTAAATAAATGTAAGTGCCAACTTTGTATGACTTTCTCCATATTTTACAGATAAGACAGAATTTTTCCTTTTGGTTGCTGAAAGCTGAAAATTTAAACTGTTTTCATAAGAAATGGTTTCTAGTAAACATCTGCATTTGTGATGACACTGGTGGTTAATGGTTTTATATTTGTTAGCTACTTGCCATGCTTGCCAAGATAACTTTAACCTATTTCTGTGTCATCTGAGGATATTTTCTCAGCATGACATTTCTGCTGTCACAGCAAGAGTCAATGGATATGGACTTTTCAAAGCTTAGAAAGCAAAAATCTGAATTTTCTTTCCATCTAAAGTTTCAAATTTGAAAATTATGCAACATCATTTCCAGGCCTCACTTAAAAAAAAAAGAAAAATCACCTGTCCTGATAAAAAGGAAAGAATAAGCCACCAGTAAGTCATTCATCCCTCAGGAACACAATAAGAGCCTCAGCCTGTGATTTCTAAATGATTTATGCAGTGAAGGTAGAAAAAAAAAAAAAAAAAAAAGCGCAAAAAAATAAATAAAAACCGTAAAACTTCACCTTTGAATCACCAGAGCACAAAAATATTTTCCAGCATATTAGAAAAACTTATTTACCATTCTTGCCTGAAGAAATGAGAATTCAAGTGGGTTTTATCTAGTCTACAGACAAAGACAATAATATGGTCTACTATTGGTCCTGAGTGCAGCTAGTAGCAAGTAAACTGTCATGGTGTCAGTACAGTGAAATACTTGAAAATAAAAATAAAAAAATACTTAAATGACATCCTGGTTCCCCCTTATAATGCGCATGATGTGACAGGTTTTAATTTGCTAAAATGCTTGAAAAAAGAAAAAAAAAAGAAAAAAAAACTACTTTAGGCTTGTTTTCAACAGGGCACCTCCTCTTACATTTACTCTCATTTGACAGACACTTTTATCCAAAGTGACTTCGAAGTAAGAGACATCAGGGTTAAACAGAAACTGAATGTAGCAAAAATGTGTCCTCGTGCCTGTGTGGGTTTCTCCAATACTATGGCTTCCTCCCACAAGAAAGGCGACACTATAAACTGACAGTAGGTGCGAATGTGAATATAAATTATTGCTTGTCAGTATGTGGCACAAAAAAATTATTAACGTACATAAAGTAGATTTGGCTACAGCAATTAAAACAAATCCCAATCTTCTCTTCAAGATCAGTTTTTCTTTGTATATTTCTCTATTATCTATTTTCTATTCTATTCATATTTTTCTAGATATAACTGTTTGAGCATGTTTTGCTGTGAGTTGACAAAGAGACTCCCTAAGCCATTTGAGTCGGTTACGGAGGATTGGGAGCCATAATAACTGTCAGACCCATCAGTAGCCATCAGGTTAGGCTGACAGACCTCATCTTCTCCAAAAGAGGAGGTCTTGACTCACAATCGACAAGCTGTGATGCTTTGGGACAACTGACAGATTCCATATATCTTATGGTATTTTCACGTTTACATTTACTCAATTCACAAATGCTTTTATCCAGTGACTTAAAATTGAGGGGCATCAGTAAAGCTTCAGTAGACTGCATTGAATTGGCAACAGAGTGGCCAAATGAACACCAAAATTTCAAACATCAATTGTACCATAAATACAATTAATAACATGGTTGAAATGATGAGAAAACAAACAGCAAAAACTAATAACAACACCACAACAAGGACATAATGTACATCAGCACACACTGTGTTTATTCTTGGGTATCTGAAACAACAGCAAATGTTTCTGACACCCACAACACAGGACAAAAATTCCCCTCGACAGCGATTTTGGAAGAATGAACAAACTCCATATTGATTCTACCGCTAATACCGTAAGAATGTGCTGTTATTCAAATATCGGGAAAAAAAATCCAACCATTCTGATTTGGACTATTTGAAAAACATATGTAATGATTAACTATAGCAGTAAAGGCCCTGGACTGTGACCCAGGAGTAAAATTCAAAGGTGTTATCAGCTGCTCCTGTAGTAAAGGACCATAGTTGGAGCTTTATGAGCTGTGTGTCAGCAGGAGTCTCTACGGTGCAAAAGACTGCCTGCTCTCTAAAGGGAGTGCAGTTCATCATGTAGCAGCAAATACTCATTATAAAAAGAAAGAAAGAAAGATGTATATACATAATAAAACATATATTGAAAATATAATGGGGAAAAAAATAAAAATAAAAAATTGTAATGTTGTTCAATCTAAACTGGATCATTTTAATGTATGCAGCTGCCAGGTATGTTAGGAGCTTCTCAGTGCCTATATAATTTGTATTCATGTATTAAAGTCCACACTCCAGCCCATTTTCCATTATAACCCAGCGAATACATCCACCTGGCTGATATTAGCCATTAGCTACTTTTAGCTTAGCAGAGATGTTTCGACATAAGCCTATATGACAGTGAATAAGTCGCAAAAAACTACAATACCGACAGGTCAAAGTGTATTCAAAGAGTGTCCAGACCCCTTCACTTTCTCATGCCTCTGTGGTGGCAATGGCAAGAGCCGGAGGTATATAGATATTGGATTGTACATCCATGCATACATGTCTGTCCATACAGCCGTCCCATTCAATATCTTCAGTAACTCCTGGATGGAAGTTCAAATCTGGTCCACAACTGAACTGATTAGAGTTTGGTGGTCAAAGAACAAAGATCAAGGCCACAGTGACCCCACAAAATGTGGTTTTGGCCTCGTCAACACAATTTCTCACTAACCTCTTCACAGAACCTAAACTAGGACTCAAGGATGAATTGATTTGATTTTGGTGGTCAGTCTTGTGAACATGATATTTCCAAATGGAAATTAGGGAATTTCTGTACATTGGTACAAACATTCATCTGGATTTAAATGGATGAACTGGCAATCTTAAGGTCAGTGTGATCTCATAAAACACTTTTTAGCCATAACTCTTCATTTCACACAGCAATTATGACAAACCTTCACACTAAGGGTACATATTTTATATTAACCTGGACAAACAGGGATGTAATCTGAAAGTAGTTTGAGGGCCAGAGGCACACAACCATGAAGCTGTAATTCTAGTTTCACATTTTCTCATGTTGCAACTTTATTCTAAATTTGTTTTAGTTTTTTCCCCCCAAATCCATCCACACTCAATCACTCATAATGACAAGAGTGAAACCAAATCTGTGGCACATGTTTTATAATTTTGATACCACCACAATGAATTTGAAATAAAGTCATCAAGATGTGATTGAAATGTGGGGTTTACCAAAAATATTGCATCGCCATGGAATAGCAGCCATTTTTATAAACAAGTTCTCCAATTACAGAGGCTCTAAATAAGCAACCAAAGCATCATATTTTATGTATTTGCTTTGTCAGGCCTTGACTGCAGCCACTTCCAGTTGCTGCTGGTTTGTGTGTCTTTCTTTCTTCATTTTTATCTTCAATAAGTGAAAAGCATGCTCACTGAGTTGGAGTCAGTGACTAAACCATTGAAGAATAATCTGTTCCTTTTCCTTGAGAAACTCTGAGTTGCTTTCACAGTATGCTTTGGGTCCATCATTGTCCATCTGTACTGTGAAGCATTGTCTTATCAGTTTTTTAGCTGAATCAGAGATAATAGTTTCGTCCCATACACTTCAGAACTCATTTTCCTACTATCAGCAGTCACATCATCAATAGGTCAAACATACCCGTGCAGTGACAACTCCTCCACCATGTCTGACAGATGATGGGGTATGTTTATGCTTTCCTTTTCTTCTCCACACTAGTCTCTTTCCATCGTTCTGGTAAATTAATCTTGGTACTGGGCAGGTGTTTTTAATTTTTTTGTTAAAGTCTAATGTGGTCTTTCAGTCCTTGCATGCTACCAGTGATTTCCATTTTGTTCTAAACCCTCTATATTTACATTAATGGAGGCGTCCCTTGATTGTGGACTTTGACCATGATGAGTGTTCCTGACCTTGGTAGATGATGTTTTTCTTCACCAAGGAAGAAATCAGCAATCATTCACTGTAGTTTAGTCTTCTGCGATGATGTTCCAGTCTTTTGGATTTTGCTGAGCTCATTTGCAGAATTAACCAAATTGTTGATTTAGCTGCTTAAAGTTTCTGCTATCTGTCTACGGTTTATAAATGTGTATTGTTTTTTTCTGTCTAATCTTGGCTTCCTTCAGACACATAAACACTTCAAAATGAGACTTCCCATGAACAGCTACTCAATGCAAATATAACACTTGAAATCAACTCCAGCCCTTTCGTCTGCTTAATTTGAACACGCCACAAATAGTCATGAAAATGATTGTCAGCTAATTGTTTAGTCCGTGAAAATGGAGGGAATATATATATATTTTTAAATGATTGTAAGTCCAAAACAATTAATGCAAGATTTTAGTTAAATCTTTTGAATTAAAGCTGAAAGTCTACACTACAATTACATCTTTGTTTCGAATCCATTCTGGTGGTGTTACAGAGGCAAAATCATGACAATAGTGTCACTGTCTAAATACTTATGGAAGAAAAACACTTGCTAAATTAGAAATTGAATCTTTTGAGATTTCCACAAAGTTAAACAATGATCACATTGAGGTACTTGGTCTCATAATGCTCAGAAACAAGCTTTGTAAAAAGTCATTTTTAAAACTTTTTAGCTGTAACTAAATGCTTCAAGCTGTGATGTTTAAAGTGAGCATATGTACCTTTTTAAGGAGGAAATAACAATCTCCTAAACATTGAAAGTTGAATTCATGATCTAAACAAACCCAACTTTGTTCAGCTCAGTATATTCAGGGGTTTGCTGCTACTGGTACACCTTTACTTGTTCAGGTGTGACCTGCAGGTGATACTCATGTTAGATAGATATTCTTGTGTTACAGACATTGCCTTGCTTTTGATCTTTTTGGTGACTTTATAACTCTCGCCACAGTGACCACTGGAATATTTTCATTTCAACTTGTGATGGTCTCATATGGGGTTCATTAAAGTCAGCTAAAAATCCAAATACTCAATATACAATGACATTTAATTACTGGTTTCTAAGCCTATAGAGTAAACATAACATACTGCTGAGTATGACTGTAAATGCTAAGAAAAACACTTGCTAAATTAGAAATTGAATCTTTTGAGATTTCCACATCTTTTGAGATTTTTTTACATGACATACTGCTGAGTAATGTTTGGTTCTCAGGCTGGATTTGTTGTTGTTTGCATCATCACACTTCTCAGTGGGATTATAAATCAAGTTCTCCTCCTTCTGAAACAGAATCTGGTTTCACTTTGAATCTTGATAATGTTATCAGATTTGTTTAAACATACACATTTAAATATTAGCATCTGCCTCAAAAATGGAGGGAATATATATATATATTTTAAATAGTCCAAAGCAGTTAATGATTTTAGTTAAATTTTTTGAATTAAAGCTGAAAGTCTACACTACAATCACATTTGTTTCTGTTCTAGTGGTGTACAGAGACATTATTATGACAATAGTGTCACTGTCAAAATACTTATGGACATGACTGTAAATGCTAAGAAAAACACTTGCTAAATTAGAAATTGAATCTTTTGAGATTTCCACATCTTTTGAGATTTTTTTTACATGACATACTGCTGAGTAATGTTTGGTTCTCAGGCTGGATTTGTTGCTGTTTGCATTATCACAATTCTCAATGGGATTTTAAATCAAGTTCTCCTCCTTCTGAAACAGGATCTGGTTTCATTTCGGCTCTTGATATTGTTATCAGATTTGTTTCAACATACACATTTAAATATTAGTATCTGCCTCAAAAAAAAAAAAAAAAAAAAAGCTCTCTTAGCTCTATTTTTCATTTCATTCAACAGCTTAACATCCTACCTCGTTCAGTAGTGTACTGCTGTCCAGTGGTATCCATGTCTCCCAGTTCTCCATCCATTTTGTCTGAGGGCAGCTTATGTGACCTTGCTTCTGCCCTGTACATGAGAGGCTCCATCTCTCCATTCTGGAGTCCGTTATGAGGGTGAGTCTTGTATGTCATGGGTTTGCTAATTCTGTGCCCTAAAGTATGTTTCCCAGGTCCTACGCCCACCTTCCTCTGCTTCTGAGTGGGTCCTGACCCCCCACTTCCAATCCCTAAAACAGCTCCTACTCTGACACCCACAGCTGGGCCACAAGTCCTTTTCTTTTTTCGGGCCTCAGACCTAGCTCTGGAGTTTTCTGATGCAGATGGGTGGGTGGTGAGGAGAGGCTCGCCGCGATTTTTTGGAGCTTTGGGCCGTTTGTGTGAGTGTAGTCTCAAACTGTTGAACTGGTCAATGAATTCCTCACAGTGCAGTAGGTGATGCTCTGGCTCCCATGTGTCCTCCTTACTTCCATAACCTTTCCACCTAATCAGGTATTCCCATTTCCCCTTCTTGTTCCGCCTCTTGTCCACAATCCGCTCCACCTGAAGGCAGCAGACACAGTAACAAGCAATTAGCAATATAATGATAGTAAATAGATTTTCCATGTTTTTGAAATGAAGAAAAACAAACTGATTAGCACAAAATAAAAACAAAAACTGTGCAATTTTTGTTGATTTTATGTTGCTAGAGGACAGAGCCGCACTTGCAGGTTCCTCGTGGCCTGGCACCATGCATGGCTATAGTCTGGGTCCGGCAGACACAACATTTGTATTCATGATCTGATTCATGAGGATGAACCTCATGTTTTTCATGCCACAACCAGGCCAAATTTCCAAATTTGTAGAACCAGAAAATCTAAACTTAATCTGCAGTTTTATTTTGCATTTCCCAGGATGACCCCTTCAACATTATTTATACATATAAACTATGCTGACTTTTGTTTTGAGACATAGTCAGAGAAAGTGAAATGTTAAAAAAGACTTTTCCTGACTTTAAGTTGAAGATAAGGACCAATTATCTGCAAAAGAATAATAAAAGACCAGGAGCTGAGTTGTGCTGCATGCTACAGTGATGAGGAAACCTCAATCATCAGCATTTTGACGTCAAACAAACATCAGAAAAATCTGCATACGTTATAGTTATATTTGTCCAACAGAGACCACATGTACCAGCAAAACTAACCATTTGACACAAGTGCTTAATTATGAACAGTGATTATAATGCCAGAGTAAAAAGTGACACTGGTCAGAAATTACAAACAATTAATAAAATCTTAGACAATATAATGAAATATATGAAATAAGAAAGAAGGAGCCTCGTGAACAAAAGACATCCAGTTCAGTGGAAGAAAATAAAGACTATGTACATATGTTGTCACACTCAGGATTGTTTTTATCTTGCCCTGTGAGCAAATGTGAAATTACACCGATTCAAAGAGATAAGAGGCTATATAACACCAAAACATATGTTTTAGTTTAAAAGGTAAGAGACAAATGTTTTGAGCTAAAATGCCCCTGAATACTGTTTAGTTAACAGATGGGCTTTTTATTTAGTGGCAATTACTGTAGATTAACTGAGAATGGGTATTGTAAACCCAATTTCTGTGCTGCTGCTCTTTCCCAGATTGAGGTGTTGTGAAAAACTTTCAAAGAAATCCTTTAATATACAAATTGAATCTGGATGTTCTAATATGTAATAAAGTAAATACTCACATAATTTAATTCATTATAATTATAATTGAATATATATTTTGTAGTAACATAAAACACACACACACATCACCCAGTCAAAACATTTGTATGTACTAATTAGCCATAACATTATGACCAGCTGCCTAATATTGCATAGGTCCCCCTTTGACCACCACAACAGCTCTGACCCATCAAGGTCTGGACTCCACTAGACCTCTGAAGATATGCTGTGGTATCTGGCACTAAGATGTTAGCAGATTGAAATGACACCTGGGGAATTTAGGCAGTTTCCAATAACCGTTTCCATGAAGGGGCGATTGTCTGCAACAATCTTTAGCTAGGTGGTACATGTCAAAGTAACATCCACATGGATTGCAGGGTCCAAGGTTTCCCAGCAGAGCACTGCTCAGAGCATCACACTGACTCCACCAGCTTGGCTTCTTCCCATAGTGCATCCTGGTGCCATGTTTTCCCCAGGTAAGAGATGCACACACTCCCAGCCATCCACATGATGTAAAAGACAAAGTGATTCATCAGACAAGACCTTTTTCTATTGTTCTTTGGTCAGGTTCTGATGCTCACAGCCCATTGTTGACCACTGCAGACTGGGAACATCCTACAAGAGCCGCAGTTCTGCAGATGCTCTGACTCAGTCATCAAGCCATTGCAGTTTGGTCCTTGTCAAAGTTGCTCTCATCCTCACACTTACCCATTTTTCCTGCTTCCAACATCTACTTGGAGAGCAAAAGATAATCAATGTTATTCACTTCACCTGTCAGTGGTTTTAATGTTATGGCTGATCAGTGTATAACTAGCTGCCCCACTGTCATCACTTTTGGTTAGACATTTGTACATAAGGTTCCTTATTACTGCCTGACACAGGCATAAATCCATGGTGACAACCATTTGAGTAGTGCTATAAAATTTACATCCTCAGGACTTACTGTCAGAGACTGTTATAAAATCAGAACAGCCTTGCTTGATACCAAAGACAAATTCTGAGTGCAGGTTTTTGGTTTTCAAGACTTAAAGCAGGCAGCGAAAGACAAGAAAAGGAGTATGTTAAACAATACTTATCAGACATTTTGATGTACCATGGATTTGGGCCATGAAACTAATGGAAAATGGTTGGAAGGATTCATCTGAGGCTTTAGAGCAGTTGTGGTAATAACTGCTCATCATGTTCTCAGATGTGCTGCACGCATTAACAGGAGTAAACAGCTTTTGATGGTGAGCCGTAGGGTTGTCACAGAAATGAACAGATGATTAGGTTGCTTACAGCCCGTGACAATGTCACATTCAACAGCATTGCCAAGACATACATGCAAATAAAGAAGAGAAGGAAGGAAAAAGTGTGGGGTAAACATGTGTACAAAGACCCAAGAGGTTTAGAAACACTTGCTTCTTTAGTTTGAGCTGCAGAGAATGTAAATTTAGGGCATCACTACCCTCAAAAACAAACCTGAGGGTACTCTTCTCATCACATACAGTGAGTAAATTATGATAAACCATCAGCAACAATGTTGACACAATGACCAAACGGTTAGACTACATCGACATAAAGCTGTCTAATTTTGAAAACCCTATTTTCTTGTGAAATGACCGACATCTCAAAGAGTATTAACGGGTCATTTGAAGAATCAATAATAGAAAAACAGCTAAATCTGTCCTTCTTCATCCTATTTCCAGTAGCCAAACAATAAAACGGTCATCACATCACAGCCAAGTTGGGACACTCAACACCAATTGCACAGGGAAAACACTATTCAAAGGCTGGGGGGAGACCCTGACATCTGACCAGCTGAACAAACGGTTGTTTTACAGTGACATCATTTGATATAATCTACATAAATACAGGATGTGTGCTCACCTATACTGACATTTAAAGTGAATGATCACAGAGGGGGTTAGAGGCAACTAAAAGCTGTCATGTCAAGTTTACGGCTAAACAGACCCTGACCCTCACTGGGCAGCTTACATCACTGTTTCGAGAAAGGTCAGTCTTCCCCTGAAACACCAAGACGCTATGATTCACACACTCCAACCATATTGGAAAATCTCTGTTTTTGGCAGAGAAAAACACTGTTTCGGAGTGGGCTGGGGGCTGAAATGGAGAGGAAATCTAGCTTTGTGTGGATGTACTCATTTGCCACCCACCCCATCACACCAGAACAGCCCACCAAGTCCAGAAAATTGCATCACTCCCATCCAATGAAATGACAACTTCCAAGCTACACTACAACACCAAGCCCACAACCAAAGCCCGTGTAAACATTCAACCCAAAGCAATGACCATCTATCCCAATTACAATTTAATAGAGCTAATAGAGCTTGTTCATGCTAACACCATTTTTATTTCCATCGCCTTTACATCCGAGTGACCAGGGAAACCTAATTATGAGACAGAATTAATGTCGCTGGCCCATACATGTCGTGCGAATTTCTCTGATGAGCAAAGCTTCTCCTCTCTGCAGCAAGATCCAAGATCACCATCATCTCTGCTAATAAAGGAAATCTTGTGAAAACAGACTTGTTTGGATTTAAAACTGCAAATCGTTGAAGTAAAACTGGACCATGTCCACAGTTGTTAGGACACAGTAAGGTGAAGAATCATGGTGCATTATGAATCATACCATGTTTCTGTAATATTTTGTATACTGTACTTTGTATATGCAGCATCACTCACCTGAAGCAATGCAACTTCTAGTAGGTCACACACAAAGCCCTTCAAGAATATTGTTGACTGGGATCAATTGCTGTCATTGCTATAAACTGTAACAATGTACCGTAATATTTACAGGTTGCCACACTAAGATTATAAGTTGGTGCAGAAAGAACTAAGTTACTAGTCCTGTTTGATGAACAGGTGTTTGCTGATCTAGAAACAGACAACAAAATGGAAATTGAAAGAGGAAGTAATTTGTATTTAGATATAACACAAAACACAACTCAAACCCAAATTGCAGATTCACTTCTTTCAGGCAAATCGACTCATAATTTTGCCACTGTAACATCCCCTGAATGTGGAAATGCTCATATTGTCCAAAATAATAAGAATGCAAAGCTTAACCTTGTGTTTGTTTAAAGGAAAAGCTGTAGTTGCCTTTTTATTAGGTTGTAAGAGCTATATAACAGTTAACTTTCCTAATGCACAGATATCATTAGATAATGCTCAATGTTTATTCTAAACATTGATATTGGATATAGTTTGTTTAGATTCCTAAAACTCACTTTAATTACTAACAAAAAAAACTATTGGTGATAAAATCATTGCCACTGACTTGTCAGTCTTGTCATGTCATTGGTCCATCGCTTTAACCAACACTGACCAAGAGACCCAACTGAATGCGATATGCTCCACAGCAACGCAGCCACAGCATCAACAGTGAGTCAGCTAATAATTGGCTACTATAGCAGGTCACTAATGAAAACAGAATCATAAAACAGACACTTAAAAAGTTATTATTTTTTTAAATATTGTTTACAGAACCTCTTAGGGTTTACAGCATCGCTGCAGAGCCTGTGCACATAGCTGCTGCAGCCAATGTGCAACTCCTCACAAACGTAACTAAACACCAGAGCTAAGGCAGCTACAGAGATACCACTGTGCAAGAACCGTAATTGGTCAACTTGGGCTGCTCGTGTTTTCTGATGCCAGCATAGACTGATCACAGTGAGTACAAAATTAAGGATGTTGATTTAAGTAGCTGGTCTTTTTCTACTCAGTAACACACATTTATCAAAACGTATTGTCAACATTAAGTTTATATTTATCATGGCTATAATAGTAAATGAAACAATTTAAGGCATGATCTGACTAACATGACATGCATCTGCTGTTGCTGTCTATGGATACAGCCAAACCTACACATAGGTCTCGAGTGCAGGACACCAATTAACTGCTTGTGTCAACTATAAATCCAGTTTTAGGTAAAACAACAGGAGTCATAAGCATGAAAATTCACAAGCTCAAACAGGCAGTGGATTTATGAATATTCACTTCAAGTGGTGCCCTGACATCACCTACTGTTGATTGAGCCAGAAGTGGAGGATGGTTCCATTGAGAGTTCATTGCAAATGTGGTAATAACTGCTCATCATGCTCTCAGATGTTCTGAGTGCATTAACAAGAGTAAACAGCCTTTGACGGGTGAGCTGTAGGAGTGTCCCTGAAATGAAGAGATCTGAATGCTAACAGTCCCAGACGATGTCACATTTAACCACAGCATAGCAGAGACACAAACAAAGAAGAAGAGGATGAGAGTGGAGGAGGTAGATAGAAGGGCCAAGTTGTATACACAGACCAGAGAGGTTTAGTAACATTTATGCATGAGCTGAAGTGGAGGTGGGCATATTCTCCCACTGTCAAATTCCTTTTTCACATCATCCAAACCAAAACATAGTAAGAAGAGCAAAGAAGGACTGTCGAGGATATCACAACAAGTGTGTAATGTACACCCCGACATCACTTCTGGGAGTAGTTACAGGTGTAACAGATCAGTCACCAGCAGCCATCATTTCTTTTCTGAGCTTAATGATCTCATAGAGCGTAAACCACTGAATTGGCGCTATGAGCTGGACCAGGAACTGACTGTATAATGAGCTGCTATATTAGTTCATCACATGTTGAGTAACTGTAGATTCTGGCCACAAACATAAGGTAAACTACAGTGTACGTTTTTACGATGTCATTTTTAGTAAATCTGTCCCGAAGAGACTACAGCCACGCTAGCAGCTACGTTAACCTTGGTGTATGTTTGGACTGAATACCAACATTAGCATGACAACATGCTACCATTGACAATGCCAATACTTATACCACCACCTTAGTTCCTTTGCTAATTAGCACTTAAAAGACTGACAGGAATGTTGTTTGTGTTGTTGTAAAATTAAGATTCTAGTTATGGTACTAGGACAAATAGCCAAATTAAAAAAGTATTTACATTATAATTCATCATGGCAATCCATCCAACAGCAGTTGAGTCATTTCACTTCGCACCAACCTGCTGGCAGCACCAGAACTGCCAACTACTTTGAATAGAAACCTGCACAAAAAGTCATGATGTTAACAGGTCAAAAGGCACCAATTTCAAGTTGATTTTTTTTAAATTAACACAGAAAAATTAAAACATGACTGACTCTACTAGCTTTACGATTGTTGAATATGATTTATTATATATATTTTTTTGAATGATTACAATTTTTTTTTTTATTTCTATATCTCAATCTAAATTTACCACTAATTTAAAAAAACTTCTGTTTCTGTCTGGTTGATTATTGGGCAGCTAAACATGCTGCTCAGCTCTACCGACCACCGTCAGTCGGAAGAGTCTCATGAGAGGATGTTAACTGAGAAATATTAGCAGCTCACTTCAAGAGAGAAGAGTTAAGATCTAGAGTTGTTAGATTTACTTCCATGCAGTTTTTTTGAAGAAATGTTTGTTTGCAATATGGACTCAAGTTGTACTTTGCTCTCACACACAGTGACTTGAATCTTGTCCTCAACATATTCAAGATTTCAAGATTCAAGACTTATTATTTTATTATCTCCACCAAGGAGGTTATGTGTTCCCCAGTGCCTGGTTGTTTATTTGTCAGCGCAGGATTAACAAAAAGTACCAAATCAATTTGCACTAAACTTGGTGGAAGGATGGAGTTTGGGCCAGGGAAAAACCTATTTTTGTGGCAGATCCAGATCATTTTTTTCTGTCAAGTCTGCTATATGAGAGACACAGAGTGGCTAATCAGGAGGTATGTAGGACTCCTGGTAGGCTGCACTAGTTGTTGGGCTGCAAAGGAAAGAGAGTGACAAGAGAGTCAAAGAGGGAGAGACATCGATAGCGTTGTTCGTGGTAATCAGCCCAGTGGAGCAGGCTGTGCAGCCCCCTCTGGCTCTGTGTGGCCGTCATCTCACTTACGTCCGCATCCCAAGCTAACAATGTTCAGTTTAGTCTCATATGGCAACAGACAGGAGCAGAACAGCAGAGCGAGTTCAGGACCACAGCTGGCATTGAGTCCAGTTTTCCACAATGAGCAGTGAGCAGAAGACAACAGGAATCTAATCTGAGTTAATTTAGCAGGATAATGTTGTTTAGCTTCATTTTCTCATATTGTTTCTGCAGAAATCCGTATTCACTAATGAAAGCACTATAGTACTCTATGAGCAGCTGAGATATACAGAAAGAACTGCTTACATTAAAATATTTACTAATGAATCTTAATACCTTTACCCATCAACGTATACAGGGGATAGTGGAAAACATGAAATATAGTTTAATGTGCTTCTACCTCACATGTTGTTGTACAAATCATTACTAATTTATCTTCTTTTTACTACATGATTCCTGTGACAGAGGCCATAGCCTTTGTGATGGTGTCTTAGGATGGGTTTTGGTGGGCAAGTCCATGTAAAAAGGCCCATACCAATTTTGAAAACCACACTATCCCTGCAGTCTGTTGTTTAACATTGGCCTTGGTGGAGCGCTGCACTCTACTGACCACATTTTCTGGTTTTGGTGCTACATTTTTAGCATATTAACATTAAGGAAATGGCTGAAAAGCTGCACGTCATTCACTCCTATTATCATGCGCAACTTTATAGATAAAGGAGTGATGATAATATAGTACATGCTTTGAATTCCTTAGATATGGCAATGTTGTCTTCTAACCAGACTGGATCGCTTGAGACCTGAGACTTGAATTGGACTTGTGACCTAAGATTTTAGACTTTGTTTGGACTTGCAAAAAATGACTTCTGAGCATCTCTGGTGTGTGCACACTTACATGGGTGTGTGTGTTTGTGTGTACGTGTGTGTGCAAGTGCAGCTACTTCTGTTGTTCTGGGTTTTTTTTTTTTTTGCTGTGGTATTGAGAATCATGGAGTTTTATTGGTACAGACTACCAAATTTCTGGCTTCATGCCATCCCTACCTGCTGTTGCCATTAAATGAGAAGTCAGAGGATCACCTAAGTCATAACGATTAATCCTCTGGGCACCATGGATACCTGTACCAAGTTTCAGCATGAGTAAAGAAGAGGCAGTTTCAAGCACAGCTTCAGTGTGTCCACAACAAACACTGAAACCATCCCCTTGATTTGTAAATTCATTATTTGTAACCAACACCAACAATGAAAACAATAAAGACACAAATTAAAATATACCTTTACAATATTTTGCAAACAACTAAATTCAGTAAACCACCCACTGTTCTTCATGAATAAAAACAAATGACTGCTACATTTCAATTTCACTTAAATGCTTTATACCTTTCTCAAACTTAAATCCCAAACTCTGCTATTTATTGATACTAACAAACATAAACCAACAACACTTCCTCCACAATATCATTATCTTACAGCATCTCACAAACCACATCTACATAATATTAACTAGTTAATTGATGCTGATGCTTCCAACATGCACACGCTTGTCAAAATGACTACTTGCTCCCATAAATAGGAGACATCATTTTCCATGTAATTTTTTTTTTTTTTTTTTTTTTTCCCATTTTAAATATAGTTGTATGATAATCTGGTCATCTTCTCAATTTTGGCCACTCTAAACAGAACTGTCACTCATGGAGCTGTTGAGAATATTATTACAGACACGAATAAATCATATTCTGTGACTGATAAATCACAATGAGCCAGTAACCTGTTGAACAAAGACCAGTGAGTCATGGATCAACTTCCAGTGGCCACTTCCAGTGTAGGCTGCCACAGGAGGCATGTTTCACATAAAACCCACAGCCTGCGTAGAACAGATTTGTCAGTCTAGCACTCACTGCAAAAACAAAAGTATGATATTAATCACTGATGCAACACTACATTCACACAACTTTGTATATTTCCAGCGATGTTTTTTTTCTCCCACTCAGTAATTAAAGGATTCGAATGGTGCATCATTAATTAGGCAGAAATATGCAGTTTTAATCCTTTTTTGAAATAAACAAGAAGAAGAAAGAAAATAGATAGAAATCAGCAAAAAACACATGGACATGTGAACAAGGCAAGTGAGAATATGATGTGAGTCAAATATGGACCTGTCACATCAGTTATGCATAAATAAGTTTCAGCAATAAAAAAAACCCACAATAATTGGAATTTAAAAAAATGAAAGCCAGTGGGTCTACCTATGAGAAACAGTTTGTGAAAGGACAATAACTTACTGCTCCTCACTTATTGAATGAATTGTCTTTTAAGTGATGTCCTGTCCTGCTTGTCAGTGCTGTGAGCAGATAATGTTATCTACTTCAACACATTTAAACCGAGTCGTTTAAAAGAAAAAAAAAAAACAAAAAACTTTGCTGTAGCATTTGTTTGTCTGTCTGTTCCTGGGAGTCAACAGACAGTGAAACCAAGCCCCATCTCTCTCTCTCTCTCTGTCACCAACATGAAGTGAAACATATGACACCATGTCAGCAAAACAAAGCCTAATGACAGTCGATGCCTGATTCGGTGAAGCTGATGCGGGGACCAGGCTTCATGCAAATTCTGGCACCGACTCCAGAGTGATGTTGCGCCGCAGGGCAGCGTGACCCCCCCCCGGGGCAACTTTTAACACCCACCGCTGTCGGAGTCGTAATTTAAAAAAAATAAATAAAATAAATACACACGTGAACCACGAGCGACGCTCACACAGACTTCTTTACACCGCTCGAAAAAAAAAAAAAAAAAAAAAAAAATTTAAATTTTAAAAATTAAAAAAACAAACAAACTGGGGTCTCAGCCCGATGTCCCGATCAGCCTCGCCGCCGGTTGAAGGCTGGAGATGAGATGTATGCGCACCTTCAGAGCCATCACTCTGTAGCGTCTGTAGCTATTCACCATGTCCGTCCGCTCCGCGCTGCCGCTGTCACTTTACCACGACTTTCAACTCGGCGACAGACTGAGGAGTTCAAGCCCCGTGAATTACATCTCCTCTGTTTACCACAGCCGCCAAAACAATTGCGTCAAAGTGTATCAGAAGCGACATAAAGTGCGAGCTTTAACGTGCCAACCTTGTCTTCGCAAAGCTTGAGAAGGGTTAGTTTCGCCTGTTAAAGGGCTTAGGACACCGCTTTTTACATACGCGACGCCCTCCCCTTTACTTCCTAATTCCATTATTCGTCAATATTACAGAGCATTTTTCTTGTCTATGGTTTTATCCTACCTCGTAAAGGTCTCCTGAAGCCATTCTGGGGTGCGGACTCCGGCGGCGCGGCGGTCTTGCCTGCCTTGTTGGCTTTTTTTGGACCCTACTCTCTCGGTGTTTCGCCGAAAGCCCCGATAGACGGGAATTAGCGAGCAGCCTTGTTATTCTGAGCAATCCGCAGTAGCAGATCAGCAGACAGTGTCAATCGAGCGCGGCGCTCTGCGATGGATCGCTCCACACTTAAAACAAACAACCATCGGGGCGGTGCTGTTTACCCAGACCCAAGTGGAGCACTAAAAACTAGTCCCCGGATAAGAAAGCACAGCCCGATGGTCTGCATGCGCCCTGTTCCTCTAAGCTCTGTTGCAATCTAACTACTCAACCGGAGGTGATATCCTGGGTGCTGTCTGATAGATCCCTTTTTTATGACCCATCCTACCTGTCCACTTTATTGTCAAGGAAATGACCCTTCATTTAGATTCATTAGGAAACATGTAATTAATTGGGCCTATTTATGGTGAATGGTGACCCTCCGTGTCGCTGCTGAATTGCTGCTCTTTGCTCACACCCCTTCATTAACCTGCGCATCACCACAAACTCACATCACTCTCACGTTATGTATATAATTATGCTTAACATGTACTTATTCTTATTAAGCAGTGTGTTGACCTGATAAAGTAGCCTACATTTTCATTTTGTCACCCTGTTGCGCCAATAAAGGGATGTCATTCAACAAGGACGTGGTCGGGCTGCTCGTTGCCTCCTTATCAGTGCTGTACTCCACTGCTGTATAATAAAGATTCATATGGTGAGGCACCACGTGAGTTGGCATGTCATCATGACATGAATGATTCTTTATGGCTTTGAAATGATGTGGCTGAAACTGAAAGGTTGACAAGATGATGAAGCCGACCTACTGTAAATCTTGTTCATTGTTCTTGATTCCTTTCCTTTGTGTAAGAAGTTTTTTTATTCATAATATCTAAATTATTTTTTATATCACGCACAGTACAGAGAACTTAATTTTAAAATATGCAGAAATTGTGGAAAGCAATATAAATCTCTTTCATTCTTTTAAATTTTAAACTGATGGAAGGAAATTTAAGTCACTATCACTGTCAGTGTTAAAATATTATTACTAAAAGTCTTAAAATCACAAGCACAACACAGTAAGGTATTCTGAAAATCTGTTCAGTGTCTCAGAGCGTTTGTATGAAAAGTAATTCAGCCACTTTCACATTATTGATAGTGCAGTCTGGGGGATGAAGCTCACTGCAACCGTTCTATAGGCCACACTAGACTCAGAGTACATGTTCCTGTGTGTGCGACAGTAAAAACATCTCTCCATGTTGTTTTAATAGAAACAAATGTCACTATTGTGAAAATAAATACTGAAGAAAACTTGAGCACATGCCTTTTGTTGAAAACTCTGCTGATATCACACAGAGGTGTAAACTGTTCCACTATTTTGTCCTTCATCTAATATGAATGTGATTTACGCTTGGTTAAGAGGATTTGAAACACTTTTTGGTTGTTAGTATAATAGCTGCTCATTTTCATTTTCAAGGACAATTTATGGAGCAAAATAAGTTGTTGGAGTAACTGACACTAAAGATATGCTGAAAACAAATGAACATCCCCAATAAGAATGGATTGGTCTTGTCTGTTATCGTGGCACGTAATGGCGTAGACCTACATATCCATCCATCCATTATCTATACTACTAATCCGTGCAGGGTCACAGGGAGGCTGGAGCCAATCCCAGCTGATATTGGGCAAGGGCGGCACACAGGACAGGTCACCAGTCCATCACAGGGCCGGCAGTCAGAGACAAACAACCATCCACGCCTACGGCCAATTTGGAGTCAGCAACTAAGCTCATGTTCATGTCTTTGTGGGAGGAAGCCAGAGGACCCAGAGTGAACCCACGCAGGCACAGAGAAAACATGCAAACTCCACACAGAAAGGCCCCAGGCCTTGTTGTGAGGCGACAGTGCTAACCACTGCACCACCGTGTCACCATTCCTGTCAAATCACCCGAGTTTATAAATTGGTATGAGGCTCTGAAACACTGGGAGTTGGGATTTGTTGTGTTTGTTGAATTGTGTGTATGATCTATTGTATTTGTTATATGTGTATATATTATATGTTATATGTATGTTGTCTTTTTTCTATCCTTTCAGTTTTCGACCTTGCAAGTGAAGGGAAGTCATTTTAAGCCAATCTTCAAAAAGCTGTTCGGATGATTTGGTTTTACACTTCAGAACAATGTAGGTTCAGGTTCTTTTTAAAGTGAGGATTGGTGTTGGGAATTTAATTGTGTCTTGGGTTAGAGGCCAGGAAGTGCGTTTTGCCAAAACCAAGGACCTCACATTTATAGTCCAAACTTTGTCTATGAATGTGAAAAGGTTTCCTGGTGTACTGTGACACCATCTATTGTGACGACCAAGGCATCTGTTTCAGTACACGTCATGTGGTGCTCTTCTTGTGAATCCTTCTTTGAAAGGCATTGTAAACTTTTCCTTGTGTTTATCAAGGCAAGGAGGGAAATGTTTTTGAATTGGAGGAAGGAGGAATATTGTAGTTTCCTTAATGATTAACACTGACAAATTCAAAAACGGTTTGAAACAATTGCAAAAGGCGAGATTGTGCAGCCCTAATGTTTTAAATTTGAGAATTTAAAAAATAATGTCATGTTTCCATCACAGAATGTGTTGCACCTTTGCCCTGTTGTATAAATGAAGTGCAATCTGGAAAGATTTCAGTTATGGACAGTAGCTCAGGAGACAATTACTTACAACCTCTCTCCATGAGGAAAACTGGGCTATTTATCACAAAGAAAACAACATTTGTATCGACTTTTCCCTGATCAAGCTTCACAATGTAAGCCAAATGATGCATTCTATTATATATGTTTCTGCATCTCCTGATGGTAGCACTGTTTATTTCTATTGACGCAGGTAAAGTGTTTCTTAGTAAAGGGGAAATGAAAAGTTTCCTTTCCCGTAGCCACAGAGATGTTATTTCCTCTGTCATTAGTGTTGAGCCAGTTGCTGTTTTTTGTTCTGACAGGTGGGAGTGGGAGTTGTCTATCATTTTGCACCATTTAATTCACAACTGACCATTTCAGTGAAGGTACACTGTGAAAAGGGACATCCAGAATTAGCTTATAAAATGCTTAGACTATGTTATCACAACAGAACCAAGTGACAAATAAGATATTATTAGTTTGAATTGTCTGCTTAAATTGAATGACATGGCAACTACCAAATTAAGTATGCAAGTTGTTTCTGGCTTTTAGTTTAACTGTTATCACACCTACAACATTCATTGTTAAATTAATTTTGTTAACTTGCTATGACTTGTGTTGTGATATGATATATATATATATATATATATAGTGATATTTTGCTCTGGTGTTTGAATGAGTGTAGCTCTCATTATGAAATTTTCATGAATAAATGTAAAAAGAAAAAAATATCTGTGCAGAGTCTAATTGTTTGCTTCATTAAGTTAGACTGGATTAACTCTAGCTTCCATATACTAAACATTTTTTTTCTAATGTCCTCCTACAAACAGGCTGCAAAAAGTAATGGGCTCAAATGTCACAGCTGTCAACCAGTATGAGATGATGTGGAGCCGTGAGGCTAATTTAATGCTTCAACATAGGCTACAGCTTGACATGCAGTTAATTATTTATATTATATTTAGATTTCATCATTATAATAGCGAGCAAACAAATAAAAGAGCACTTGCTTTTCAGTAATTCTGAGTGAGTAAATTTTACTGCATTTGAGTTATGCTCACTTAACAATAAACCCAGTTTTTGACAATTAATTGTTTTGACAATTAATAACCCCACATTTTGTTTATGTCATGTGGATATGCACAAAGTTACACATGGTCACATATATAAATCTTCCAAATTAAAATATACCATTTGTTCATGCCCTCTAGACTCAAACTGTGTAGCACTTAGTGATCTGACCATATCAGCAGGGTGACATCATTTGTCCAAAACCATGACACATCACTGTCACTATGGTATATGTTTGAGTAGTTTTAGCCTTTGTTAGGTTGTTTGGGTTAAAATTACTACTTATGGTGAAAGTTAAGAGACCTTCATCGTGATGGCTCCAGTAATGAACACTTGGCTAAGGTAACAGTCATGTTGATGGCAAAAAGAAACCAGTGCTGTCAGTTAAAAATCAGCAAACAAACAGTGGTCTTCTGTGGCAAAGTCCCACATTTTTATTGATACATCCAGCCACCTTGACCTTTATCTTATGACAGCTTTCTGGCTCTACAATGTCACCCTACTCATTAGTATGGCTAAGTTTTGTTGCTAAGTTTATTTCACATCTGAAAAAGCCCTAAATGTAAACTTAATTCAGTTAAAAGAAAACTTCACATGGTACCCTTAAATATATCTTCCTTTTGAATTGACATCTGCGGTGTGTCACTAAATGTTCTGCAATTAGTTGTAGTAGATTTGTGTGTCTGTTCATTAAATTAGTGGATTTATGTTATGAAAAATTTTTTGATTTATACAATCAAATAATTGTGAGGCATAAGGTGACATGGTTCCTAACTAGCAAAGGGTCATCACTGGCTACACCCAAAATTTATCACTTGTTCCTTATCTGATGGCCCAATATTTCACCAAATTGGATTACAATCTGAGTAAGTTTTTGAAATAAAAGTACCATACCAGCACAAAAAGTAGTATGGTGGTTATTTTTGATAATCCCTTGGCAGATTGAATCAATTTGTTATGAGTTAGGAAATTTGAACTCAAAATGCAGAATAGGGACCAGATGGAAGGTAACAGTTGCAAGGCTAATCCAAAAAAAGAGTTGGCCCGCCTGTGCATCTGACATTCAGAGCATGCTGGTTTGTGGCAAGTATACCTTCATTCAAAGCAGCACTGCCTCAGTTAAGCAGAACTTTAATGTTTAACAGGGTGAGTGATATAAAAATTCACCCCCATGTACAGTTGTCATGAAGGGGGAAATTACAGACCAACACTGTGTCTTGCACCAGGCTGTGAACATTTTTATTTCTGCTATAAAATTTGTCATTTTAAACATGGAAATCTGTTGGGACTGACTTGCTTTTGAAGCCAGCCTCAAGGGGCCATTTAAGGAACTGCAGTTATTTTGCACTTCTATACTAGCTTGATTTTTCAGCCTTAGAAATATAAATGATTACACACATACATATACATAATACATTAGGAAATTACCTCAGTGCATCTTAATACTAATACTGTTATTTTGACAAGCTTGCTCTTAATAACTCCCTCCAGTTGCACCACTGCCACATGTGGCTGAAACAATCTACATTACAAGTTCTGTTCTCACTGCTGTCAGTGCAGTGTTTCACCCTGCAACAACTATTTCACTCACACATGTTCCTTTCATAAAGTTCTCTTGCAGATGTAGCTGGTGAAGAGGACATCTGGACTGTGGTTTACCTCCCATGTTGCCAACCATTCTCTCAGGTACTGTATGAAATTCTGTGCACAGTGTCCAGTCATTTTAGGGTGTGTCTGCTCTGCCATTTGCATGCAATGTTGATTTTTTTTTCATTACTGACCTACAATTACGTAAGACCAGTCACAGTGAGTACATATTATACAGCACTGCTTTGCAACTTGCATAATTTCAACAGTAGAAGCTGAAACATAACCAAGCCCCCATGAACAACTGCTGTTTGCTGGTTATGTAACATGTGTGAATGTGAGAATTACTGAAACTGTCTTAACCTGAAAAACTTGAAAACTAGGTTTATTCTCAAGACTGACATTGGGGCGAAGATATCTTGCAATGTTACAGTGCACTCAGATGGCTGTCAATCAAAACCATGCTGAAAGTTCATTCTGTCACTCATTCTGACAAGTTCACCCTCCACTCCAGCCATAAGTAATATTGCAAGATGACAACGGGGTCTACTCATATACTAGGCAGCAGACTAATGCTGAATTTATGTGAATTGCTTATTGACAGCCAATTGATTAATTCTGTTAATGTACATTTGAATTTAGATGACAAAAAATGTTGGAAGTTTAGCTTTAAAAGCAACATTTTTTTTTTTCAGTTTCATTCATTTACTTACACCCTACAGTTAAAAGTGGTCAGCACATGGCCACAATCCAACCAACAAAAACATTACTGGCAAATGACAAAAAGAGTCTTTTACTATTTATATATACACCTAAAGTTAGAAGAAGGATGCAGCCATTTACTGTATCCACTGCCCTCACAGTCCTATTAATAATTGATCATGTAAACCAACCATAATCTGTTTTTTGTTAGAGGCAGATACACGATTGCCTTTAACAAAAGAATCTTTGCCAAACTGTCACTGTGGATACACCATCTCATTTAGACTCAAAATATTTTTACAAATTAAAATATTTTAAATCATACACACAGAAATAGAACAAAATCTGCACAAGTCTGAACAGTCAGTCTGTTATTTGCATGACTTCTCTGTTGCCCCTTCAAGCTTGCCTTCATATATAAATTCTTAATTTTTTTTAATACTGCATCGGATGATAATATTGTGAATCCTCTTGCACTGTTTCCATGTGCTGTATTTATCTATTTATTTATTTTTTGTGTTGAGTGTTCTATTTTAGATGTGACAGATGCAAGTGGTTATTTAAGCTTCCCATACACAAACCATATGAGGAAATAAAAAGGCAGTACAGGAGAAGGGTTGAACAACAGTTTATCTGCATATCAACAACATGTTGCTGCATTATGCAACCCACATAAACTTAAAATTTCTATAGGTGACCATTCAGTGAAATGGCCATTTAAATTTTTCATTATCTGCAGTACATTGTTTGCTTGCATCCAAATGCATCAGAAAGATGTTTGGGCTAATTTGACTCCAAGAGCAAAGGGGTATGGATGATGCTAAGACCTATTGTGTTGAGCGTGTATGAATTACTAAAACTGCAATTACAACTGCAATAACTGTGTTCTCAAGCTTGAAATCAAAACAAGCACACTACTTGTTTTTAATGTCTCAGTATTGCTTAGTATTTTCAGGCCAACTTGCTGAGCAAATAATAACATTACATTTTAATTACAAAATGTAATTATGACTTAAATATAGGTTATTAAAAAGTAATTTGATTTACACTCCGTGGTTGTATATCTCAGCAACTTTTGGAGCGTGTTCGTTTTGGTACGCTTGCTCCCACTTTATCTTTGCACCTAGTCTTGCTTCTATCTTACCACTGTGCACAGGTTCAGTGTGTTTCATATTGCCCAGTACCCTTTACTGAAAACATGTCCCTATGAAAAAAAACAAACTGTATTATACCTTTTTCATAGTAAACATTTTGACTTGTCATAAGAGCACAACTTTATCACTTCAAGTAACATTAACAATGACGCAGCTCTATTAAAGTGAGCAAACAGGATAAGATCAAAACCTAAAATATGACTAGACCCTCTGTGGTCAATGTGCGAAATTGTGGTCATAGTTAAACTATTGTGGAACCACTGTAAACATCTGACATTGTTGTGTTGTATTTGCACTGTGCAAATGTCTGTGTTCTGGTGTCCTGTTTCAGCCCTTTATCTGTTTGCATCTCTCCTAATCTTTGCTCCTGCATACACATCACTTTAATGCAGCCAAAATCACAAAAAAGCTGTTCTCGTTCACATTTTCGCTGTTTCTGTTGTAAGAACACAGAACAAATTTGAACTGGTGACCAGACTGATTCTGTGCCACATGAGCAGTCGTCTGGCTGCTGTGTGAATGTGCTCATTTATCATTTCAGATTTGTGTCATTAATACACAAATCAAAGGTGCTGGAAGGCCATACCAGGCAAATGTGGTCCACTTAACTCTCTGCTAGTGACTATCCTCTAGAAAGTAGCTAAGGTTTGTCCAAGAAGTCCAAGTTGTTACAAGGTCATTTAAAGAAAGAAGTCTCTGATCAACAGTTCAGTTCAGTTCAGTTGGTGATGCTGCAGGAAAGCCTGACAAATCAATATGGGCTTACTATTGGTATTTTCATATATATGTATGTATTTGAATGCATATATGCAAATGTTCAGATATACAGACAAATATTTTGATATACTAACAAACTCACTTTGTTAGCATTTCTCTTAGTTCTCAAAACAACCTCAGTTCTTTGTGGCAAGGTTTTCAGAAAATGTTTACATTCCTTTTGAGATTGTTGTTCCTGTTAATGTGATTGCATTAGATCATTTCTGCAGATTTGTCAACTTGACATTCACGCAACCAAGCTCCTGTTCTGCTACATTGTACACGTTTTCAGCTGGATTCTGATCTGGTGACTGAGGAAACGACCAAAGGACAGAGAACCCATTGTCATATTCACCATCATCTTCATGAAACCATTTGGTCAGCAACATTACACAGCCAACCGGTGCACTTGAATGCATTGTCAGTGATAAACCCCGGGTCATAGGGTGTTTTAGGTCTCAGGTTATCCCAGACACCTTTACCTGGATGACTCAGCCTGGAGTGATCAGTCACTAGCTTGTGTCCAAATAGCGCTGCACCATGGATCATCCCTCTTGATCCACAGCCACCTCGATGCTCTTTGTGCAGTTTGATGTTCTTGGTGGCTTGTGAAAAAGACAGAGTAAGCAATGTAAAGATTGTCCTGCAAAGCCCCTGCTACCTACCTCAGTAGGCTTTCCAACCATGCCTCTTACATTTCTCTTCCATTCCATTTCCCTCTTCTGTTCATTGGCCTCTTCAATCTGATCCTCCCAGGCGACAGTGAGTGAGAACAGTCTGATGTTGAGACCAAATCTGGCCTCAGTGTTGTCACTGAAATGTGTTCCAGAAACTGCTTCCCTCGGTCAACCTTCAGCTGCCAGTCACAGGCTGAGGGTAGCAGCCGGTTGTGGTCCTGAGCGCCATCTTTGGCTCCCCTTCTTCTCCTGCCCTGACATAGGCATGACCTGCCTGCCCTGACTTGTGCCTTATTGGGAGCTGATGTTTACTATATTGGATCCCAGTGCAGATGGTGTGAGCTACTTCCTTCAGTGCATGATCATGGCACCACTTGTAACTCCCCTCTCCCAAGGCTTTTGGGCGGCAGCTGAAGATGTGCTCCAAGGAACTTCTTGCCAGGCACAGTGGAAATGCTGCCTTCAGTGTTATGCAGGTAGATGTATGGCCCCAGTTAGTCCAACCTCCCTGCTTGCGCATAGCCACTGTTTTACTGCAGCATTCCCCCTGAATCTCTGCAGTCACCCCTCACATCAGCTGATGCCTTTCTCTTCCTCACTTCCAGACTTTGTCGTGGCGAGGCATTGTAGCTACTAAGCCCAATTCACTCAGTTGCCCCAGAGGTTTCCAGGGAGAGATTTATCTCTTTTTGTTATCTTATTAATGTTACCTTGTTTTTATCCTTGAGTAATGTAGATGGAATGAAAAAAAAATAAATAAATAAAATTAAAAAAAAAAATATATATATATATATATATATATCACCTGTTTACATTTTAAGCGTGCACCAAAGTCTTGGCTCAACACATGTCCCTCCTCCAGTTAAGGTGAATGCACATTGCTCACCAAGTTACCTAGCTAGTGCTAGCATTAGCTGATAACCTATAACATTTGCTATACTAATGGCTATATCTGGCCTCACTGGGGGTATTCTCAATAAGAAGTTAAATTTAAACAACACTAAGCTAACAAGCAACCTGTTTGAGCATGCAATGTGCTGAATTAATAAGTTAATTAGTTGTCAATCAGGATGCCCTGGTAGTTCAAGTCTACACATCATTAAGATCATTTAAATGCGGTTAAAACAGCAACAGTACCTTTGCCTGCGAATATTCTTAGTTAAGCAGATAGTAAAACACCAGAAGAGTAAACATCCAGAATATGGTCAATAAAACATGAATGACAATGTAGTTAAATAACATTAAAAATTCCCTCATCTAAATATCAAGTGATTACAGCAGTATTTCTTATAGTTTAGACTTCAGGACCCATCTGCACACGATAGGGCAGAGCTGGTCCTGTTTGAATATTTAGTAGATGAAGGAAATACAAGTCTCTTTCTTGAGGAAACAGAAACCTGATCCTGGCAGGACCAAAACTAAGGGAGAAACTAAGGACCATAAAAGGGACTAACAGGAAGATGAGGAATCACAACTATCCATGCTGGAACGCAACAGACAAACAGGAGCACAGAGACTAAATACACACAAGGGAGGTAAGCGTGATTGAACACAGGTGTAACACATTTGGGTGTGGCACACAATCACAATGGAGGGAAACAGGATAAACACAGGAAGTAAATTAGCCACAAGACACACCAGGGAATTGATTACAAAATAAAACAGGAAATAAATCAAAAGTCCATTCATGAAATGTCTATCAAGACAAACCATGACATCAAGAAAATAGAAAACTACAATCATTCCAATCCTTCTGTGAGTTTTTTCAGATGACACAGACAGAATTTAACTTTAAATTTTCATTCTATTTAATTCACGAAATGATCATATCACAAAAAATAAGTGTGGACAGGCCCAATTTCTTACCTTTGACTTATTTTCTGCTGTTATTGATGTGATGGTTGTAACATTTTCAAAACCAGGAATTTATAAATCTTAAACTGTGATTAAGTGGTTGATCAACTCCACATGTGGAAGTATTTATCAATTTAACATCAAAACATCTAATAGGAAACAGTTGGAACTGACCAACATCAGGTACACACAGGAGCAATATGGGACATGTTTAACAGATGTGTGCTGCTGATTTTGAAGCAGTTGTCAGTGTTGCACAGATCATGTACATTAGTTGTATTTATAAATAGTTATTGTCATTGAAAACAGTGTTTGAAAGAACCTACTCTGATTTAATTGTACTTAGAGTGTTGCAGCCCTGACCATGAACTGTAGTTTTCTCTTTGTGTTTCCCTGTGTCTCTCTGTGTTCTCCTGGCAGGGCTTACCTCCCATGACTCCAAGCAAAAGCCTACATCTGCATGCAATTAGCCCATCACCTACAGTTCTCCTGTCATCCTTCGACTCATTGCTAGATTGTCAGCCTGTCTACATGGTAGCAATACTCTCTGCAGCTCAGTAATATTTACCACAAGTTTGTTTTTCTCATACATTTGAACCTCAGGAACTCTGTCTCTTCTGTGCCCCAGACCAACTTCATTTCCCTCCAGCTGCTGCCTGTCAACCATCTCCTCCAGGCTCCAAACTCTCTTTCCTGATCTCTGCCTTAGCCCCTATACTGCCTGCACCTGCCGCAGGCCCCCAGCCCCAACATTTTTCACCACTTCCAGTGAATTAGTGTTTTCAGCATCATGAGTGCATAAGACACATTACAAAAGTACAAACTCATATCTGTCTTTATCCCCATTGTCAATGTTCAAGGACAGCTAGGTTTGATAAACATTTCTATTATTTATGTTGGATAAAGCTAACAAATAAATAGTGTTGTAATTACTTGCAAATTCCTGAAAAACCTCCATGAATGTGTTCTTGGATAACTACAATAACACATGTTTCTATTGTTAAAATTCATACTAGATGTGCTCCATAAAAACCACCAGGAGCAAGAGCAACAGTTTCATAAATAACCTAATTGCATATTAAAAACTACATTAGTTTCAACAATTTACAGCACCGCAAAGATAACCTAAACAATGCAATTACTGGATAAATTTCATTGCTTAAAATAAAAATATGGTAGCGTGTCAGTGACCATGGGGTAGGTTGGAGAGGGAGTAAGACAGTATTTATATTTTCATCTCCAGTATATACCTTGTATAGTTTGTTCTTGTATATATTTTGCATTAGATTTTATGTTGTACAGTATCTATCTATCTATCTATCTATCTATCTATCTATCTATCTATCTATCTAACATTAGTCGACTGTCCCCGCTTTGTGAGAAATTTAAAAGATAGTTTGTAAAAAACTAAAACTGAACCATTTTTCAAACTTGCTTTTCTGGCTTTTTGTTTGAGAACAAAAAATGAACTGACCACTTGTTTTTGGTTTCAAATCAAAAATCAAATGAAACCATATAAAACATTTATTATTAATTTTTTGTCAAACAAAATAATGATAAGGGGAATCACCAAAAACCAAAAACATTTCATTTCTTTTTTTTGATTACGACACCACAACAGGTATCTGCATCTCTGAGTAATGCCAGAGAAGATGATCTCCATGTCTGTGCACAGCTACAGTACGTCCAAGTTATTCAGGTGCAGTCATACAGTAGCCTCAGGAGTCTAAGCTGTCTGATGACCTTTGGCATCAGTTTATACATCAGCTTGACCTATCAAACACCACAGGCCATTTGACATTAATCAAAAACAATCAAAATCAGTGCAGCCATTACAGCAGCTATTTTTTTTTTTTCAATCCTTTTCATGGCGGCCATTTTGACTTGACCCGGAAGAAGAACAGGTGTTCCCGTTAACGGCCTCACTCTCTCTGAAATTGAAAAAACTCCTCGTTGTTAAATTTTTTTTTTTTTTTGATAATAAACCATAAACGTCTACTATAATGATGGGGGCACTACCCTCTGCTCTGTGTGAAGTGCTTAGACCACAAGGAGACGGCGCCGGAAGTTTCAGGTTGCGCCGCTGACATGGAAACAAACATGGACACCGGTCAAGTTGAAGGAAACCAGCTCCAATTGATTGATGCAATTTATTGCTAAAAAATTAAAAGTAAACGACGAAGCAACAGCAGAAATAATAATCGAGGACAACTTTGAGGACGACTTACAGCCTGAAAACAGCGTCGCA
Organism: Rachycentron canadum; assembly: GCA_038496675.1. Taxonomy (NCBI): domain Eukaryota; kingdom Metazoa; phylum Chordata; class Actinopteri; order Carangiformes; family Rachycentridae; genus Rachycentron; species Rachycentron canadum. Next base: position 8,832,276 of record CM076648.1, on the reverse strand, counting down.
CACATTGTGATGTTAGCTTAAAACTGCGATGCTAGTATTTTTCATGCTAATGGAAACTAGCATGCTCAAGCTGACAAGTGCACCTGTGAGGACATACTGAACCAAGTGTGGACGCCTGGTTTAAAGGACGAGCTGGATTGTGTTTTGGTGGCGGAGGCTCCTGTTCAGACGGAAGAAGGCAAAGTACAACAAACACCTGGATGAAGGTAGGACGGCTTGCTTTGATAATGTTAATTGCTGGTTGATGAGCAGTGCGAAGGTGTCGGGCTCTAAATGAATTACTGATATAAGCTGTGTCTCTAGTGTGTAATTGAAGGGACCATTGGGCGTACAGCCTAATTCAGGTTTGATATAGGTGGCAGACTGATGGATTTAGACATAGAGAAGGGCATTTGAATTTCTTTCTCTCAGAGTCTTTGAGACAGTTGCTGTATTTTTTTTTATGTTCATTTTACCAGGTAAGCCGCGTTTTGATGCATAAGAAGGTTGTCGTACTTCTTTCTGCATTGGTCTTCTGATGTTTGTGTGCTTTTTGCAAACAGATGAAATGTTTATTGGATGCCACAGTGACAGGTTATAGGGGGCTGTGTGTTGGCCCACAGGCCGCCATGTTATCACTCTGCTGCCAAGTCACCATGAAGTGTGTGTTTCATGTGTGCATGTTCTTCACTGATCTATAATTTATGGAAGATGATTTATCTAGGATTTACATTGCTGCAGTTCGATAGACTGATGTTGTGTGTTATTTGTATGGGCTAGTTTACTGTTTTAATAACCTAGATCATTTTAGTGTATTATCATGTGTGTTACTTACTTAGCAGCAAACTGTAGTTAAACTTCACATTTCTGCTATTTTCAACCCCCTATTTTGTTGCTAGCAAATGTCTGAATCTGTGGAATAAGCCTAAATAATAACTGATTATGGATCAGAAACTAGATATTTTCTTGGAATAGAAACACAGTGAATTGAATCGCGGTTCGAGGCACATTAGTATTAAAACTTGTATTGTACCTTAAACCAGGCATGAGCAGTTTATTGTATGTGTGTGTCTGTGGATGTTGGGCAACACTGCAGGTCAGCAAAAACTAGTAACTTAAAAGAAATACTGGTATTTATTAATAATATATTTTGTATCATATATTCCCTCTTGTCAGACCAGGTCTTGCTCATCTCTGTGGATGCTGAAAAATAGCCTTCAGGAACACACCCCCTAACCACATAAACATCCTCTCCAGACAGGGATAGCAATTTACACACAATGTTCAAGGCTGGATTACCAGCCTTGGGCCAAACTGAGCAACATGCTGTCACTGTTAATTGTCAGTTGCACCATCAAAGCACAGTATAACCTGAAATAATCACAAGGTGTCATTTAACATGATTGTTTGTGTGTCCAGTATTTTTTAACTTTTCTTATTTCAGAGTACATTATGTACCTACGCAACCTTATAAATCATGATTTTAAATACATGAATGAAAAGTTTTTTTGCACCACAACCAGTGAATTAATCTCATCTCATGTTCTAGTTTACATGTCATATCACAGTTTATCCTCTAGATAGTGCCCTATGATTACTTATGGTCTCAGTTACAGTTTTGAGACCTTTCACTGTTTCCTGTTAAGTCAATGAAAACATGTTCAACGTGAAGTTGCATATTGCCTGTGTGAAATGTGACTGATAGAATGAAGCAAAATTTAAAAAAGAATTTCATGGGTTATCATATGATGCTTTGCGTTGTATTATTGAAATATCACTGATAGTTGGAGCTGCAAGCAGACAAAGTTTGAGTCCTTAAGTAATTTGTATATACAGTGTGTCTCGTTCTTAAAATGAAATTGAGCTGAACATTCAAATGTCGACTTTGATAATGTCTACCATTGTTTAAATTCAGGAGTGTAAAGCCAGGCTTGATGTGTATGATATTTGAATACTGTCAAAGGAATATTAATACCTTTTTCAATGTTCATGTTCTTATTAACATGAGGAAACTGAGAAACATTTAAGCTATTTCAGAAGCTCCTAGGTTCTTGGAGTAACCTAGAGGTTTTATGGGAACATTTTTTTTCTAGTGTGATTAACATAGATCTCTACAATACATGCTAGATTTTTATTTATTTATTTTTTGGACTATGCTTACAACCTCTCATGTCTAGTAAAGGTAACAGCTTTAGTATTGGCAGGTTTAACTGCTGTGGCTTTTAGAAGAATAACATGATAAAATGTGTTCAACAAATTAAGCTCCTTTGAGCAGTATGGAACTTCTCAATCACCCACTTCTCTTATCTCAAATTTCTCATAACTGTCAGGAGTTTTGTATAGTTTCGTATATATTTTAAACCTCATTAAATTTCCCACAAAGGTTTCACAGGTGATGTCACCTATAGGGCTATACAGCCCAATTTAGTATCACTAAGCAAAATGAAAAAACATTAAATCAAATTCATGTAGCATCACGTGAGTGAAAGACTGTGGATGCCCAGATGTTTGGTACAGAGTCTAGGCATTTTAGTCATTCAGTTCAAAGTAAAGCATGATAAACAACACTAAAATACCACAAAAAAAAAAAAAAAAAAAAAAAATCAAGGTGAAGATTTGAACTATTGGGTCAAAAATTATATTTCTAAGCTCCTCACTAGATGGCAGCATTGACTCAAATCTGTGAGTCTCCCAAACGTGATACATTTGAAAGATGCCTGCTTACCCAACAAATTCTAAATCTTGGACTTATATCATCAATATGGTAAAGGAAACAGTATACTTCACTTGCGTGCAGAGTTGATCTTGTATGTACAATTGTGACTCATCAGGAAATGTCTGAGTTAACTTTCCATTCAAAATGAAACCTCAGTTGTATTGTTGGATTAGTATAAGCAGATAAAGAAGGACTATTAACAACAGAGCTGTATCACACATCTGTGATAAGCAGAATGAATCATCACCTCCTGTTGCTTCCTGTCGACCAACATTTTCAATGGTATATTTTGTTTTTATGCTGGTAAATAATGAGTTGTCATGTCAACTCATGCCGCGGTCACCATTAAATGCGTTTACAGCATTTGTCACAGTGCCTCACACTAGATACACTGAGATACAGAAAATTAATTAAAGTTGGTTAAATTGAAACAGTCGGTTCATTTAAAATTTTACTGTTACACTTACACAGAAAAATTTCAAACTACATCCAGAAAAGTAGACAGTACATTAACAGTAATTTTATATTTATCCTGCAAGTTACAAAAATAACAAGGTGATCTGTATACTAAAATTTGTTGGGAGTAAGCCCCTAGAAAACATGAAGGATTTAGTTTGTGTTTGGTGTTGAAGTTAGATGATTTAAGTCACAGTCTCTTACACTATAAAGTAGATAAAATAAATAAATAAAATTTTCTGGTAGAGGGAATATACACCATTTATGTTGAACTCCCTTTTTAGTTTTTAATGGTGACACACTGAAGCGAATGGTGAAATCTTGAAACAATATTCCAAAAGTATGGTATGAAAGCAAATTTTATTGAAGTAAGATAAATACACCTGTGATAACTTTTTAGTCTTTCATAAGTTTAACCTTTTGGACTTGAGAGCAGCTCAGAGGAGCCACGCTGAAGTGTGAAAGAATTACTGCTCGAGTTTAGTCACTCATACAGAATGTACAACTTTTTCTTTTTTTGCTAAGCACATGCACACTCAAACCACGCTGACATTTTGTGTTGCCGTCGCACAGTTTTTGAAGCAAGTGGTCCTTGTTCTGACAAAGTTTGAGAAACACAGATTTAGAATAAAGCTATGGTAAGTGGAGGTAATTTGTCATTTCCTGTGTGTGAAACTAAGTGATGTGCACAAAGCTGTGGGCATTCTGACATTATTAGTTCTTGTTTTTGTGATAGTGACTGGATTAGAAAGTACTTCAACATTCTCACTTTCTATCTCATGGCCTGTGTGGAGGATGAGCTTTAGTATGATGTCGATACAAGCTCCGTTAGCATTTTCACAGACCTCACCCATACACTTTTGACTGTGACGTTTTCATTGTTTAATGTCTGGCTATGGCCAGTAAATTGCTCTGCAGCCTTGGAAGAGGAAAGGAAGCTTTAAGCTTAGTGTCCAGTAGAGGGCAGGCAGGTGCTGTACATTTTATTGCTATGAATCTCTCTCACTTATTCACTTGAACAGATACACAGTATGTTTTTTTTTTTTTTCATGACATGAACTCACTTGTGCTTGTCTAACTATTTAGTTTCAAGATCATTGTGCGTGGAACAATTCAATTTAATATTGTTATTTAATATTGTCTTGAGTCTAGTTATGGATACTGTGTCTCTTAAAACTCAACCTAAACTTGAAGACATATTATAATTGTTCATTAAACAAAATTATCCTATTTCCAATTAGTCGACATTCTACTGAGATCAACTCTGCCACATTCAGTTCACCTTTTCAGGTCCCTGTACCCTAGAACAGAAAGGATTAATTATTCAGCTACAATTAGCGTGATGTCAGTGGTAACTGCCACCAGTGCAGTGCTCCTCTGACATTGAGGCAGTCTGTTGTGAAACTTAGTTTATGCTTTTCTCATGTTGAAATTCCCCATTTCAGTCAAGTTACTGTATGTGTTGAAGCTTCTGTGCACCCAGACACATCCTTGCACCCACCCAGAGACAGGCATGCATGACTGCACTCAAATAACCAACACTAATGTGCACATATGTACACACAGGTTATACACGCATGAATTTTCAGTTACATTTGAGGAAAAAGTGACATAGATAGTAAAACATAGATAACTCTTGCTCATTTTTCATTTCAAATTTTTAATGTTTATCAATAGACACATATTTACCAGACTGTCTGCTGACGTTTGTTAATTGACGGTGGACATTATTGCACAATCAAAAATAGCCTACTGCTTCTTACTGACATGGAGTCAAATTACATTCCAAGATATTCCAAAAAAAGTATTTTTAATGGAGCCCAAAAATAAACTCTTGCACGGTTGCAGTGGACAACCCTTCCAAGCAATACTAAATTGTTCTTTGTGGTGTGGAGAGCTGCATCAGTATACGGTTGTAGTAATTTGAAAAATTATAACATGAAATCAGAGACATTATTATAGGACTGTAAGTAGGATGAAAAGTTAACATTTTAACGAGAAATGTTGCAAGCCTTTTTTTTTTTTTTTAATTATGTTAACAAAACAAAGTGAACTAATTTGCAACCATACACCTTTTGTGACTACCACCTTGGTCTTGGGAGAAACTGACCTGGAATTATTACAGACAACTGTTGTCTATAATACTCATGAATGCTGTTGACAGTGCAAACAGTATCGAGACAGTCAACTTAAAGTGTCTTTGTTATGAAGTAAATGTTTTCTGTCTTTCACTCTTCAACGGTTAGACTTGTTTAATTAATTTAGCATTTGATTAAAGTTGTCTCAGATACCTATTTTAGCTTCTCTCCTTTTCCATCACTTGAATGTGTTTCATCTCATGTGCACCCTGAAATCAGTGTCATCTCGTCGTGAAAGAGTAGTTTAACAGCCTTGATTTAGAGAAAACATTTCAAGGTAAAGTGTGTACAGTAGCAAAAATGATTCAGCTCCCAAAATAATAATCATGTTTAATGAATGGTGAGGACTATTCAAAAAGACAACAGGAAGAATAGTATTGTTCTAATGTACGTAATTGTGATGTTACACATGGTACAGTATTGTATGATCAGTATATTAGTGATTATCCCTCTGAGTGACTTAACTTAACCCTCCTTCATGTTAAAAATAAGAAAATATGGGATTGATTTTTAATTATACATTTCATTGCAAATTTTGCACATGCTTGGTTGGTCAAACTATTGAACTTCTGTCATCACACTTAAGGTTGTGTAGCCACAGAAAAAAAGAGGTCCAAGGATGAACAGATAGGTCTACAGAGGTTACTGTGGCTTTATGAATGAAGTGCTGATAATGCTGAATTTACAGTACCTTAACTAGGTTAAACTTCTATTGCTTCAGGTCTCTGTCCAGCCAACACTACTGTAATGTAGTGTATTTTGAAGATTTGTGTGCTCAGGTTATGGTGTTTATGTCTCTTCTGGACTGGCTCACTATGGGGCTTGGAGTATTGATGGCAGTGATAAAGACATGTAATAATGTTGTAAAGTCAGAAGACAAGGAGCTCTGAGGAGATTGGCTCAACAGTGTAACCAGTAATCAGTCAGCAGGGTGAAAAATGAGAGGGCCAATGTGAGTGGACAGAAATGGGGAATAAAACATGGGCCTCATGAAGGCTGAACAGATCAGAACAGGGGGAGGGCAGGGAAGTAGAGGTGACCTGCTCTTCGAGGGGGGACAGGCCTGTCGCATTTCCTGATTACAACCAATAGGTCTCAATTTAACATGACAACCCCAACTACTCTTTTGGGGCTGTGTCTGTATTATAGGACTTGGTGGAGAGAGGGGAGGTGGGGTTAATGTTCTATTGGGTTTGTCATACCTTCCTAAATTGGTAACCTCTACGATGAAGAATATTTTTTGTGCCAGCACTTTTCCTTATCTACAGTACAAGTGAATGAATCAGTTCCTTGTTCTCTTTGTTTTTAGTTCATTTCAAACTAGTTGAAGTGCAATTTGGACATGCTGTATTTATGTTTATAGCTATGGTATATAGTTTTCTGGTTGTCTGTCCAAATGTCTGTCCCTTTCTACGTCCCACTACGACTTTGGTGATCAGAATTCAAAGGTCAGGGTCAGTCGGACTTTATATAACATAACTCACACAGCAATTATGATGCACGAATGGTTAATATTTTGGATAAACAGGAATGTAATCAAAGTAGTCTGAGTGGGGAAGGCACACAACTGTGATGCAGTAATTCTAGTTTTTCAATTAGACGTCTTTTCTGTTGCACATTATTACTTAATTATTCTTAATTGTGAGAATAATAGGAGTGCTGAATAAATCAAGTTGACTTAATGCGCTGAAATTAACATTTTCACTCATTTTGACTGACGGAGCTTTTAATACAATGTGACAACATGGCCTGTGGTTTTAGAGCAGAATACATGAGAGTTTACAGCAACACAAAAGGTCTGCAAGTTCAAGAAATTGGATGAATTTCTGTAGCTGGTTCTAATGGACTATAAATGAGTCTTATTTAAAACTAATTAACTATAGTAGGTTGCTTGTGTACCAGCCTTATAGGCTGTAAGCTACTAATGGAAATATCACAACTAAACATCACAATATTTCAAACATGCTGTCAAGCACATAAAACAGCTTAATGATGTGGTCACCTGTGGCCAATTACAGGTTTGAAAGAAATGAAATAAAACTCAAACATATCACGTACATGCTCTTTTCAGATCTGTAAACCAAGATCAAGGAGGTGGAAACACAACAGCCAGTAGTCTCAGTCTCTCTGTCTCTCTCTGTGTGTGTGTGTTGATTGATAGAAATATAGGTGTATGAATATCAATTGAATAAGGTGGGTCATATTTTGTGGGATTATTTAGGATGGGAGTCCCACGCAGAGCAAAACTAAAAGTGGGAGGGAGGGAGGGTGGGTGGTAGCAAATGTAGAGGTGAAACGTGCATTTGTTGTATGTCAGTTATTGTTTTTGTCAACACAGTCGGCGTTTGCATGACTATGCTCTATTAGATATTTGAGAAAGCATAAGATTTTGTTTTACTCTGTACACACGAATACTGTACACTCTTCACATTAAAAGTTTTACTCTGCTGTGAGTCCAGTTCAGCTGAGATCCTCAATTTGGGCTCACTAGTCAACAACATGGCCTCTCAGCTTTGGCCAAAACTGGTCTAGTTGGTTTAATCTTATCTGGTTGTTGTGTGTTATTTTATCTGGTTGGTTTAATCTTTCTCTTCCTCAGAAATGCTCTTAATTCAAGTTTTGAAAGTTGGACTATTGATGGACTTCACAGGCAGTTTCCCTGAAACCAATCTTTCTACACTTGGTGCACCCACCTTCTAGCCCCCCACTCTAAGTTTTATGCAGATAAGAGTGAAGGCTTTCCTCTCCCAGAGCTGGGTGGGTGCCCAGTATGCAGGAGTGTATCTGGCACACATGTCCCTCCCTCCATATTTCACTTCTGGTTCTACTCTCTCTTTCTGATAGCTTTATCACTGTGGAGGGGTCAGATGCTGACACCAGCATAAGGGCCAGTTAAATCGCTCTAAACAACATCTATCATGGACCCTATAAAATAAGCTTCATGGCACGCACAATACCCCGGCCTCGTGCTTGGAAATGCTCATCTATCATATGGCTGCTTGACTCCAGGATGCCTTTTTTTGATGATGTACAGGATTCATAAGAGGAAGGTTGTGATTTGGCTCTAATCAGTCTTCATGAGTAATTTTTAGATTACAGACTGCATGGGAGATCTATCACTCATCAGGAGAGGAAGGTTGGCTGTTTTGGAAGTGATAAATTGCACTAGGTTATAGTGCTATTTATTGACCACGAAGAGCCCTGATAACAGTGGTACCCATTTTCGATAGCTAAATGTCAATGAAAGGCAATGGTTATTCAAAGGAATGGCTGGGTGAAGGGAGGAGGACTAGGTACAAAAGGGATAGAAGGAGGATGTTAATTGACTAAAATTATTGCTCTAATGTTGACAGGTTGTTTAGTAAAACTGAAACAAATGAAATACAGCTGCACAAACAGAGAGAAGAGCTGTTACAGCCTGCAAACCACAACAATTCTGTGGGCTGTTCAGCAGTCACTTAATAAATAGCTGCACACTAACAGATTTCAGCAAATTCCTCAAATTCTTCTTCAAATCTCTGAGTTTGAAAAAAGAAAAATGAACATGTATTTGAAAGGTTTGGAAAGTTGTCTGTAATGCGGTTAATTTTCCTGCTTTGACGGTCACAAATGTTCTTCTTGCGTCAGATTTATCAAGATGTTTTTTGACTGGCTGAAATAATAAAATTTAAGGTACCATAACAACGGTCTGCTTGTTTAAGGATTTTATATTTACGTGGTTAGTGTTAGTGTTTCAAGCTTTCTGGGGCAGCCTTTAGAGGTTAAAGATAGATAATGAAAGCATATAGAAGTGATTTGACCATTCAAATTAAGAGTGAATTTCCATATATTCAGATTGTGATGTGAAACGTTGTCGTGATAGATTCAGACCTAAAGTGCTTGAAACTGATAAGTCCATAGAATTACATTGTGTCTGTAACATCCATGTATACCGTAGATTAAAAATTTTATATTGATATTTGTTGGACATCTTCTCTTGAGCTGCAGATAGTGTTGGTGTCCGATTAAGTGGAAAAACAAAGCCAGAAATCAAAAGAGATAAAAGTCCAAAGTAAATAATATAATGCATTAGAAGAGTAGCAACTGTGACAGCTCAGCTCCATACATCTCTTATTGCCTTGACTTGTCTGAGGTTATATGGATAAGGCAACAGTCCCTGCATGCAAATCTTAAGTAGAGGAGCAAAATGGGTCTGGAGGAGCCAAAAAAGAGAACAATCAATGACCCAGAAAAGAGAAATTATTGTCCAAGCCCATCACTTAATTTCTTTAAAAGCCTATTGAAAAGTCAGAACCGCTCAATGTGCATCCACTAAAGTTAACACTCTTGGTATGCCATACAATTTAATTATTAGGACATGATTCATTCAGTGAGTGGTCACCCATTTGATGGGACCATTTATGGGCCGGCATATTCTTCACAGCTCAAGAATACTTCTTTTGGTCAGTAATCACTGAACTGTACAAATGTAATTTAGATACTTGATTGAGGAAGAGACTTTGCTAATTAAGAGTTTTTGTAGAGCGCATAATCATTTTGGCTGTCTATTCATCAGGAACAATGTGATGATTAGCCCTTGTGGCAGTCTAAGTGCTGCTTATCTGCTGGAAAGAAAAGTAAAGTCTCATCTAAACGGATCCTTAGCATATACAATAACTAATCAGGATTTGTAAGCCTAGGGAGCATTTCTTTTTTTGGCAAACTGCATAATGAACTTGAAATGCTCAAAAACATAATACACACATACATAAACAATAGCATGTGGTGACAATATGCACATCTTGCTCATACTTCATTCTACATACACATGGGTATTTTTAATATCTGTTGTCCTGACTTCAATGTGGAGCCAAAACAGACAAAAGTCTGGATTAAGATGAGTTACCATCTTCCAGAGGTAGATGAGTGTAATGGTTTGGTTGGCATACATGGTTTGATTTTTGACTTGGAGGTACAAAGGGACAGTTGTTCTCTTTTCCATGTGAATATGCTGCCTCGTAGGCTTGAACCTAAGTCTTAAAATGGATGCATGCAGCAACTGAGAAGAAGAAAGTGATATGGGGAAATCTTTGGATGCTGAATACCTGGCAGACACCAGCATTTCGATTTAGCTGTAGAGGTTGCACTCTGCACATATTGCAACAAGCCAGAAGTTGTGATCAAATTATATGCTACATAATTGCATGTATGCTAATTGAAATGAGATAACACAAAGTAATTTTTAGCCATATAATGACAGTCTGATGGTATTTCAGTACTTTAATTAAACTTTGTATTTGTACTTTTGAATATTTGGGATTTGCCTAACAGGCCTTTTTTACATGCAGTGTTGTCTATTATGCACTTATTCATATATAAAGGCCTTCAGCTGTTTTGGTAACTATCATACATTTCAGAAACTTTAAATGTACATAAACTCCAACAATTACTCACTGATTTAAACAGATACGTATCAAGTGGTAAATTGAGCTGGTTACCCTGCTTGTAAGCAGAACAAAAGGTAATAAAGTGTTTTTTTCTATAACTGGTTAGCTTGGCCATTGTTTTTATGTTCACTGCCATGTGTTGAAAATGTTCACCCAAAAGAACACAAACAGTTTTACTCTGCATCTGATTTAATGTTGCTTGAACCTATAAAAGGTCTGTAAATAAGATTTTATATTGTAGGCGTGCTGACCAGAGAACCAAGTCACACCCCCAGGGTGTGTTGTAATCTGAATTTCTCTGGTCTTCGTTTCGGTTGCCAGCCCCGTAACGTGTGCTTGCCTCAACTTTGGATAGCCTCAACAGAAGTTTTACTCTAAAGACAAGGTTGAGACTTTCACAACTTCCAAATGCAGCTGTTCATGGGTTTTTTAAATAAAAAAAAAAAAAAGTACATATTTAAACTATATTGAATGGAACTGGAACATCCTTGATGCGCATTGGATGATATTATTATACTTATACTTACACTTGTGTATATTGTCTATACTAAGTGCCAAAGTAGAGAGTCAACATATTTCTCTTTCTTATTGTTAACAACATTGTGTTGTATTACAGATGGGTATTTTTTGAAGAACATGGGACTGTGTGGATACGAGGGGTTACCTGTTAGTTTGTACCTCAGAAGGGAGGCCTACCAAATTGGGAAAATCATAGAAAAAGGAGAGACAGATTGAAGGCTAGGGTTAAGGGGAGTGTGTCTTGGCACCAGAGCTTTGATTCTATTTACGGCTTTTAACAGAAATCTGATTAACGGAGGCATTTTAAGCAGAGTAACCTGGAAGAGGAGTGAGGAATGGGGGGAGAGGAACAGACGCTTTTATTAAATCAGCAATCGATGCCAGCACTCCTCAGAGACCAGCGCACACGAATAAAGGAATAAAATAAAATGAAATAAAGGAACCATTTCCCATGTTTATCTGGACTGTTTGGTTTTGAAGTGCACTGTGGATGCAACATTGCTTTATAGCAGGGAGTTTATCTGTCTCCTATCCCTTCTCTTATCTTGACTGAATACATGGTGTCTGGTCAAATTATTTTGTACTGTAATAGTGAAAAGATTGTATAAATTACAAGGTAACTGTCTATTTTCCTATCATAAGCAGGAGTCATTTTAAGGATGAACAAAGCTGATGATCTGATTTGTCAAACAGCCAGCCAACTACTAAAAAGACATAATGCTATAGCTCAGTGATCAAAACAAGCCATTAATAAGTGGAAATTATGAAACACTTGAGAATTTCCTCCGAAATGGACCTGAGGGTGATGGCCTGGGGGGCTGCTGAGAGGGCTGCCTTTTCCTAGCTGATAGAGCTATTCAACTCTGCATTATAGCCCCATTAGACATGGCTATCGCACTGAATGGTTTGCCTACCACCGATTATGGCTGTACAAAAACAAGGAGACGTATCAATTTCCAGGATTAGAGGTCATTTTATGATGCCTCAAAAAACAAACACCCGCAGTAGACCTGGTATTACAAGGTACATCTATTTTTAAGGACATTATTGTAGTTCTGCTGATCATTAAAGGTTAGTGAGGGGTTATTGGTTTGGATTCAGTCTAGTAGCATAATGGACAGATACACCTGAGTGTCGTGAAGTTTCGTTATTCACCTGCATCAGCACTTTAGTGTAGAGGAGTGGAGGAAGAGTGGTAATGATAACAATGCTGATTAAACAATACATGTGTGGGTCCAAAATTACCAATCCTCTGAGGCTGCAGATCTGAGTAGCCTGTCTAATGTATCATAATGAGACAATTTTGTCTGTCTCAGAATGTCCCATTATGCCTGTTTCTAACTTTTCCCCGAATCCTCTTTTCAGTGCGATAAAGTGGTAATGGTAAAGAAGGGGGGCAATTACTAGTTCACGACACGATCATTCATTTACTTTAACATATCATGCATAATTACTTGTGTTTTAAAACCACTTTGGAAAAGGAGAGAAACTCTGCAGACTGTAGCGGAGCACAGTACCTCTATCCCTGTGGCTAACACCACTGTAACACAGACAAATTGCCCCTGGAGTGGGTAAGTCTGCTGAAAATAATCTGTCTCCCACTTTGTGCATGTGTATTGGGAAATCTGCCACAGGGGAACAGTGCTAGTGATACACAGTAGCAGCAGGAATCAGTCTTTCAGCTCTGACAAGGATTTAGCTACTGGCTCCTCAGATGACGAATGAGCATAGGAATCACCTCACTATTGTAAGGGGGAGGCAGGGAGATGGACAGGAGAACCGCTCGTGGTTACAGCTAACCAAAGAACTGTTTTTAGATTGTATTTGTGACTTTTTGATGGTCCAATTGAATTTGAGTAAAACCCAGGGACTTTCCTAGGAAGTTGTAGTGATTGGATAATGGTGTGGTCACCAGGTCATACTGAAGTGTTTGGTCATTTTTCCAGTGACACAAATATTCACCACAATGGGAATGCATTTTACAAACCACAACAACCAGGCATAGCTTTTAAAGTTTGTGTGGTTCAACATAATCCAAAGTTCAATGAAAGTCAAATGGCAACTCTCAAGTGGTGCCCAACTGTATATATTAATGTGTCCTCTTGGCCAGCTGGAGAAGTCATTTTGGCTTATTTCAGCAATACTACTCGTCCTGATTCATGCATTTGATTTGCTTTGTGTGCGCCGATAGTGCTGCTGTGGATAAATGGTTAAACGGAGAGGAGGCAGGGTGAAGAGTGACAAGTTGAGTGGCTACTACACTGATAAATAGCCTTGGTTTTATTTAGCCTCATCTGTTTAAGAGAGGCCCGATACTTTATTCCTTTCAGCTTAAGAGGCCCAGTGAGATTCCTAGCCCTGGGCAGGTGGGCTTGGTACACAACTCTCCTCTTTGGGAAAGCACCTCTCCTTTAGCCACACGCCTAATGATCCTAGCCAGCATCTGGCACACGTGGTCTCAGTAATTCCTTACGCATGATGAGCAGTTGACAGACAGACTGTGTTTCTATTCTCTTCTTTTCTTTACTTCTCTCTTTTACCGTCACCTTTTGTGCCTCACATTTCTCTTACATTCACTGCTAAATGGTCCTGTTATCTTTCTTTATCCTTCATAGCTAACCTTGAACATGACTTTTAAGACACATGATTTTCCCAACCACAGCATGTGAATTTAGGGTTAAAACGAAGAGATATATATGTCAAGAGTTCCTTTTACAATACAAGTACTGTACCTCTTGTTGGGATGGGTCTGCAGGTGCAGCTCTGGCCTGTGCTGAGACCTCTATAAAGTCTGGAGTGTTAAAGCAGCAGATGTGTTCCTGGGGGATGAGCAAGCATTAGCAAGAAAGCTCGGAACCATGCCAAGGAACAGGTTGAAGAAGAATACACACATAAAAAGAGGTGGACTGGTTTTGGTATCAGTAGCATACTCATGGATGTGGTGCAGTGTGCAAATAGTCACAACTTAACCTCTCCTTTACTGAGGGAAGGAGAGGCTAAATCAGAACTGTTGTGGTGAATCAAGAAAAGCAAAACAGAATAACCTTTCAATCATGTCTCCAAATGCCTTTTGAATCAGTCCTTTGCAGAGTCCATTAATTTGGTCCCCTATTGCCTGTCAGGAAAGAGGCCTCAGGGTTCCTAAGAGAGTTGTTCTTGCTCACAGTTTACACTGAGCTGTGTGAGATAATGGTAATAGCATCTGTAAATTAGGTTTATAGGATACTCCCACAGCAACTGATACCCTATATTTTTGGCCCATTAGCACAAATGCAATGTTCCATAACAGTGGTACAAAGAAAAGTCTCTGTGATGACATCATCATATCTATTTAAATTTTATTATACTTTTTGGTTCCTAAGTTTTAGATTTTAGATTTTGGATTTCCTGCCATGCCTCACTGGATTGTGTTGCTTTCTGTATCTAAGTAAGATTTTTTTGGTGGATCCAGACACTGGTTTTTCTGAGGAAGAACTTATAAGCATCTCTGCCTCCTACCAGGGCGTTAATTCGTATTGTGGGCAAACTTCAACCAATGAACAGAAAGCTGTCATTCCAGTGAACCCAGTTTCATCTAAGCCATGTTTTGTAAAGATGGTGTCCAATCTTGGAAGGAGTTCTGGTCATGTTTGACAGAGCCTGAGCTGTCTCTTGTTTGGGGAACCCGTCTTGCCTTAGACTGTCCTGAGTTGACTGTTCTGGCTGATGCCCACTTTCCCAAAGTCAACATCTCTTCTGTTCCTGAGTTGGCAGGTTCAGTTGACATCCTGTTTGTCCTGAGTTGGCAGTCCTGGTCAATGTTCTGAATGTTCAAGTGCCCCAGTCAATGCTGCACTAGCTCCTCTCCTCAGTTCCTCTCTTCAGTCGCCTGGCTGACTCCTGCTGCTCGTGCCCAGTCAGTGGTCCAGCTGACACCTATGGCTTCCATCTTGTTTGTGGCCTGGCAAACAACTGCTTCTCATGTCTTGTTGGCGGCTTGGCTGGCTTAAGGTGCCCTGTCAGAGGTCTGGCTAACTCCATCTTCAGGTCCCCAGATGATGGTCCAACCAACATCAGCTTGTGATCCCCAGTTGGCGAAATTCCCACCTCCTGCTCCTAATGTTCTGTTAGTGGTCTGGTCATGTCTAGCTCCATGTTTCCAGTTGGTTTCCAGTTAGTGGTCAGTCCAAGTCATGCTCCTGATCTCCAGCCTGCTGTCCTGGCAGCAAATGATAGGGCGGAAAACATGATTTCACTCTTGTCTAATAGTTTGTGATGCAGTGTATGTTTGGCTGACTACTGTGTCATATTCTCAGCATGATGAAACTGTTCATGAAGTCAGTCTATCGTTTGATCATGTGGGTGCAGTTCATTGTCTGTAATATGGCCACCGTAAGAGCAGTGGCTACGTAACAGGGTTGTGCCGATAAACAATGATCTTGGTGATCGATCATCAGAGCAATCACTGATAGCTCATGCTTTTGTCAATATTTGATTTGTTTTCCTATTAATGTAGTAGCCAAATTTATGATGCAACCATGTGTGCACACACTCGCACTCTGACCAGCTGACTGTCATTGAAGCACTGCTTGTTTTTATGTAGGTGTAAAGCTGTTAATACAGAGTAGAGGAGATTGAAAGGCAGATTGGACTGAAATAACAGCTGTTTCTGTGCACTTCCCCCGTTATTTTGTGTGAATATTGTAACTATGATTACTACATATAAATAATTAATGCTTTAATTGTCTTGACAATTATGTTCTCCTTTTGTTTATCTTACTATCATCACTCTCCGTGAAAGAGAGAGTGATGAATAATGGCCACTTGAAGCTGTCTCCAAAAGTGAGTCAGTTCCCATGTTAAAATACCCACCTTTATAGCAGAAATAAGTGTTTACAGCCTAGTACAAAAAAATTGGTCTCTATAGCTAATTTCCTCCTTTATGATAACTGTGCAAGGAGTGAATTTTTATGTATTTAAATATATTAAGGCTTGAAAATCTGTGAATACAGTCAATGAATTTACAAATACGTTCACCATTTACAAGTGAAGTGAAAAAACATTTGTGTCTCTCAATTCTACACTTTATTTATACACTTTATACACTTTCATTAGCATTTTACACACACAGACTTTTGACTCAAGTTTCCGTTGGTCTGTTGTTCTGTTGAAAATTGATATTTCATTGCTCTGCCGCTCTCAAAAAGCGCAAGATCTGCTGATAACATCTTTTCTGCTTTTCTTATTAAGAACATGTAGACTTCTGAGCTGTTTTTTCTTAAATCTGTGATAACTAATATGCTCTACATTAACGGCTTTAAGATATGATGATGTGTCACAGGACCTTGCTAAAATAATATTGAAACAAATCTACCTCCATATGAAAGGAACTTGTAAGTCCATCTCAACAGAATTACTGACTTGATTTATTTTGTGGTACAAGTCTTTTCATTGACAGGGAAGAAATTATTGTTTTTTGCACAGCCGTTACACCCGACTCTGTCAAGCTCCTTAAGGCTTCATCTTCAAGAATTCTGGGCACTTTACACAAAATATTTACCTCATGTTGTCATTCATGACTGTAATTCCCCCTAACTCTGTCCAATTTGCCCCTTATCTCTCCCTCCGCTTAGTTTGATATGCATAAAGAATGCAAATTAGCCACTTAGTAACCACATCAATTACCCACCTGGCCTCTTATCAGCTTCACTGTGTTGTTTGCAAAACACTTGTTACGGTCCTGTGGTGATGAGGGCGGACAGTCGTTGGTGGAGTCCATGTTATGGTTCGCTCTGGAACCAATTAGCAGTCAATGCCCACTGTCCTCTGAGACCAGTAAAACGGAGCAAGAGGCCGAGGCTTAAAACAATAATGTGTAACCAGGCCACACCTATGTAATATTTGTATTTCAGTATATTATTAAACAAGGTTCATTGTTAGAACTACTTGACTTCATCGTAACGTCAACCCACATTTCACAGCATGTTCCCTGAATGCATCATACTATGGAGAAGGGGCACATGGAGAAAAACAGTCAACAAAAACATACTGAGATGGAATAGAGGAGGTTGCAGAACAAAAGCCATATTTCAAATTTATTTTTAGAGACCGGTAATCTACTCGCTACCTCTCCCCTGTGTCCCATGCTCTCGATAAGGTGACGTCGGCAAATGTGAGTCTTTTTCCGGCCTTCCTCTATTTTCAGAGGGAAGGTTGGCCTGGTATTATCCGGTTGTGCACTAGGGTGTAGGTCTTGTATCTCAGAATGGCAGAGTAGAGAGATGGGAAGACTTAGCACAGGAGGTAGATGGAGGTGAAACCGATCTGTCTCTCATTGTGTCCTCTGTCTATGTCAGATAACCCAGGAAACATCTCAGACTTCTATCCAGCTTTTAAAGGCTTGATTTAGATCCACTCTCCACAAGCTTGCTTGATGAAACAAAAGAATTATGGTGGTATTGCTAGACGCAGCAACTTGTGTGCAAAGTATGTGAGTATCACTGAGAGGAAGCCGTTTGTGTGTGTGTGTGTGAGTGAGTGTGAGAGAGATGCAAGCTGCTGTTAAAGCTGTTTCTATCCTATTAGAAAAAACATAGTTTTGGTGAGCCCTCAAGAGATTTATTGTAAACTGTTTTGTCAGCCTCTCATCCCATAACTTATAAGACCATGTATGACCACCTTTATGCAAATTTTATAGTATAACTGCAAGTCAAAGCAACATTCATCAGGTGATTTTGCCCAGCTTTGCCCAAACTCTGTGTAAATATGAGATAAAATTTGTATAATAAAAGGTTTTACTAGAACCACTTGTCTCCTCTAGAATTTTTATTTTCAGTCAGTTTAGTCACATTTAGTGCAGGAGTTTCTGCACCATGACTTTCCAAATCCCTTCCTATTGGTCATGGTAACATAATGATTGTACTGAATGGTCTACTCAATGAAATATGAAGCAATCAGTAGTTGTGATAGTTAGGACAGTGGAGGTCTTGCCAGATCGCTGTTATAGTTTGTTCAACTTCACATGACAAAATTCAGTTTATTTCGAGGGAGAGTAATTTAATTCCCAAATTCATGTTAACATCGTCAAGTAGTGGGTGGAGACAGCTGCAAATGGAAACAGGAAAGATTGATCAAGATGGGAAAGCTACATCATCATTACAGTGTCAGAGTAGTGAGACCATCTTTGACTAAACAGTGTCATTTGTTGTATGACTGTCTTTGTTTAGCGTACAAAAGACTTAAAACACCTGAAAAAAATCTATTTGTTAAATACAGTCTAGATATTTCCCAGCCAGGAACATGATGCCGAATACACATTGCTTTGGCAAGATTTTTTTTTCTTTTTTTTTTCTCACTCTTGGCTTGTTTAAAAAAAAAGTGAAAAATGTTGACCTGCTACTGTACATTTCCCCTTTCCTTTTCTACAGCTTCGTTAGCTGCACCTGTACATTGGAAGTCACACTCCATCCAGCCTCCTTTTTTCTTTTCCGCTTATGCTTCAAATAAAACAGTGTTTCAAAGACTATGCCATATGTGTATTTTCCACACTTTGGAATATGTAATATATTTAGTTTGGTGGTAATCGCTCACACATTGGGACAACAGAGACAAAGTACTGACTGAGAGAACGGAGCGAGGAGAGTCGCTGATGTTTTAAAACATGTATGGATGATTAATTACCTGGAGCTGCTGGAGGAAAATACTGGTTTTAAAGAACACAGAGAGCCCGCCACAAACCGAGTGTGTTTCCTCTCCTCCATTGGAATAATTGAAATTTGATTAAAAGGGAAACCAGAACCTTCTTTTGCCTGGTAAGCAGAATATCCACGAAAGTATCCTTTCCCCCTTCAATATGGTGAAGTGTCCGTCAGAGTTTGTACAGGGTCATTTGCCAAAGGACAAGAAGGGAAGTCATTATTGCTTTTCCCTTTACCTGTAACCTCCAACAAATGCATATTACATTGAGTGAGGTGCAGTCAATCAATTGTGGCCGTACAATTACAATCTATCAACAAGGCTGTCAGGTTGAGCAGATCCCCAGGCTGGAGTTGGTAATGATGAGTTCAAACACCTGAAACGGGTCTTTCAAGTCCCTTGTACTTTGTGTGTGTGAGTGTGTGTGTGTGAGTGTGAGTGAGAGAGGCAGTGAGAGAGTGAAAACAGGGGGAGGAAGAAAGCGCTAAAGTCCCTTTAGTTTGCCTTTTTCTATGCCACCCAAAGCATTGACAAAGGTCTTGCACATTTCAGTAATGAAAGAAAGGTCTGAGCAGCTGCTGACCAGCCAATAAAACACAGATTTCTGTAGTGTTAATTCATCCTCTGACCTGTTCTTCGTTTGTTGTCTCATCTTGTCTGAGAAGTGCTGCAGAACAAATAACAGGCATCATTCACTGAAGACAGTCGTCTGCAGGGGAGGAGATTCATCTTTTGTCTAACCGGTCATTTGACTTTGATCATGGGTTCATTTCCTTGTCGCTGACAAACCTTTAGTTTCCTTAAGTTTTCATTTTAAAATCACATAAGATCGAATACATTTCATGATCATTTGTTATCATCTCATGCCTATGCCATATCTAAAGTGTTTGTGTTTGGAAAATGTTTTTTCCATCAGTCCTAGGGTCTTTGATTCCAAGACCTTGCTCTGATATGTGCTGTAGATGTAGACTTATGGGATATGTGTTCCTGGGTTGGAGGTGGAATTTTCTGGGTTTGGACTAACAACCCACCTAACACTGGCATGTCTTAAAACAAATTCCACTCCATTTGTAAATCTTTATTTCCTTTCACAAACCCACAAAATATCACACTCACACTATATAGACCCTAAGTTTGAAACGAGGCTCCATAAATTCCCATTGGTTTTTGAAATGGCCCAAGTGACACAGGATAGCTGTGTTGAAAAAAAAAAAAAAATAAATGTCTGGCCTCGGTAATGGGTGGAGGTAGGACTTCAGGAAATGGTTTGCTTGGGGGTCTGAGTGCTTCCAGGTTGACATTCCCTGTGATGGATCAGCGTGTCATGGCATGTCCAAGTGATGATCTGAAGTGTAGCTCCAGTTTCAGGTGGATTAATATGTGGAGGGGGCCCAACTGTATCCATGCCCACATGGACTTAATCATTGGAGCTCTGTGCATGCTATCAAATCCTGGGCCCCACCTATGGATTAAAGGGGCGTGGGTTGACCACAGACTGTTTAATGGTTGTTCGTCTTTTTACCGACCACTTTAAAAGATATTTTACCTTGTGTAAACAAAAACATCGGCAAGACTGTTTGCTCAACCCATGTTCACATCACATTATTTACTACTCTTTTAATATCACTTACCAGAACTGGTACCTTATGATTGCCAGGAAAAAGTAATGCTGAATAAATAAGGTACTTCAAAAGCATTTTCTGTCCTCTTTTTTTATTCTTTGATCACTGTCTTTGTTCTCTGTGCAGTTGTCGAGCAACATTTCCTCTTGTTTATCTAACTTGACAGTAAATTCCTGTTGCTTTTTTGAAATCACAATTTTACTAAAAGGTTGAACAACAAAACAAAATCAAGGCCAAAATGTATGGAAATAGTGAATAAAACAAGAAAAAACATTTCTTCTCCAAAAGCAGTTCAATTCCATTAAAACTGGAACATTAGTTGGTTTCTACAACAGAAATTCAGCAATATTATAGTAAAGATGTCAAATTATGGGCTGGGGGTAAAATCAATACAGAAACTATGCCAAGTGATTGCAAGTGAGTTTGACTAGACATTAATTTAAGACTGAGTGACCGAGTTAATGCAAAAAAAGGTATAGAACGCACACACACACACAATCACACACACATTGCACTTGTAGATGTAAACTGCCTTAGGCAAAGTCATTGCTGTGTGCTGAGGTGTGTATGAGCATATGGACTATGTGCCTTTGAATATGTGAGCTTTTCTGCCTGTAATATCACGGGGAGGTGTTTTTAAAGACTTTATGAGCTACTGTATTAGCATACATATTTACTGTTGCAGACTGAAGGAGACGCTTTGCTATAAGAATCAGAAAAAAAAAATCTCCACATATCACCCAGCTTACAAGTTAATCCACATTTTATTATGGCTGCTGAGCCGGCAAGGGGTAGATTAAAAACAACATGTTTTTGAGCAGGTTCGTGAATCAACTATATTAAAGGGGAGATTAGTTTGCCTTAAAGATTAAGCGTGGACTCACAATATTATCATCTGCAGATTTAAATGTGTGCAGGGCGAGTGCGACCTAATGCCTCTGCTTCCACAGATTGTTATAACTCTTCCTGTAGGGACCATGTAGAGAGATTGGCTTGTTCAGTACCATGTCGCCCATCGTCATGTTCTTATAATCTTCCACATGAGCCTTATTCCAGATGAGGAACTTTTATTATCAGATCACATCTGTATGAAACATAGTAACTAATGCATCTCCAACAAATGCTGACGCCTCAACTGCAGGTGTAGGTTATGTTGTGACAAGTTTGGAAAGTCTGAATTCTTCCCCAGTGTTGATAGCACAGTAGACTGTGTCTCTATTTTGGAATTTACTTTATAAACTGGCAGTTGAGCCCTCTGGCAGAAGTGATTTGTGTCGAAGCACTATTTGTTGTTTAAATAGTCACTGTGCAGCAACTCTGCAATAACAGTCCACACACTTTCATTGTTCTAAAACTTGGTCCAAATGATCAACAATCCAAAGCATGCAAGTGTGTTTTCTACAGATTTTGAGGAAAGACAGAAATATTAGGCACTCTAGCTTAGAATAACTTTTCGACTACTGACTTTGTCCATCAGGAGAAATGGATATTAAATCTTCAACAATTAGAAAATGTCTGGACTGCCTCCCCTCAAGCATGTGCAGACCAAAACCACACACGCTCTTAACGTGCACGTTTCCACCCCAGTCTCCCAAATCAACCCTAAACAAACCTGCTCTAACACCTCTCTGGGGGACTTGTCGGTTGGCAGCTTATGGACCACACACAGGCATACACAGACCAACACGCACACCCACAGACTTGCACAGACACAAATGCACACACAAGCAATTCCACACACTCTAATTTAATATCCATAACAACATAACCTTGAAGGATAAAATGCAGGACTCATTTAAATGCTAATTTGTTTGTTAACATAACATCAAGATTCCGCGCGGGACAGGTTACGGAACTAGGCTGTCACTTGATATGTATATTTTATTCTACTTTGTTATTTTTATTGGAACTTTGATTATGATAATACAAAACACTAAATAAAACATTAATATAAACAGGAAGGACTTGAGCAACATCTTTTATGTATTCAGGTGCTTATTACCAGGCGGGAAATAAGGATGGTGAGAAAGGAGAAAGCTAAGGAGGTGGAGGAGTCTGTGGATATGTCAATATTGAGACTGATGGACTAAATCATATTTATTTGTTTGGTTCTCCATATCTACACACTTTAACCTCTCTGAACAAGCATGCAGTTCCCTGATCCCCTCTGCTATATAAGCATGAAAAATGAAGAAAATTCAGTCCAAGCAGTGGTGATTGTGGGATATATTGCATATATTCAGTACAAATGTATCGTATACAGGGCTAAAGTGACTATTTTAGCCCTGTGTTTCTTCGGCCTTATCCCCAGTACTTTTTTTCCTGTTTTTTCATTTTGTTCTGACTAACTTAGAGCAGCTGTCAATCAGTAAGATAAGAAACTGAAGCTTGATGGAAAACCTGTTAAAAATAATGTTAGCACAACCAGTATCCTTAATCTCATCAAAGAGGTTTTAGGTCTGCCTGCACAGTTGAATGATACCCTCTGGAGGTTTTGCCCACTATAGCACTATGGGACAAGGTTTTGTTTCATTAGCAGGACCCCATTTTCTTTGCATGAAAATGCATTTGCACAAGGACACGACAGCAGGAGATATGATCCACATTCCCGATGATGCCTTTTCACTTTTCCAATGTCCAACATTTATCAGCTGTAACAGGTCTGGAAACTGCAATGCACTAACAAAATGGGGAAGAAGCAAAATATTGAAAATGACAGATTTGCAAATGCTGTATGAGGAAGGACGTTTTGGTGAGACATTTATTCAATTGAATTTGACTAAGAATATCTGTTATTTTGGATTACGTGGGGATTAGATCTAATATTTCCATGTATCAAATTCATGCAGAAGTCTTAAGGACATAACTGCCTTTGTTGGTGATTACCTCAGAGTCAGAGAAAACGATTGAACTGACTGACCTAATGGAACAACTAACCTCAATTTTGGACCCTGTGGCTTTAAAATTATTTTAAGGCTAAAATAGCGAAATTATCACACATCATGAAGTGCTTTAGGGCTGCCACTACACACTACTTTTCTACTGAATAATCTATCAACTCTTTTACAGATTTGTTGATTAATCTAAACAATTAATTTAATTATGAACTAGCACGGTCAATCAACATAGAATTAGCCCAGATCCTGGCCAAAACTTTTTTCAAACACTTATTTGATGGAAATTCTAAGGTAGCAGGTGGACGACTTAATATGTTAATGCTACAAGGACCTGACACTCTCCTTATGAATCCATAGACTGCAATTGCAAGTGAAGTAATACTTCAAATTTCTGTGACTGATCACACTTAGTGCCATAAAATAATCACAAAAGAAATCCAAAACATAACGCTGGTTAAACGAGGATTGTAGTGAAGGGCTTATCTTTGGCTTGTATTTTCTTAGGCTTATATTTGAACTGTGATATATTTTTTTTTTTTTTTTTCCCCCCCTCATCCTCTCAAAGTAACCAGCTGTTGGGATAGATATTGTTAGAATTTTATCTTAACCACACTCTTATCCTTTTTTAAAATAACTGATTCAGAACATGATTAGAATTGATTTGTTTTCGCCAGTTGCTCAGTTTACAACAGTCTGCCAATTTTTTTGATTTGTGATGAACTAAGATAACGCACAATGTTGTTGTGTAAAAGATACCAATAGACAGCAGACAAAATAGTTGAAAATATTCTCTAGATGCTTGTTGAACTGGTGGTTTGATGAATTATTGAATACTTTGTACTTGCTAGTTCTCATCTCCTTGAGTAATCTTACCTTTACGTCACCTGGTTCTGTCCAGTGCACCGTCTCTGCTCTGCTGTGTTGTTAGAGGCTGAAAGCTTGTGAGTCTTTGTGTGATATCATTACAGTTTCTTCCTCACAATATGTTTAAGTCTATTGGTCTCTCCTGACCAGTGCTCTACCTTAGAGACAATTACAATCTCTTTACTTGGGTTATAAAGCTTTTTTTTAACTATAACTATGTATATATCTATATATATAGATATATTTATTTATTTGACCAGGTCATGACGGTGTCTCTGATTGTGGTCCATATATGAGCAGGGAATGTCGGGGAATGTGTATTTTTTACTCTACAAGAGTGCAAAAAGAGATGGCTCTGACTTTTGGAGATGGCGATAATAGATATTGCTTCCACCAGGTATGGGTGGTGTCAGATGGGACAAAATTGGTGTTGATAAAATGGCCTGTGAGGAACAAAACTGTAATGAAAAAAGTCTTCTTTTACAAAATTGCCCATCTACTTTATTGACTCAAAATTAAGCCAGTGTATCACTTGCTTTGATGGTTATAGCCTCACTGTGAGTTATGGGATGTCTGATACATTGGTGGCAGAAACTATCAATCGGGGTATTGTGTGTGTGTGTGTGTGTGTGTGTGTGTGTGCTTATCCAGTCTGTGTTCTCCAGTCTTTCTTTCTGAAATACTACAGTGACACAAAGCCCTCCACTGTGCTCTCATCAGAGACGAATGGCCTTGGTTGGAGGCTGTATAAACTCCACTCCTACCTCCAGCAGCAACGATACCACTGTTGTGAGTGAGGAATGTGGGACGAACATGTGAGTGGGAGAGAGAGGTGATTATAATGGGGTGGTGAACTGATCTGGCAGGGCATGACTCCTCAGTACCAGTCTCTGCCTTTTGAAATGGGATCTGTTTATTTGCCTCAGTATCCTCTGAGGGCATTGAGCTGGTCAGGGCAATATGGGCAAGTGTTCTGGCAAATGTGAGGCTGTGTGATTATTATATCACTTACCACAGCTTGTCAAAGAGACATCACTTCTGAGAGTGTTTAACTAGCGCACCCAGCCGTGGAAAATGTTGAGGCTCATTTGGTCCCTCTGTCTCTGGAAGGCGATACACCAACAGTGTGGGCCTGTGTTCCTTGGCGTGTGTGGTTATCATTTTGTGTTGTTTGGGTGTTTAAGTGAGCAAGTGCATAAATTTGAGTGTGGATGTTGATGTGCATTTAGACATGTACGTTTGTGTGCATGATTATTTTTGTGTGCGTGTGTGTGGTCTAAGTAAGGCGTACTGGCCCACCCTTCAGCCTTTATGTCTGAATGAGATTCATACCACACACAAAAATGCACTTGAACGCAGACGTAGTATGCTCTCTGTTTTCATTTCTGACTGAATGGTCCCACTTCAGGAGTGTGCACAGGCTGAGGGAGAGCTTTCTGTCTCTGATGATCTATAGAGTAAGTGGTTTGGACGAGCCTCCTCTTGATGCGAGCCCCACTCCAACTCGACTCGCAATACGTCAATGTCGGCTGCAATACACTGAACCATATGTTGGCTCATGGGCCTCTTACTCTGAAGCAAAGACTTTGCCTTGTCACAGTGGCAGAACATTTTCATCATTATACATTAGAAGGATCCCCTGTGTCATCACATGACAATGAGAGTACGGGGAAATTTTAACACAAGGTGATTTGTCCCTGTTGTCATATATTGTGTCTGAGGTGTTAGAAGTTGTTGGCAAGGAGGGCTATGAATCATGTTATCAACCTGAGAGGGGGCAGTGATACAGAAATTCTTCTTTACTCTGTAGAGCTCTTTGGTTGTACAGACCTTTTCAGACATAACAAGAAGAAATTAAGTTCAAACTGTTTGTTCACATGCTGTATATAAAGTCCTTGGTTACCTGGGCCAAGGAGGGTATATATGTTGTATGTTTGTTTTTTGGTCAACAAGATTATGCTAAAATTACTGAACCGATCTGCACTGAACTTGGTGGAGGGCATGAGCATGGACCAGGGAAGAACCCATCACATATTGGTATGGCTCCAGCAATTTTGGTTCACTGTTTTAACATTCATGCAATGTATGTATGGGTCTTCATCAATGTTGTTGTATTGTGCAAATCCAGATACTGATAGTCGCACTGATTATTAATAAAACAGTGCACATGGCACCAGCAGGATTTTGGAATCCTCACATCAGTAATTCATTCAATGTGCAACGAATGAAAGTACATTACAAAAGCATTTGGTTGCATTTTGGATTTAATGACTTAAAATTTAGCTTGGCAAGACAAAGGTGAACGATATATTTATTTTTTTTTTTGGAATTCTTCATTTATACCCTGTCAACTTGAGGCTAATATTAACGAAGTGGAGCACTGAACTCTTGCACTGACAGATGAGATCAGCTGACTAAAACATTAACCAACTCTGGTTGGGTGGAGAAAATTTTTAGTGTTGCAGCAGATAGGCAGCTCTCGAAGACATAATATTGATAACATCACATCAGAGCACTCCACATTTTTGCCTTTACTCCATAGCATGCACACAAACCTCTGTTATGTGATCTGATGTTGGTGAGTAAATTACACTTTCATTTATTTAATTTCATACAGCAGTCTGAAATTGCCTCCAAGTTAATGCAGTTAACTTAAAAAAAAAAACCCCACTAACTTTAAATTAAAAAAAAAAAATAAAACAAACATTGTGTACTCTGGCATACTGTTCATTGTTTCAAGGACATGGGTCAAGAGTTTGGCAGACAATGCGCTGGCGGAAATATAGCAAAATGTATAGTGTCCAACTTTCTTTAAATCAAGAGTTTCTCTGAATTAAAATAAATTAAAAATCAATTGTGACCTAAATCATGACACCAACAATTGGACTTAAACCATGAGTTTGCCAGAGCTTCTTGCCCTCACTGACATGACACGTTTATGTGTCGAGGTGCATGTGTGAAAGGAGCTTGTGAGTGTAGTTGCTGCATTAATGGAGTCTGTAAATATTCAGTCCGTGGCATGGTTAGATTTTTCAGACTGGTTGCTTATTTAGATATGCCTGAGTGGTAGTCAAAGATCAAAGTGCCAAGACGTGAAATAGCAGGAATAGTGCGTCCTGCCAATGTTATTAGGGTTTGAAGTCTGTATGCACAGTTGCACCCAAAGTTACAGTAGGAATACCTTGGCAGACCCAGATTTACATGCATTTACACGTTAAGCCCACAAGCATGCACACATACATGTGTTTTCAATGAAGCGGACAGGCAGGAATATAATAGTAAGTGGCAGGAATGGGGTTAGGTTCCCCATAGGTCCTGCTGCAGCGTGGTGGGCGATGGGTTTAGAAGTGGGTCTAGGGGTGCGTGTGTGTGTATTTACGCACGGGTATGCCAGAGTGAGAGTGTGTTTGAGATTGGGTTGTTTTCACAGTAATGCGGGTGGAAGCAGCGGACCCACCCTGAGTCACGAACAGAGGGCTGATTGTGCAGCAGTCAGAGTGGGCTGGATGGCCTAAACCAGCTCTGGGGAGGAGGCAGGTCAGACTGGTTCACCTTAAGCCGCACCATGACAGGTGGCAGAGAGACTGCTGTCACAATTATACCTCCCACCCCTCAAACCCAAACCATCAGAGATAAAATCATATAGAAATAAACACAGATGTTGATATCTTCGTTATTTCAATATGTAGCTGCCTGGTTTAATAATTGATGTTAAAAAATATCATGTTTGAAAGTGTAGTTATGAAAACTGAAAGATTTAACCCAGTCTTGTGGTTCTGTGATCTAAACTGCCATCTTTCATCAGCTATGCTCAAAATCACATCTCTCCCTCCTCACCTCTCAGGCCTGAAGTGTAATTTCCCAGCTCTAAATCCAGAAGTGCTACCGGGGGACACGTTGGGTAGATTACGAGGTTAAGGCTTCATTTTGTCCCTGAGCTGTGGAGAGAACGAAAAGCAACAAACTTGAGTGTGACCTGTGCTGGTTTGTGGTTCCAGGGAGAGCCCAGAGCAGCCCCTGAGGCCCTGAGGTGTCTGAACCACCTCCACTCACTTCTCTCACAGCCTCAAATTGTTATTGAGCTGGGGGCCTAGAGGGGCTGGCTGGAAATATTGTTTAATGTTTTTGAACAGAAAAAGGCAAGATACAGTACAGCTGCAGAGGGCCAAAAGCCACAACCCTGATTGTACAAGGTAACGAATGCAATTCACACTGTGTGTGTGTGTGTGTGTGTTTGATCTGCAGATGGGCCACTGAGCAAAACTGAAAATCTAAACATTGATCAACAGTTATTTCACGTAGGCTCTTCATTCAAAGGAACTCTTTTCCTGTGTAGCTGTTGAACAGAGTACATTTGCTTTCAAGTCAGGTTAGGTGACTATAACTTTGGTTTCTATGAAAATTACTTTTCATGGTTTGTGGTCAGTAAGGCTGATCAAAGTTCTCCAGCAAGTATCAGAAACGGATATGCCGACCACATCAGGAGAGAAGAACACGGGGTGGTTTTAAAGTATATCTGTTGAGGCGATCTGTGAAAATGTTCCCACTGGCGCCATGCAGTTTCTGTTAAAAAACTCAGAAGGAGATTTTTTGAATAAAGAGGATATTAGAAATAGAAATCTTTTTCTTCTTCTTAATATGGCAATGAGTTTAGGTCATATAGCACTTAAAATGCTGAATTACACAGCAGTAGGAAACAATGAGGCCCTAAGATGACAAGTAAAAAGGAAAAAAAGATGAGGCTGCAACTAATATAAAAACAATGGATAATCAATTGGCAGGAATTCAACAAATCATAAAGTGGTAAAAGCTAAACATTATATTGAGTAATATTAAGTGCATGACTAAATTCAGCAGAATGCTGACCAGTGAAACCCAATGCTTGAAATGAAATTAGAAAAAAAAAAAAAAAAAAAAAAAAGCCTTTTGATGAAAATGTATTTTCACAAGTGATTTAAAGAAGATTCTGATCTTGCAGCCCGAGTTCCTGGGGCAGGGCAGGGATTAGGTACCTTAAGAGGAAATCTTTTGTTCCGTTATCGTGGCAGTAGCCAGCAGGTTATTGCCTCAGGATGTCAGGCTGTGTAATGTTTGGTTGAGTGGAATAAATCACTCTAAAAATCGTACATGCATGTTTTCATTAGGAGTGCAGCTGCCTTGCCTTGCCTTTTTTTTTTTTTTTTTTTTTTTTTTTTAAACCCTGCTGTAGTTACAATATCGTGTAAATGTCTCTAAAGCTTTAAAATGAATAGAGTTTAAGATTCCAGAGGCACATGCATTGACTGAGTTGCAGGAATTCACAGCTTTAAGATTATGTTTGATTACAAACTCTTTAGCATCAGGAATGGCATTTTTGTGAAGCCTTCTTGACAACTCCAAGCAGACTGTTTAACTGTAACCTATCTGTTTTCCTCTCATCTAGTGTAATCGAATCATGCCATGGTCCTGTTTACTTAAACTTCTTTGCACTGTTTTTTGTCTTTGCTGCATTTGGCATTGTTCTGTTTGATGCATCACGAAGGACAAAAGAACCAAATGATTCAGAGGAATCATGGGTTAAAAATGAGATTCAAAATGATTTCCACCTTTAACAGTGTTCTGTATTGAGTTAAAGAGAAAACTGTTACTGACAGCAGGACATTACACACATATTCCCCTGGTCTCCCCCTAGCCTTCCCCTGCATTCATAAATATCCCCTCGCCTGCTTCCCCTAATTACTTAGCATGAGCATGGCTGTTTCCACTTCCCTCTCACACATAATAGAAACTGCTTTTTAATATCCAGGCATCATAAAATGTCATGCTGACTTAACAGACATGAGGAGCAGAAGGAGCAATAACAGAAGGGGAGGGTTGGGGGTTGGGGTGGCGAGAGCTGTTCAGAGCAGGATGGGAGGGATGGGCAGTAGATGTTTGGAATTCAGAGCAGAATTTTTACTTCTCCCTGCTTTCTTACTTTCTTTCCTGACTCTTGACTCTGTCATTGAGTCTTTTATTTTGCTAACTTTTTGTTGGTCACTTCGTTTGTTCCTTTTACTTTCAGGACTGAAAACGATAAATTGAAAAATTTAGGAAAGGCAGCTAACTTGTTTACTTGAAGGACCTCTGACTCTCACTATCAAGGAGCCACTAAATAATAACTGCCAAGATCCAACCCTCACTAACCTCAGCCTCCATGTTGTTATGACATTTTCTGATTCTTAAACTTTAACAGCTCTCATCACTGCAAAACAGCCAGTAGATTTCAGATTAGTTGACTTTATAGTCATCTTAGCTTTTATAGCTTGTCATTACTCAGACATCTGAAGCATTTCAACAGGACCATTAGTCAACCTGTAGCCAACACCACCCACTGGGACAACAGAGATGAATGACCTGCCAGTTTCCGCTGCATTTTTCACCATCCTTAGGAAAGACAGAGATGGCTTTCAAGAGTGAGAGAAAGTTCTACTCCATGTTAACACCTTGTTTGGACTGACACGATATGAAGTCAGAATTTAAAAGAACACCTGCTTGTTCTCCACTCTGATTTTCATTTAGTCTGTCACTTGGCAGGTGCTCGGGTCTTGCACAACATAGATGGCATAATTGGGACATTGTGATGGCTGTTAAATTTCACTTTTTTAAAGATAAAGTATAATAATTTCCACTCTTCCCGTTGGCTAAGCCCAGCCTCCTGCCTGCCTCTGTGGGTTTTCATTAATTTTTCACTGGGCAGTGTGTGATGGATAGGTTGTATTTATTCACTGCTGGGCGTCTGCTATGTGAATATGACTCATTTTGGGGCATTACGTATTCATGGCTTGGGATAGGCTGTATACAGGAAGTTATAATTAATGTGTCACAGTAGGAGGTGTTGGTAGACGGCAGGTTTGTTGGAGGGCGTTGTGGAGCATAATGTGATCTACAATACAAACAACTGGGAGGATGTTTGTCTGCTGTCCAAAAACTGAGGCTGTGCTTCCTTCCCAGTCCAGACTCTGAAAGGTCTTCTAGCAAAATAATGCTCTGTAGGACATGATCAGCACTGAAAACACAACCTATGAGCCTGTATATCAGTAATATGATTCTTTGTGCAAGTGGGATTAGGAGTATTATGTTTTGCTAATTTGTTCTATTACTGATCATCACTGGAGATCAATGGACTCAACTCAAAGCAGCTGTTTCATGTATGCAAGAGTTTTCTCCTCTTGGCAGACACATTCGGGGCCCTTCACAACAGCCAGGCCAGACAGGCCTGGTGCTCAGGGGAGAAATTACAATGTTTATTTGTCTTAATCTGGTGGGGAGATAGTGTTAACCTTGATTAGCTACTGAAGGGGGCACAATGTAGTCTAGAGGCAGTCTGAAGTTTTGTTTTCAGGCATGTCCAGTATCATCTCATATACGTTTTTATAGTTTGACATATTTTACATGTTTTCATATGTGAAAATGATCAGCTATGTTTCCAATCAGAATTGGCAAACATCTAATATTACTTTTATTATACTGTGACTGTCATATTTGTTTATAAGCTTAATTTTTCAAATGTAAAAGAGCTAGGGCTGCAACCAAAGATTGTATTGATGATTTCTAATCTATAATTTCATTAATCAATCATTTGTCAAAAAATGAAAAATTGGCATCTTGAAATAGCAAATTTTTCTGATCAACATTCAATATGAAAATAACTAAATTATTTAGTTTTTTAAATTGTTAGAAATAATAATTATGGGCTATTGTCACAACAAATCCTACCAACCATAGTTCATCTTGAGGCTTAATCTCCAGTTGTTTTCTGAACCTTTATGTAAGAAACAAACAACCATCCCAAATATTGTGATGAGTGTCAGCCTCGAATATTCAGTATTGCTCAGTGTCCTATCCTCTATCTACTGTCCTCCCCTGAACAGTAGATGAGCTGCCAGTTCCACAGACTATATATTGCTGTCATATCTTTATCTAGATATGAACATGTTTCAGTGTTGATGTCTGGTATCAATTTGTAAAAAAAAACAAAACAAAAAAAAAAAAAAAACATACTCTTCTATATCCCACATGGATAAACCCTCAACTGCAGAACTCTAGCAGTGAAACATTGTAGGCCATGGTTCTTGGTGTGTTTCCTAACACCTGTGTTTATGTTAGTGCCGTGTATGTGTGTTTTGGCTGTATGTTTGAGGTTCTGTGATATTTTTTAATTGGTTTGGCTCTTTGTTTATGTTACTAATTCTCCCTGTCGATAATGTTCATAGTCCATCCCTCTTCTCGAAGTTCACAGTGTTCCCTATTTCCACCTCTGTCTGCCTCTGGTGTGGGCCAAGGTCCTCAGTAAAAGCCAACCTTAATCACATACGGTTTGTTAGTGTTTGTGGCTCTGACCATTTCCAGGTGCATGACCTGATTTTCCTGCTGGGTAGGTGGTCCTGAGGAGGCATGGGACCGTTTATCACAGAACAGTAGACCATTAGAGGGAAGGCCTGTGTGAATGTGTATATATGTGTATTTCATGGAGTAATTTCTTTTCTAATGCAAAGTGACAGACAAAATTATGGTTGTCCTCTCTATCTTTTTTATTCACTCACTCTTCTGCACAGCTCACTGCTGAAAAGGGTTCTTTCCCTCTTTGTGCCAGTTTGTGTAAATATGACTGCTGCCCTGTATTCGTGGATGTCAGCAGATCTAGATCCCTCCTCTGAGCCTTATAACCTTGTGGGCAGAGGAAGCTTTCGGGCCAAGGCAAACATGGTAAAACCAGTGTGAGGCCAGTGCTAATGCTAAGTGGCAACACAATCAACAGTTGAAACAGCAATTGGCAGTTACAGATGATTTTAAACCATTTGGAAAACAGGTTGTGCAATAGGAACACCCAGATTTGGTAGTTATTGAACATTTTTCATTGCCACTGAAATTGAAAAGGGAGGACAAAGGTCATTTGGTCACCAGACATCTTATTGTCAGGCCTCAGCTGAGACCTGAGGAATGTTCCAGAAACCCACTAAATAAACTCACCGCTGTTTGAAGCCACAACCCAGTACTCACCCCTGGGCCAGGAGGAATTACCCCTGATCCATAGTTTAGGAAACTTGTAGTCCTTCACAAGTCTCGACCCTCTATTTATGCTTTCTTTTGAGTGTTTGAAAGTGGTAAAGGTACCCCACTTATCTCCCTCACTGTTTCCTCCTCCCTCTCTTTCCCCCATGAGTCTATCCTTCTTCGCGCCAACATGTTTTCACTGGCCATAATCCTATTAGAGGCATTTATGTCGTTTATTGTCTGCCAAGATTAGATTTGGAGAGGAATAATAATAAGAGGTTGAGATTCTGAATGGGGTCCCTGTCTCTCCTGTTAGCTTTAACCAGATTTGTTATTGTATTATGTTATATAATCATATCTGTTTCCATATTGTGCAGTAGTTTTGCTTAAGCTGCTAACGAAACATTGGTTGTACTGTAAATCGGCTCTGGTACAGATGGTGCTTATTGGACATAGGTTTTGAGGTTTAGTAACAGTTTGTTTTTAGGATTTTGGCAGAGACTGCACCATATGTGAACCTTAATTTGATAACTAGTAAAACATTACATTAGGTGTGAGCTAAAAGGATTTCTAAGCAGTCTGGGTCCTCTATTGTGAGCTTGAGAAATGCTTTCCCTTTTGTGGTTCAAAGCCGTTTCCTGTTTACTTCCACTTTTATGAACGCATCCACTTTGAACAACTGCAGTGATTATTGTGGAAGCTGTGATGTTGATCTTGTTTTCTTTCCCCCTTGCTTCAATTCATTTGATTAAATTGTTGAGCATAAACAAGCTGCAGAGATGTAATAAAATGTGTGCTACACTACATGAGCCGTGGTGTTAATTGAAAATGAAGATTATGACAATAGCCATAAGTTTTAGATAGTAGGCAAGAAAGTAGGATTGTTTCTTTCATAACATTTACATCTCCATTACTGTTAAATTAATTTGTGTGTGTGTGTATATATACGTATATATGTATGTATATATATGTGTATATATATATATTAATATTTCTTGATTTTAATCCTATTAGTCATAATTTACAGTAATGTAATTGTTACCTTCCTCACAAATCCAGTTACTCTGTTGTCAATAAGAAATATTAACATTTTTAAAAAGAGAGAAAAGAAAACTTTTTATATCAAGAACCATAAATTCTGAAGAATTTAGTGTCTCCTCCTTTCTTTCAAATGCAAAACAGCTTGTTAATTTTGGGAGATTTTTAAATGCGTGCTGCCCGCTGAATTTAAAAGGCTCAGCAGTGCCCTTTTAGGTTATATGTTTGAAAATTTCTGTAGTGTTTATGGTGTGTGAAATGCACTCTTGGAAAATGTCCAGTTTGCCTAGGCAGAGCGCATGTTTTAATTTAATTCCAACACATTTCAGAGGCTCCTCAAAACTCAACCTCAAATGTAATGTGAAAGCCAGATGCTGCATTGAGAGTGTGCTGTGTTGGTTTGAGTTATAGGCAAACACAGATAGACTCTGGTCCAACAGGCTTGGTTATTGCTCAAGTCAAACACAATCAAAGTGACTTTAAACAAAATATGCGCTGGACTATAATGAAATGCTGACTTGCTGAACGCTATAGATGTTGTGATAATTATCTACAGTTCTGTGGTTCACTTGCTTGTTTTAAGCTGTCAGGCTCTTTCAAGTAGCCTTTTTCACCCTTAAAACACTTGTGTGCTTGAAAAATACATGTGTAATCACTCTCTTTGCTCACGCACGCACAGACACACACATACAAGCAACAAACCTTACAAACAAAGGAACGACAACAAATGAAAGCACAAGTCGGCATTTTTGATGGCTGGTTCATAATCATCTCTAAAAAATGTTGCCTTTTAGCTAGTGCAGGAATTCAGATTTATATTGCCATCAAAGAACGTCTGATAATGCCACACACATCCTCTTAAATATAGATTTCGGCCTCTGTTTTAAGGCCACTTCAGCTCAAATGGTCCTGTGTTCGGATTTGATTGTGTGCATGCGCATTTCGCTGATCATGTTTTTCAGATAACCTCACAATACTTGTTGTGTGTTTTTGTGTGCATAAATATGGAAATGTACGGCATTGATAGGTTGTCAGAAATGAACAAAATTTATATTTTAAATATATTGCATATTAAAATTTTGGTTAGGGTCACAATCACAAATACCATATCAAAAGTTGTAGCAAAGGTTGGCAACATTCATTTGTTTATAATGTATATAGTATTTGATAGACGAGGACAGACGAGAGTGGTGAACAAGGAAATCTACACGACGGTCTCAAAGACGGTTGCTCAAATCACATGCTACAGGGGTGGAGAGAGAATTTCTCAAATGATATTGGCCAGGTTAAAAGAGGTACTTGCATGCCAGACCGAATTGTGGATGTGCTTCAAGTATGTACGATGTATGTGTGGCTAGAGAAGACATCATGACAACAAAGGTTGACCAATACATAACCAATCAATACTTTTACATATAGAGGTTTAACAGTCCCGTGCTTAGCTGTGCTCTGCAATGCTATACAAGATAAGTATAACACCAATTACACCTATACATTTATCAATGAATGAGTATGGACAGATTTCAGATGTATTGGTATTTAGGAGGCTGAGCTTTTGAATAGCAGAAATTAACGTGTGTGTTAAATCACAGTAATAACAGCCTTTCAGATATTTAGACATCTTTGTTTACTCAAAATAACAAACTACAACTACAAAGTGCACACAAGTAAAACTCCTAAAAAGCACAGCATGCTAATGTTAGCGTAAGCGTATAGCTTTATGTTCAGGCTCTCCATAAACTGCTGATGGGCTACTCTGCATCAGAGGAGACCCCTGAATGGCTCCCTGAAGTATAAATGATGGAAACCATTTACATGCTATTTAGCACACAATAGTTTCACTTCTGATAACATTTTAAGCCTGGGCTACATTAGGTAAGGTCAGCGTTACCCAGCCCATGGAAAAAGAGAGATCCTTTCCAATGGTTTACTTTGCAAAGTCCAGTGGTCTGGAAGCTTGTGTTGCTTTCTGGTGGAGTATATCTGTCTAAGTGCTTTCTGCTGTGTCTCTGAGGGGGTCACTGGGTTTTCCCTTGTTCTCCTTACAGATTTAGGTGGTCTACGTTAACACCATTTTGTGGCTCCTGTCAATGGCAGACTTTGTGTAGCAGCCACTGGTGCTAAATCAAAGTTGTTCCATCCTGATTGACCTTAGGCAGCCACTCGCATTGCTGCTTTTGCGTAAGGGTGCAGTACAGCAGTCTGCTGAGAGCAGGCTTGCAGCGGTTCCAGGTAGCCGCAGTGCTAACCTGGTACTAATAACAGTGTTTCTCCCACAGCTGGATTTGAGCCAGAGAGAGAACAAAGGGGCACAGCTGGTTTTGTTGATCTGGTGGCATCCTGGGTCACATTTAACACAGTGACCAATACTAGCTGGTTGTTGGGTCTCTGGTTGGATTTCACACCCATATGTGAGAAGTGAAGTATTCTGTTGAAATGACCCTCTTTATCCGCAGAACAAAAGAACATGTGGTCGCCAACATTTGAATGGACTGAGGCCCAACACCGACATAGCTAGGAATAAATGAATACAACCCTTTCAGTCACTTACTGGAAGTTAAACAGTTACAGTAACTGCCAAAGTCAGCTCAGCAGGATCTGCATGAGCTAATGTGTGAATGATTATCATCCGACATAAAACAGCACACTGGCCCTTTGACATTTTGTTGACAAGTACAATGATTCTATATATCCACAAACATGAATTTAACTGAAAATGGGACATCATCCAGTATATCCTTGAAAGTTTAATTTATAGTTTAGGTGTAAATTTGTGCCTTGTAATCATACCATCATATCATTGTTGGACAAGGATGTTTGGTTTGTACTGGAAGAAGTGTTTATGACACACCTGTTTCTCCTCAAGATATACATTACATGAGTATAATTTCTCCCTGTCAGTGTTACACTACATACGCCAACCCAGTTTACTCACTCTATGGCTGATTGTCAGTGTTGTATAACTTCCTAAACACCTACCTGAAGTGTCCATCTCTGCTGTCCTCCAGCTTTTGGACAGTGCACCTGAGTGTTCCCTTACAGAAGGACTCTAAACCACTGTGTCTCTGCCCTCTGAATTCTTGACTCTCCTTCATCTGGATTTTGGACATCCTGTCTGTTTTCATCTTCTGTTCTCATTCGCAGTCACCTAGAAACTCCTTTTGTGTCTGCATATGGAGCCTCTATCCTGTACTCTGTGCACCAACTGTATCGAATGCTATGAAACAAAGAAGCTTGGCCAAAATACAGTTTCCATTATTTTATACTGATGATAAGCAAAGAGAAAAGAAACAATAGAAAATAGTTTAAAGAATATATAGAGTGGACACATTTTAATAGCTTTTGAAATAAGGGTATAAAATAGACTTCACATGTATAACAGTGTAGTTCAAATTTAGTCCGATTCTATAGATTTAATAAATGTTTGGGACAGTATGTAGAAATTTTGCTGGTCTTTGTTTGTGGATCCTATGCCACATGTAAAACTACCTTGTACTACAAGCCATTTTAAACAGAACACCTTTGTGCTAGCACTTCTTGTTTAATTATACCAAATAGTTGCTGGTTACACTCACAGCGCCTGCTCACACCTTGAATCACAAAAATAAGACTCTTCACCTTGAGCCAAGCAGTAGGTGATTAGTCCCCATAGATTCTCCTTGTAGTACTGATTGATTCTTTTGCATGAGAAAGTGGCTTTTGCCTTCTCACATTGCAGAGGTCAATCTATCAATCAATCAATTGGTTGTACTAGTAGTCACATCATAATCTGAATCCTACACATCTGTACAACAGTACACCCAGTACAAGTGAAATTCACTTTGTACATTAAAAATTTACAAATCAACATCTGGCCAGCTGCACCTGATCAGTAGTGGTTGAATTTATTGATCCAAGAGAAAACTATACAGATATTGGCATCTAATATTACTCTCATCAAAATAGAGTTCCCTTCCTTTCACTCGTTAAGTGCTGCTCAATAAAGTCTACATTAGTTTTTGATGATCATGATGAATAGTATTCCTACATAACATCTGAATATTTGTCATTGTGAGCATATAAGTTTGCTGACAGTAGCATTTAGCTCAAAGCACAGACTCCATGTGTGAAGCCGCTCGCCACATGTCGGAATATGTATGTTTAATTTCCATTAATAAATCGATAGTCTGGTATTTCATGAGCTTTGTTGGGATTGCAAAAGTATGAAGCATTAAAGCGCAATTTCTACTAAAAATCTCTATATAATTTCTTAAATGCATTCACATATTTGTTTTTTAACCATATATCTTATTTTAACACAGTTGAATGTCTTAAAGAGGCCTTACATGCAGTTGGGTAATGAAAGAAGTTGACTTTCTGTAAAAATGTTTTAAAAAAAAAAGAAAAAAAGGTTGTGTTCACCTTTCCCAAGGATCCTAACTGTGGTGGTAAATCTGAAGCTAAATCCCTTGTGTCTCTTTTCTCAAGTTATCCTAAATCACCCATAGTAGTTTAACTTGCTATCGTTAATCACAGGTTCTTTTGAGCACTTCTGTTTCCAACCGGATATGCTGCTGGGGAAAAATACTACTTTGCTGTGGCTGGAGCATAGCGCACTACGGACCTGATGTGGATGATACAGCTGGCAGGATTAATTAGGCCCAGTTACAGAGGATCAGCAAGTTTGGTCCTCTTCACATGCTGCTCCTCCATATGGCAACACAGAAGTCACATACACTATGATTAATAGTTCAGGTAAGAATATCTCAGGTTGTGGCAGTAATAACTGAAATACTTTTCAAATTACATTTTAACATTACATTTTTAGTCTTGAAGAGTTCACTTTTTGAATTGTACTGGCTTCAAACAAATGCAAATCCAAATTGTGAATACAATTTTCATACGTAAGAGTTTACTGGTGATTTCACGAGTTAAGCAGATATGCAAAACATTAATTTACAAATATATGTAAAACATGTTAGCAACTTTGCAACATTGTCAAGGCCAACTCTATCAAAGTAGATCCAAGAAAAGGTAGCCTTGACATAAAGTTAAATCTTAACACCCGCCTCTATTTTTAGTTCAGAAAACAAAATTTGGCCTCATTAGTTTTGGTATTTATCATATTTTTATTTTACATGACTTGGCCCAAAAGTGTGTTTCCTAGCAAAAGGAGCTGCAAATTGCCCCTGGTCTTATTTGCCTCACTGGGCCTGTGGAGGCGTTAGTGTTGTGGTCAGCACTCCTCAGACTCTTTGAATTGCAAATCACCTCCGTAACTCAAAAGTAATGCAGTGGGGAACGTCACCTCCTGTCATTTTTCTGCATTTGGGTGCATGGCAGCACCATTGTAGAGGAAGTGCAGTTATTGTTTCTGTCTCTGGTGTGACTCTTCCTTATTGTAGGAAGGACTTGGAGTTGCTCTCTCAACCTCCACCTCTCTAATGTGCCAGAAGGCTCCCTTAGCTGTAATATTGCCCGTCTGTAAGCATTACAGCATTTTGCAGTGGGACTTCCCTGATTAAAGGAAAAAGATCCATAGAACCAATGTTTGGGCCTGATTCACAGCAACAACAATGAAACTTCTGGTAGCGCTGTATGTGCATTAAAAGTTCACTCATGTTTCCATTGAGTTTGTTTCTCTAAGTGTCTTTCAGCTAACGTTCATATTTTTAGTTAGATGAGGTGAAGACGTGTATTATTGATGTTGCTTAGACATTTTAATGTGTTTAATATATTTCCTGATGTTATTACTTAATGAATTTCTTTAATCCTATCATGTACTTTTATATGAGTAATAGACATGAAACATTATCAAAGAGGCCAAATAAAACAAAAAAGCATTAGGTTTTGCTTTTAATATCCTACTTTGGGAGTTGAATGTTTTAACTCTAAGAATAATATTATTAGCGTTTTTATTTCTCTGCCTGGAGCTTTGGCACATTGTAAGCTACCGATGTCAGTTTTTGGAGGCTGAACACATTTTGCACTGTACTCCAAATCTGTGCCTAAATATTACAGTCAGTAGAAAAAACAGAATCAGTGTTAACATATAATACTAAGAGTAAAGGCACACTGCATTGTCAGTAAACACATCAGTGTGTTTCCTGTCCCGGTTCAAGCAGCAGGTAGAGTGTCACCTTTTGGATTCTATATGGATGTGTAAGCACCAAATGAATTACCAGTTTTTATTATCACCCTTTGATCCACTGGTGATTGACTGTGTGTGTGTGCGTGCATTAAATGTATGTTGCATATGTTAAATTTTGAAAAAATAAAAATTCCTCTAACACAGACCATAAAATACAAGATAAAATGGGTAGATTAAAAGAGATAAAATGGTGTGTGTACACCATTTGCACTTTTAATTCAGGACTTTGTCTGATGCAAGTTCCAAAGTATCTGAACTGGTATTTCTTAATTAGTGGCATTGCTGATTGTGTGACTGCCTGAGAGATGGAAGGAGAAAACCCACTGAGGGGTCAATACAGGGCTCCTCTCTCTTTGCCAGGCTAATTAATTCACCATGTCTTTCCTCTCATTGCCTGCAGCCCATTATGACTTTAACACTGTGAAGCTCCATGGATTTGAAATACAAATTATTGTCTCACCATTTTGTTTTTTTTTCTTTCTACACTCCAAAACTCCCTGTATTTTTTTTTTTTTTTTTTTTAGCCGCACAAAATAACCAGAGATAAGACACCCACATGCATTCATATGGGTAATATTATTTAGAACAGGATATGGTTCAAAATAAAGGGTGTCTTTGCATTTTGAATGCAGTCTAATCCGTTTATAATTACACAGTGAGGAAGTGAAATAGTGGTCCGACTGTTTGAATGCGTAATCCCCTTCATGTGCATAAACATGAGCACATTTCATCAACGAGGTTGGACTAAGACTTCTGGATAATTACCTGGGGCAAGGAGTATTTCCATAGACCTGCCCTGCCCCCTGCTTTTCTCTGTAAATAATGCATATAAAGTTGAAATCAGAGAAGCCGAGTCAATGTAAAATTACCTTCAAAGACTGGTGTAAAATTGGGCAGTTCATCCATGTAGACAGGAAATGAACCAGTGTTTCTATTGTGAAAGAGAAACTGTGTAGATTCCATATCTCGAAACGTCAACCTCAAAGAAAGCTGTTGGACAGGATTTTTATTCTATTCTAATGATATAGTTTATCATTATTTATGCGTATTTAACAATTTCTTTTAAACATAGGGCATAGTCAACCCTTGGTCTTTCCCATCAGCATCGACTGAGGGACTTCCACACAACTCCAGGGGTCACAGTATTGTTGCATATTGTGTGTCCTTGACCACACATAACACATAACCCCTCTCGCTGTGGTAATTTTTAAAATTGTATTCCACAGTCTACCATGATAATCATGTTGTGCAGCAAACATGTTATGATCATCAGTGTCTTGTCTTCATGGATATGAACTCTTCCCTCAGCAGCCCTCCTGTCAGACATCATCAACAACAATGATTTCTTTGTTCTTTGCACAATTTGCAATTTTGGAAGTTGGACAATTTAGGAAAATTCGATCGAAGTCTTAAATGTGATAACATGCGAAATGTGCAAAGGTGTAATGTTTGATTATATCAGTCAGTGTTGGCATATAGCCTCAGACATTGCTGCCAAAAGATGTACTCTAACAGTCTGTTTTCTCAAGCTTTAGACCAACAGAGGCCATATGCTGATTTTCTGTGAAACCATCAGTGGTGGTACTTCTGACACCTTTCTGCTGACGATAACAATTACACAATTGTCATTAAACTTCTCCCCAGTCCCATTTTGTGCTAGACGAGGGGAAAATAACATGTTTATACCTTTTTAACTATGCTTGGGATATATATATATTTTTTTATCTTTAAGACGTTGTAACATTATAGTTAAATGTCTTTCCTGAATTGCATAATGAGGTCTACATAATTGTTTGAGATTTAACAGCTTATTTTGCAGCAAAGATACACTCTAAGATAACATTATTAGTCCCACCATTAGACTATCCTTGGAAAAGACAGGTGGTCTGCAAAACTGCAAAAATATGCACTATTTGCAAATATAAAAGAAGCATAGAGAGTTTAATAATTTCTACGTTTTTATAATGCAACAAAAGCTAGGACCACTGTGTTTGAAAACGTGTTTTGTTGTTAGTATTATACAATTGAAAATGGGGAGGAAATTGTTGGGATAGAGGAAGTTCATTAAGACCAATGGAGCGCAAGTTACCATAGATTGATGATGGTCAGGATGAGTTTTGATACCATAAGGGATATTTGTGAAGCTTCCAATTCTCTTTCATGTAATCAACACATAAATGACCCTTTGCACTGACCAGGAAACTCCCAGCCTTAGTCCATGCGTAATAAGCTCAATAAGGTCTCTCATAAATCACTCTAATTGAAAGGGTTCCTCCCTGACCGCTCCTTAAAAGACACCTCACGGACACCGACAGGGTGAACAATCCCTGATGCTCCATTTGAACTCCAGATGAACTGTTGGAGACGAAAACCTCCTCTGGCTGAAAGAAACAGAAATGACACAGCAAAGAGTTTGGAGAACTCTTGTAGTGGATGAAATGGTGAGAGCCTGTCAGTA
Organism: Rachycentron canadum; assembly: GCA_038496675.1. Taxonomy (NCBI): domain Eukaryota; kingdom Metazoa; phylum Chordata; class Actinopteri; order Carangiformes; family Rachycentridae; genus Rachycentron; species Rachycentron canadum. The sequence continues at coordinate 8,789,344 of CM076648.1, read as the reverse complement.
CTTCTCAGGTTCATTCACTGTAGTTCACGAGATAGTCAGACATCTGAGGTCAGGTCACAGCAGCAGTAAGTGTCCTGCTTAGAGCCAACACTGGTCATATTTAACATGAAAACTGAACAGGTGAGTATGAGAGAGTGTATTTTCCACAATACTACTTTAAGTCTCTTGTGATTTATATTATATCATCTGCTGTGTACAATCATGTCTACTTAGATGACTGCTTTTCCATATCCAAGGACTTCGAAGTTTAATGAATATTACTACTATATCTATATTACTTTAGAAATGGTTATGTGTGGTCCAGACTTTTGACTTGGCCCAGCAGAACCCATGTGGACACACCATCACATATGGCCTATGTCACATTTTACAAGAATTGTGTAGTAAACAGGAGAACAATTCATTAAATAGAACAACTGGCACATTAAACTGTGGTATTTTATACTTTCCTTTGTTTAAGTTAAAAGTGACATAAGTATTCAGACTGGACACTACAACAGTAAATACAACACCAGACATATTAGTAGTTTTCTCCCAAATTGGATATTTCTTTAACACAATTCTGTAGATCTGAGCTGATCAGAGACTTTTCGGATTTTAATTAGTTTATTAGAATGTATGATGAAACAAGAGCGGATAACAAAGCTATACAACACAAACTCTGTTTACACTGGACTTACTGGGAACTGTATTGTGAGGTGTGGTCTTGAACTCACTTTGCTGCTCTGCTTCTCCAGTCTGTTGTCTGCAAAGTCGAAGCAGCCATTTGAAGCAATTTGCAAGCTATTTACACTGAGCTTTTCATAATTAAAAAAAAAACCTTTGTTTCCCATACATCTCTCTTCCACTTGTTCTCTCTCACTCCCATATCTTCTGGAAAAATGACATCCAAATCCAGCACATCAGACATTTCCTTAATGTAAATGCGCTAAAAATAAAGAATGCTTTTGGGTCTGGGTCAAATCTCAAGTGTTTTCAGGCCAAGTCTCAATTGATTTGAATCCAAGTCGCATCAGCCCCATCTCTTGCGGAGGCCTCAAGTTTTCTCATCATACTCAAGTAATTTGTACCTTGGACCTTGACTGACTGGCTCCAAACTAGTTGACTAGTGATGTCACACAGTCATATTTCTCGTACACGCCTTCAATGACATACATGTAATATAAATGATTGTTAGTTGCAGGCCAGAACCACACTGCGTTATCCAGGGGCCCATGCTGACCTTAATTATACAGGGTCTGCAGCTGCCCATCAGGTGGCAGGGGTTTTGATCACATAATGGTAGCTTTTCCTGGAGCCTTAAGGAGAGGTGAGAGACCTCAGCATTAAGTCACTACATTAAATCTGTCTCACGCCAGTCCCATTAAAGACTATTCTATTACCATTAAGCAGGTCATGGTGTCTCCTATTGCTCGTTTGCATGGTAAAGAGTGGATCTCTGTTTGGCTGCTCTTACTTTGATTGAGTTCGGTGGTGAAGCTTGACATGAGAAATTTTGAGTCAGTACCTTTGATAGCTGTGTATGGTTGGTCACATTTTCCAAATTTTTGCATCAGTTTGGTACCACAGAATTTGATCTCCTGATATCTTGTGACATCCCTATTCCAAACTGACCTGTGGTCTGTACTGAGTCAGGATTTCCACTACCTGTGTGTACTGCTGAAGCTGCTGTGGTAAGTGTGAGACACCTGTGAGGCTGTCTTCATCCTGTGAGCGCCCTGAGATTTATTACCTATTGATACACACCCTCGCTGAACACACCCCCAAAGACACCCACAGTACATTGTTGACTCATGAGTTGTACAGCCTTAAGCCCATGAATCATTTTCTTAAAAAGAATATTTCCCCCCTTTCTCCACTCTCCTTTCCTGTGATTTCACATCCGCTGTCAAATAGATAAAGTACTCTGTGTGCAGCCAAATAAAGAAACAGTGTTTTTCCCTGCCATCATGTGTTTCTCTCGATGGGAGAGAAAGGGAATGAAATCTTGTTGGATGTTCTTTTGCCACTGCTTGTAACTTTGCCCTTGACAGTCTTCTTTACCTGTCCTGGGATTAATTGGAGGACAAAGGAATATTTTTTTGTAATTTTTTTTTTTTTTTTCATTCTATTCGTACAGCATCCTTGAATTTTTTTTGATTTATTCTCCTATCACCTCATTCCTCAGTGTTCCTCGGGAAATTGGCTATATGCATTGATCTGACTCCTTTGCAATAATATTCAGCACAAAGACCAACAGTTGTAATGGCATCTCTAGACATCCTTCATTGTAATTCAAGGCAACTTCCCTCCTCCTGGTGTAGCATACTCTGTGTTTGCTGTGGAGACATTTCAAAGATATAATGACAGATGTAATAAAAATAAACCTGCCTGTCGGGGTTCACTTCTACATTCATCAACCCATCTGAGTGAAGCCTCTGGGCGGCTTCAGCCTGGGAAACTCCATTTGTCACCTGCTAAATGCTGCCAATGTGCATGGAGTCCCCAATGCCTGTGTCCTTTAGAGGGAGTAGATGTAGGTTTTATTTATGTCTTTGGGAAAACACACAAGTGTGGACAGATGGGGATACCTAAAAGTTTTATCTGGTTTTGAACCAATTTCTTGATTTAGTCGTTGAATTTGCTAAAAAAAAAAAAAATTAATAACAGATTTATCTATCATAATTTCTACTGTTGTACGGGTACACTGTGCAATCTATCATGGATTTAGCACAACATGATTTCCATGAGGGGGCCTTTTACCTTCCTATAGGCATAAAATGTAAAATTAAACTTTTGTATTTTATAAACATTTATCTCTCTTGCATCTGAGCTTTATCTGTGCATTGTGAACACGTCCATCTCCTGAAACATTAGACAAAAGTAAAAACAACAAAAAAAAATGTAGTTAAGATTAGGACAAGCAAAACTCTGACTCTCAGTACAATAACAGAGCAGTAGTTTTTTTGAAAAGAGGAAAACAAAAACCTTACAAAGCACTGCAATTGTCAGAGAAAGAAATAAGAGGCACTCTGACATTTTTTCCAACAGTGGAGTCATACATTATTTATCTGAAGAGTTTATCGCAGATACTGGGGCCGAGCGAGCAGCCATTTTACATCCCGGTCCCTTCCCTGTGTTTTATGATAAATGTTCTCAAAGTGCTCTGCATTTTACCCAGAGTGCACATAAACTACAGGCTAGCTAAAGCCATAACTCTCCTACACCCACTCTCACGATTACAAGCACCACTCCAGATTCTTATTCAAAATCCTGAAACGTCTTCATAGTTCAACTCCGTCTTCTTCCTTTTTAAAACAAACTCAAACCACGACTGGATTATTAACCTTGTCAGGGTAATAATCATAACTTGACATAGTATTTTGAATACAGTTAGTAAGTTAATGACAACCAATGACTTACATTTTGCATAATTTTCTTATGTTAGTTACATAGAACCATACAGTATATTGATTGCATACTATATAAAGCAGTCTATATAAAGTCACATAGGAGGAGAATATAATGTGCCATTTTTTTTTAAACAGTTGCTGTAGTTTGCTGCATTAGCTGCTTTTGTGCTTCTACACAACATAAGAGTGTCAGAAGTGTCCAAAAGATCTGCAGGGCCACTTTGATATAGTTGGCTCATGTTCAGAGAATCTGTCCAATTTCTTTATCTTGGGTCAGAAGTTACATTAAAGCAGATGTTTGATAAAAGTAACAATGTTTACTGTTTATTAGGGATTTGCTGAATCGATTTTTCAACAATTGTAAATAAATGGAATAGACTTGATCAATACAGGACATTGGGAGGCTCCATGTTGATCATATGTTAATTTTTATTAGAAAGCACACACACTTGTGCATTTCAATAAATAAGAGAGGTTATAGATAGTTGTGATTCAGTAAATATTGGTCACAGTGGATATTGTACATGGCCATTGTGACCAATATGAGAGGTTTAATGCTGAGGGGCCAAGGGTCGTCTCTCACTATTATCATGTAGGGATGTAGGGTCAGAGTTCGCAACCTGCAGTTGCGAAATGATCGCATTAAACTGGTGTCTAGAGGACCATTGACTATTCCATAAAACTGCACTTAGACCAATTAAGACCGAACCTTGATTAAAGTTTGGTCTGAATTGGTTTAAAAATCCATGCAAAGACCAGTGCATAAATCATAATAAGATGCAATTATCTCCCAGTGCGTACATCTATGGGCAAAAACCCAAACAACCTGAAAACAGTATATAGTACATAAATGACACAGATAGATGACAACCTAAAGAATAGCCAAGATTAATGACATGCTATTTTCTTGGGTGAAGTAGTGCCTTTGTTGTATTGTTGTAGAAATGTGCGATAAAGCATTGTTGGATGAATGATTACTTACTTGCAACTGAGCAATGTGAGAACCAGAATTTGCACAAGGTCTAGTTTAATTAAGTGCAGATAATTTTGTGTCAATAAAAACATTGGGATCTACAGCTGAACACTTGCAGATTCACCAGTTTTTGTTTTTTTTTTGTTTGTTTTTTTTTTGTTTTTTTTACATGAACTTAATTGATTAAAATGTCAATTCAACTAAATCAACAAGTATAGCTAGCTAAAGGATGTAACATGGCAAAGGTACGCAGTACAGTATATGTATTTATGCTGTATAGTGTTTGACCAATATGGAGTAAGAAACTAGAGCCGTCTGTCATGTATAGCTTGTTCTGTCTAGGGATGTTTGCACAGCTGGAAGCAATGTTTGCCCGCAGGATGACTGGGTAAGAGTGTTTTCTCATCTGCATACGTGTTTGACAGGGGACTTTGAAGGGACTGTTTTGATAGAAATGTGCAGGAAATTTTAATGGAGGATGAAAGGGCAATTCTGCCCAAACTTTGTACCCCATGAAGAAAGCAACTCCCTCCCATTTGACGTCACTGTTTAGCTGTGGACTTCAACAGGTTTTTCAACAAATGGAATTGAAGTGCAAAGAGGACAGAGAAGCGGACAGAAGCGTTTTAAAGAATAGACTATATCAAAATAAAAATGAATCTGCACTTTTTGCAGTTTTTGTCTCTGCCACATAATTTCATGACGTGTATTTATTTATTTTTCAATGCACATGCCTCCAAGTGTTTTGGAGGATTGTGTCTTTTTTATGAATCGGGCAAGAAATCCCAGTTGAAGACTTGTATAAAATGAATATAAATATGAATGGACCTTAACTAAAAAATGCTTTATAAAAGCATGTGTCCAGGGAGCAGAGTATTAAATCTGAACTTGGAAATATGTTTTGCCATAGGTTCAGTGAAAATGGTTGTATTTCAAGGCTTTTTCACTGTGAGTGAGCAAGATGGCCTGAGTGGCCACCATGACTTTCCATGGATGCAGTTACACTGTAATTTTCAGGGATTAGTGGCAGAGCCGAATTCAGACAGGGATATCCTGGCAACGAGTGTTGCTGTGTGACTACTGAGCAGCTGTTAAAAAAGCAGTTGAAGTGAAATTCACATTAGCTGTGAAGGCATATGGTCACTTTCACAACCCCAAACGGCTTCATCAAATGGCGTTCTCGAACTTTGTTTGAATGGACAGAGAGACATGCGGGTAGATCTTGTGGATGTGCTAATGATAGATGTTGGTTGTGTTGACGTCACATGGTCACACGCCTGGAATTCTGTCTGGGTCAGCTCTTACCGCCATTTCCTGGTGGTTTGTGGATGGCTAGTCAACATCATGAGGGGATCCAGAGGCTGCTGGTCTCTTGGCAAAGGTTCCAGTGTTCTCTGTTCTCTGCTTTGGTCCTTTAATGAACCTCTGGGAGCACCTCAACTGTACTGGCTGCAGGCTACCCCCCAGGCACCTCAATACTGGAGGCAAATACCCGGGTCTCATCACAGTCAACAGTGCTACTATACTATTGATATCTTCATCTATCAACACCACCACCATCTATGTTTACCCTACTACTATGTTTGCTTGTCTGCCTTTCTTTCTTTTGCTCTTCCTGGTGGTCAGACGTCCATATTGAGTCTTTATTTCAGAGTTTCACATTCTCTTCTGGGATTAGAAACTCTGCCTGCCTCACTTTTGAAAGTCACCCTTGCCAAGAGTAGTAGATCACTGGAAAACTAATGTGCTGCTTTTTGTTTCAGGGAGAAAGATTGAGGGAAGAATGTGGGTGAAGAAAAGTGATGAGCAGATGAGGGATGTTGGGAGAGTAAGAGCTGAGGTTGAGGGACTGGAATATTTGTTTTTACCTCGTGCTCTTACTTTGTGGTGTATTGAGAGCTGGGTAGGCTTGTCTGGACAAATATACCATTATGCTTTCCCATCTGTCCCTTTTTAAAGATGTACAAGTCACCCTGAATTTGAAGGGAAGAATTTTAATTGGTACTTGGATGTACATTACTTGGGACCCAAATAGATTTTGCATAATGACCAATACTTTAATTTCAAACAGGCCCTTTTTAGATGGGCCATATGTGACCTTTCCTAGGGCACAGCTGATCCAAAGAGGTTGGTCCTCTAACCTTGCAGACCTTTAGGACCCTTCTCTATACTGGCTCACTGGGAGGTCAGAAATGTAACCTGTGGGCAATTGATTCATTCTCAAGAGTTGTAAAAAAATATGATTGATTATTAGGTTTTTAATGAGCAGGTGAGAAATTTCCAGCATATGTTGGTGACACTTTCTGCATGTTTAATTAACACAGAGAGGTAGATCAGCATAATGATGAACATCTGATCCTCACATTGTGTCTGAGAGAAACCAGGAAAAAAAGGAACCAAACAAAAGTGTAGACACTTAAGAATAATCTGTCTCACTCCCAAATATCCTTGTTCTGTGTGTCCTCTGTCTACCCATGCCCTCTCTATATGCCCTCATCTGGGGCCTGAGGGAGCCTATTGATATGCCCCCTCTTTCTTGGCAAGGTTGTATTTCTTCATTAGGCCCTCTGGGGGCTGCCAGAGTCCCATAGGATGTCAGAGTACATTAATTCTCATCAGGACATGGGTCCTCTCAGGTGTGAATGGCAGCCAGCAGCTGTCGACAGGGCTCTTTCAATCCTACCACAACTCGTATATTACCCACTCCAGGCATGTGTGCACGCGCACGCACACACACACACGCAGATAACAGACTATGTAAAATGAAAAGTCATATACACATGCAAGTATGCTGTTGAAAGAATCATCACACATAGGGGAAGATTTACGCTGAAATCACTGGTATATGAACATATCTCAATTTAGGACCTGACCCATGATAATTAGAAAAGCAGCCATATATCTTAAAGTCTTTAGGGGGACAGAATGCCGTCTCTGCTTAATTTTCCATGTGAGTAAATTTGCTCGATGCATTTGAAGAGCCTTTGTGATTGCCTCATAGCCTCTCCACAGAGCGCCCTAACCACCATAGGGATAGATCACATAATCTCCCCTCTCTCTTTCTCATTCTCTTTCTCTCTGTGTCTCTTCCTCTGTTTTTCTCTTTCATAGCATGACATAGCCTCGCATGTGTTTTACCAAGATATTTTGCTCAAGTAATTACATAAAGTAATTCCTCCCAGTGCGGTTGTTATGGCTCCCAGCAGACTTGTATACAAATTACTCATATTTGCTCTGTGGTCAAAGCCGTGAGCTGTCCCACAAGACTATGGGTTTACATTATGAAGGTCTGCCTATTAAAACCATTTGTTAAGGTCTTCACTCCTGGGAAGCTCCATAGGACACTAGATGAAAGTGGTTAGCCTTAGAAGTGAGCTGTTAATTACTTCAGTTTGTTATAGAAGGCTTCGCATTGGATTCTGACATGACAGCCAAACCTTAATCCTCATGTAAACCCAGACAGTTCTCAAAAGCAGTGGAAATGACTCCTTCTGCTTATGGCAGTGTGTACATGTTAAAAGATATGATGGAGTAAATCTAGGGGGCTTTAAGGCCTGTCCAGGATGATTCCTCTTTCCTATTATTATTTTGTCATCCTGTGATTATTTTGTCATCATGGGGCAATATTTTCCAATGTCTATGGTTGTTCCATGAATTAGCTATCTGTACTCTTCATTACTGACTCAGTGTTACTGTATAGCTGTGGGCTGCTGCTCTTTCTCACTTTCAAGCTGTCTCCTTTGGTCTCGTAACACTCTTTATTCGGTAATTGTCTCTAATTAGGGAAAGGCTGGATTGGAATAAGATTTATTCAGTTGAGGCTGAAGGGCTCATGTTCAAGCTTCATAGCTACAAGTTGAAGAATTTTATCTTATACACGCACAAGTTTTGTCATACAATCATGACAGTTCAAGCAGAGGTAAATCCATGCTGTAATGTATTGTTCTCACCTCTGTCTCTTACTGGAGTGGAGCTCTAATCCATTTCTTCTCTTCACCCCCACGTTTGCTATGGCTGTGTGCCTCCCCAATTCCTGTCAGGGACTTTTTTTGCCAGTGGTCTGGAGAAGGGTAATCGGAGAATTTCTGGCCAGATGCAACCACTCCCTTACTTAGTAGAGCATAAAGAAACTCAAATATGTGGCTATAACTGTACCCTGCTTAGGAATTTTTCCTGGTCAGGCTTTTATTTTACCAAAAGAAACAGACTATCCTATCAGAGAGAGGCATTGTTGTGCTGTGGTTTATTCTTACCTGCTCCTAAATTTTGAATACATTGCTGGAGCAGGATGACACAGGGATGGAGGCTTAAAAACACAGTAGGACCGAGGACACTAGTCTCATTCATTGAAACAACCCTGGTTTGGGCAGCTTGTAATTCCCCTGAAGCTCTTGTGTTGACGGTGGCTTGGCAAAGCTTTCATTCCCTAGACAGTGGGAGGGGAAAGATGGTTTAGGGAGGAAAACGGGAACGAAAGAGGAGCACTGTCTCACTCAAGGTCACTCTTCAAATCAAGCAAACCATCCTGGAATCCAAGTGAGGGTGTACTGGCTCAGAGCACCCAATCACACTGGGCCACAGCTAGCACACCCCATCACTCTCTCCACTGCACCCACCAGGGGAGCCAGGCTTTGGGTTACAAATGAGCAATTACCATGGTCTGAGTTACGCTCTTTTCGCCCCTTTTCATTTAACTTTGTTTATCTTGTATCTCACAGTTTGCTTTAGGAGTGAAATGCCTTTCCCAGCCAAAAACAATCACTGTTACGCAACACAGTCGTAACACAAAGGAGAATTGGAGAACCTTGAAAATAGCTCTTTTGATAAATTTTTTTGTTGTTATAGTATAATGCGTTATGTATTTTTTGTTTTATTCCTGTCATACCTGTCAGGAACAGTCTTTCGTGACTATTTGATTTTCTGAAGCATGGTATGAGGGTTTCAGTGCTGTGGGGCCACACCTTAGCCTTCATCATTCCCAGCTGTCAGTGAACCTGCACTGGGCCGTGCAGTCACCTTAATGCATTTCGTCTGCACTTGAGATTGGCATTCTGCATTTAGACTCAGGAACAGGAAAATCAAAGTGGCCAAATTAGCCATCTACATGCCCAAACTGTGAATAGTTGTGTAATTGTTTTAACATGTGGTACCATGATTATATTTTAAGTGGTTGAAATTCCAGTTTGCATGGTGTACCATTCCTGTTTGTTTTTCTCTCCACACTGAGACACTGTTGGTGGCATAAGAATGAAAATATTGTATAAAGAAGATGCTGTTAAGGAGTTAATGTTTAATTGAATTTAATGTTGCTGCTTTAAACCTATAACCTGCACAGATGCAGCTCACACCTTCACAACATCACAAAGGATATTCCTATAAAAGCAGGAGCATCTAACTATAGAAAAAACTATCACACATGCATTTGATTGCACACAGCCTCTCTAGTTGCATATTTACTGGTGATAGTTGTATTATATAGAAAATGGCTATATCACCTCCAGTTTATTTTAAAGGTTAATTGTGTGAATAATGCAATTAGTCTCATAGGGTGTAAGTGAAGAATTGAGTTTTGGAAAGTCTCTTAGTGCAGCAGTTGTATGAACCTCACCTTCTCCTTGTTACCTTAGTGCAGTGTCAGTAATGCTTTGGACAATGGCCCAGATACCCATGTGATGTGACAGGGTAGTCCCATTAAGGTTTCCTAATCAAGTCTCCTCTGCTCCTCCCTTCCTATCCTCCTTTTTTCTGCCTTCACAGACAACCAGTGTTTTGGCAGAGAGCTCTGTGCTATGTATTCAAGGCCGTGTTTGTGTTGGATGTGGGCCAATAGACTCTTCTATCTGCCCTCCTTTCCCATATGGGATGGCTGCTGCAAAGCAGCTAAATGCAGGGGCAGTCATTACCTTGCCTCAAAGAGACTTCTCCATCTTTCCATCATTTCATCATCAATGGCAGGAGCTAGTTAGATATTGTAGATATGCAAGAAAAGCAAAAAAATTAATTTAAAAGCATTATGAATAAATAATATTTGAGCCTCATACTCATCATACTCCACCGTACATCACATATTCCAAGCGGAAATATTTGTTTAAACCGATTTTGATCAGGTTTTTATTTCCCAACTCATTGAAAGTTGATTTGCTTGCTGCAAGACAATATTGCTTACTGACTTATGGAGAAGTAAATTGGACAAATAAATAAATATTATATGCAGTTAACCAACAGTTAATATTGATCTGAAAGTTGTATTTTGATTGACTTTATTGTTGATGATTATTATTGTTTTATATTCAAAGCACAGAAATAGCAGTAATTTGGGCTGGTTTAGAATTATTTGAAAAAGTGTAAATTCACAAAGTTTACTAAATAATTAAACCAATCATAACCACAGTTATCAGAGCAGCTGGGTAAAATCATTATTCAGATTTTCCTCTGTAGTTTCAGCCCTGGTCCTGTCCCAAAACTGCAGCCTGCAGTGGAGAGCCTATTGCCACATGGTTATTTCATAACTCTCGGCAGTGGAGCATGAACACCAGCCACTTCCAACTCTTAAAGAACTCATTAACTAGGACTTGTATTTTTTCAGCTGCCAGGTGCCTGCCAAGACTGTGGACTGTGTGATGAAGAGGCCAGTGTGCCCACACCAGGCAGGGGCGGAAACTACAAGGTTACTACACGGAAACTACACAGTTGGAAGGGGAGTGGAGAGCTTGAGGACACTGACCTGACTAGAACTGGCTACAAACTACTGAAAGCACAATGACTGGATATCAGCATGTTAGTTTGCACCCACAAGACTTTCATTTCTAGTTTGTTTATTTTAGTTTATGTGTTAAGTATGAAAATCTAGATATCAAGTTAAGGGAAAATCAGCAATTTGAAGCAATGTCACTTTCTGAGAGAGGAACGTCTCTCCTGCTCTATATGCAATGTATGTGCAACTTTCCCATTTTTGGAACAAATCAAGCACGTTCATAGTGACTATATTCATATAACCTAACTAAAACAACCAACCAAATACAAAAAAAAAACAATTAATTGATAATCGCAAAAGTTTATGGCATGATGGCACAAAAATAATTAAACTATAATAATTATTATTAAAGTGTAATTGTCTGATCAGAGGGATATGATTACACTGTATACTGACTCAGGGAACCCTTTCAGACTACTGAGGCTGTAGCGTGGAGTAGCCTGCCTGATTCTGCGCCGCCCCACATTTTAACCAGGCATCCCAGGCGGAGTGCAATTGATTTTGGCAGTGGATGGAATAAAGATTGATTGAATCAGAATGGAAAGGACCTCGCTGGAGGATCGACCATGCAGTAACCCTTGAGCTGTGGACGCCTTTGCCAAGAAAGTACTCACAGTTATTCTAGCGTAAGGGGCAATGCGATTAAAGCCCATAGCTTCCACACACTGAACACTGGGGATAGGGAATGTGTCTTATGGAGAAATTACACATGTGACCACTAGACTGTGGTTTTACTGTTAATTAGAAGATTGTCTAATATCTACCTCACTGTGGTCTGGGATGATGAGGGAATGGAAACGGGCACAGAGAGACGAGATGTATTGAACTAAACATAAAATAATAACAGACTCTGAGAAAATGCTCAATACATGTGATCTGGTCTGTTCTTTCAGAATGGCATCTGTTTAGTGTAAACTGGCTCTCATCAAATCGATGTTAAACAGGTTTTTGCTTTTATTATTGGTGTAGTGAAGCAGTGAGGCTGGCCAAAAGAAGGAAGAGCTACTTATCCAATATACAGCCAACCTCTTTTTGCTGTGAAGAAGTAGTGGAGATTATGTAGCTGGTTTCATTCAAACATTTTGCAAGCTGTAACTCAGAGGTATTCAGCTACTAACCAGGGTGCTTGTTAAAAGCTTGACACTGTTATATTTCTGCAATCATAAGATTACAGTACATAAGTGGCATATCAATTGTGTTGCCTTCACAAACTTTACCTCAACATAAACATCATCAGGGAGGTCCTGTCATCTCTCTATTTGCCAAGTGCGAGATGTGTCATTATGAGTGTGTATTTACAGCATGCTCGCCTTTCTACCCAGGGACCTCGTCTAACACCTGTCAGAAAGCAGCTTCACCAGAGACAATCAAAGGGCGGTGCGTGGCATGTTTGATGTGTACTCAAACATAATGTGCTGTGAAAACATCCCTGTGCTCTGCCAATGCTAAGTCTCGCTCCGTCTCTTTGGCACTGGTTCCTCTCCACTTGTGTGCCTGCAAGCTTGCGTTTATCCCTGTTTTATACTAATTCATGCTCACACACAGAAGTGACACTGTGAACAGATGAACAAGCCTAGAGCTACTAAACAGATCCATCTGTTGCATATACACAGTACGTTCTCTGTTTTTTGTTTGTAACTTATACAAGTCTATTATCTAGTTATATTTATCATATTTTTTTTAGTCAATATACAAAAGCAAAAACTGAAATTTTAAAAAACTGAACTTGGATAGGGCAAAATAATAATAAAACGCTTTTCCAAAGCTTTAGTAATTGGCCGTTTAGTTATGAACTGTAAAACTCTGAAATAAATACTGGAGTCCCTCATCATATCTTTTTCAGGTCTCATTGTATTGGAAAAAAAAATGCTGGGTTGCACTGAAATGAATCATCTTTCATTAAGAACCCTGGAATAGTTATTTGTTCTTTAAGCTTTGTGTTGAACAACATACTTATATCCACAGGTTGAAGAACCGGAAGGTCATGGCCTTGAAGAAAAAGGCCATGACAAATGTTAACTGAAAACAAAAGTTGGCCTATAAAAGTAAAGCAGGACTCTATGTGCTACATCCATCATTCACAATAAAAATATTTTCCCTGGCAGTACAGACTGTGTCAGGAACAGCACTCGCCCAGGACTGAGGTCTTTGAGCAAAACACTGAGTGATTCCCAGTGCTGTCTTTCATGATCCCTTGCTCCCTGCCTGTCCTTTCCTCTTTCTGTTACTTAATATAATTTTCTGCTTTGTCTAAGAAGTCTTTGAAATATTCTCCTGTATTTCACCCTCTCTTAAGGCTGTGTCTGGCCTAGTGGCCTCACTTGTTTTATGGGGAACATCATGGTGCTCTTTAATGTGTCCTTGTTTTCAGAGGTGGCAGGCACTACCCTTATTATACTTGTCTAGAATAGCAGCTTAATTTTCTTGTAGACCTTACTGCAGTGGAAGTCCAGCAGGTTTGGCTCTTAATGATCGCCTTAAAATCATCATATGTTCTTTTCATTGCAGCTCAATTTTTTTCAGTTTGTTTGCACTAGGAGATCACTCAGAGATTATAGGTGCTGAAGGAGGAGGCACCAACTTAATTTTTTCTAATCAGGTCCCCCCCCCCTCCAACCAGGACAACGAAACAATTGTTTTGTTCAATTCTGACTCAAAATGAACTTTTGCTCGAGTCACTGTTGGTCCCAAAAGACTGCTCTGCCTTTCCTGGGAAGGGAGGACCAGACTACCTTGTCAAAAACAAGCCAGTGACAACAACAGAAAGAGAAGGAAACAACTAGCCGTGTGCTCACTTCCTCAACTCATTTTATTGTGTGTCAACATTGTTTGTCCCATTACCTCCCTCTACCATTTCATCTAGTATTTTCAGTTGATTGAAGAGTAAATTCCTACTACCATTATCATTTATTGGCATTATAACACACTGACAAACAATAGGTTCTGCTTTATCTTCTAAGTGTGTTGTGACAAGTGTAATAGCTCTGTCTCAGGCACCTTGTAGAGGGTTGAAAAAAAAAACAACAAGCTTTTAAATAAAAACTCTTTGTAGTACTTGCCATCCAGGCTGTACATGATGTTTATTTTTCATCTTAATTCTTTACATCCTCTACCCTACATGCAAGATAAAGAGTAGAAACTGCTCATTTTGTGACCTCTTGGCGGACACTGCAAAACATATGTGGAGTGAAAAGGCTGAATGAGTTTTACACAGTGGCTCACAGTGTGTTATGCTGCAAAGTTGTAAGTAAGTATGCTTAACAAAACAGAACTCTTTCCTCAGTCCACTGCTTTAAATTCTGTAGACTTGTGGAGCAATGCGTTGGTGTTTGTGTCCTGCAATGTGATGCACCAACAGCAGCAGTTTCACCGGGCCACAAGTGTATTGAAGAAGTCATTAAAATTATTTCACGTCACGACTGACAGTCATTCAGACACACACGACATCGATGGTGTAGATCAGTTGGTCACACATAAAGAGTCTTATACATAGCTTTATAAACCTGTGCTTAAACACACACAAAATTTCAAGCTCTGCTCCTGTCTGTCTTGACTAAACTTCTCTCTCACATTCTGTTCATTTCCTAAGGGTCCTTTTGAGCTCAGTCTGGCCAGCTCTTCCCATCACTTAAGCAGAAGATTGCATAACCTGGCCTTGGAGGCTGTGGAGCTTGTCTCCTGGCGTAGAGCAGAGCCTGAAACACAAATGAACCCAACCATTCCAAAATTTCTTAATTTCACAGTTTTCCTGTATTGAACTCCTTTCTCCTTTCTTTCTTTCTCCTCTTACCCAATTTTATACTGACACCGGTGCTAGGTTGGGGTTCTGTTTGCCCAGCTGCATAGCTTATTTACCTGGGGTAAAGGAAAGTCCCACCATACCTTTTGTAAAACACAGAATAAAATGTAATCTGAAAAGGAAAAGAGAATGGGGTGAGAAATCCATGGCCTGCCAGAGTAAGAGGAAACTGAAGGTACTGGACTGTTCCCAGGACAGCACTGTTAAACCTTTGGGGCAAGGCCAATAAAAGCAGCATATTAGGAATTGGAGACGTGGTCCCACACACTTCTCGTCTCTCTCCTTTTACTAACACCAGTATTTCTCTCCCTCTCTTTCCATAATATAAACCCTGTACACACGTCCCCCAATGCTTTTCTCTTCTTATTTTCAGGATTTAGCAGGAAAAATGTACTGACTCATGGAAAGGACTTCCTTGCCCTTGGGCTTGTGGTGCGGTTGAACAGAGGGAAGTTCTCAGGTTCAAGCCAAGATGGCACCTGTGGCTGTGTGGGATCCCATTGCTCCCTCCAGAGGGTAGGGCTGGAGATTCCCTTGCCAATGCTCAGTCAGCACCACAAAAGTTCAACAACCATTTCTTGTTAGATTGCAGGCCTCAGGCTCAAACTGATGGCAAAGCTGGGTCATGGGATGTTGTCCATATACATTGACCAGTGGCTGCTATATTGCCTTTAATCCCTTTTACACAGAGATGGCGTAATATCCAGCTTGCATGGTAGAAGAGTGAAGAAAACTCAGGAAGGTTTGGTTAATTAAAAGGTGGAAATATCTACATTTAAGATTTCTTCATAGAGAACTTTACTTTAAGAACAATCCCAAGACACTAACAATGCAGAATGAGTGTTGATAAATAAACCTCAATTTAAATGGCATTCTCTCTGAATTTACACCCCATCTTCAGTGTGTTGTCTTAGCTATGTATTTGATATTATTTCCTTGGAGTCTCTTTAATAAAGTGCATGCATTTCTTTAAAACTTCTTTATGGTGGGGTATTAAAAGCACAGAGCTCTGTTCTAATTCAGCTGGGGCATTGCCCCAGACACTAAGTGTCTTTATAGAGCAGTGACATTAGCTTGTTTATTGGTTGCAAGGACGTAAAGATGTTATTGTTTTAATTGCTCGTACATGCTCCTGGGATCCATGGAGATTAGAGACTGCAGATGCCAGCATACAGGAAATGTGATAGCAAAATGAAACTAGAGAAAGCCAAAATATACATTAGCTATATTTGATTTGTTTCTCACTCACTTGACAAGATTGCTTGCTGTGATTATATATCCTTAATGCATTCAAGAAAGCTATAGTAGTCAATCAAATCAAGCAAAATACTTAAGACATGTAATGCACCTTATGAAAAAGCGGCATAATTGTATTGCGTTTTAGTTGTGCACATCCACTGTGACAGTGAGTTGGTCAAATTTTCTTTGTCTTCCAACAAGCTTAATGGATGGGGAGCAGAAATAAAAGGCAGTGGAAAAGCAGCACAGATAATGCTAATTTAGAATCAAGCTTTGATTAAAAACATTAAAAATGTCTCAGGTTAACTGGATGTAATATAAGTGGAAGGCTTCCTATAACTACATTAGGTTTGTCTTGTACATATAAACACACACCAAAACTCATCCGGCCACATAGAAATGTGCTTTTGCACATGCACACACACATAAGCAGACAATGTTCAGTGGCATGTTGTACTCTTCCAATTTCATTCCTTGTTTGCTGCCTTTGGCACTCGCCTACCTTTTTACATATGCACGCACTGAACTTTTGACCAAGGCCCTCTGGTGTGACATTAGAGACTGGGGAGGGGGAGAGGGAGTCGGTGGCTTTAACAAGTTCCTGAGAGCTTTGGGCCCCGTCTTGAATGCTCATAGGGTAATTTCACAATGTTGCTAAGGAGCTGTTTAGTGCTTTGAATGTGACTCGGTCCCTGCTCCCTCTCTCATCAAACTCCTTCCCCAACTCCCCACCCACCTCTGTCTCTGCCTGTCCTGTGTTTCCCCTGTTTCCCACAAGCCTTCTCAGGCAGCTGGCACTGGGGCTGTAAGTCATCTCCCAGCTCTTGAAGGATGTCTCCCTACTCCGTTAATAAGGGTCCCACTTCACCTGTTCACCATGGGGACGAACGTTTAATGAAGTGCCTAACAAGTGGCTCCACAGACTTGCGTTGACTGTCCTCTAGTTGCTCCCCTCCTTGCATCCCCTGCTTTCCTCAGAGGCAGAGTGTCTGCAGTCTGCCAGTGTGGAAGAGGATTTCCCTGGCAAAGCATTGTTAGGCAGGAAGTGGTGAGGGAGGAGGAAAGGGACTTTCACTTGTAACAGGGAGACGTGGTGGCAGTGTTACTGTGACAGCTGCGCAGTGCTGTGGTCGCTGGGGCGGAACACAGCGGGCAGAGGTCCCACGCACCAGGCCCCCTCAGCCGCCTCCAGAGCAAATGAGCTGCCAGGCCAGACTAATGGAGTCCTAATTGGTGATTAGGAGAGAGGAAAAGGTGAGGGAGTGTCTACTGGCAGTCGGCTGTTTGCAGGATGAAGCTGCAGGCTACTGTAGAGACTGTTTCAGCAAAACAAATCAGCAATTGCAGTTTTTATGTATATGCTACAATAGCTGCATAAACCTGATGACTACAAAAGACCACAGAACTATAAACTTTAGCAATTTGGAAACAGATCAATAAATGTTTTCTTTCACTACAAACAGTAAGATATAATTTATATTGAAGTATAATTCCTTTTCAATTGTATTTGTGTGGTGTGACTTGAGTGTTATGTACTTGCAAATGAGGTTGGAGCCAAGCCAGGAGCTGTTGAGGGGTATCAATCAGTCAAACCCCATCACAAGAGACAGAGCTTTGATGAGCATAATGTGAGTGAATCTGTGGAAAAATGGGCACTTTAGCCCTTATCTTTTACCATCAACATCTATATAAATATGAAGAAAGGGTCCCTTGGTGTGGATAGTGTTACACACTTACTTTATATGCTGCAATGAAGAGGAAAGAAGGCGTAACATCCTGACAGAATATCAACTACTGAAACAGGACCCCTTCCCTACTCTGTGAATGACTTGATGGGGCTGAGAGTTGTATGGAGCTGCTTTTGTGAATGGATGAGGCCCCTGGCCGATACTGATTTGGTAGATAGGGTGACGTCTGCTGGGATCCAGAGCCTGGTGGGCTAAGGAGGACAAGGGCTGTGATGACTGCCTGTCTGCTTCCTGCTACTAATCCACCACATTAGCTGTGTGTGTTTCCCTATTTATAGCCAGGCCAGGATGTGAATAGACTGTCTAGTTTCACTTTTCATACAGACGGTAATTTTAGTCTTCTTTTGCCCCACATCTCGACCCTCTGCTTTACTGAGAGTGCTTATGGGCTGTGTGATAGAGCACTCAAGATTGTCCCTTCATGGTGTGTTGTCTGAATAAAGTTATTTTGATTACTTTTTGAGTTGAGATTAATATGCTGTGAGCTGTATCTCCATTATCAAAATTGTATTTGAATAAAATGTGTTTTGCTATGGTACAAATATGTCTGTGTACACCGAATGAATTGAAAAAACTGAAACTCTTGTACAATGTAACGCAGTCAAATGCTGTTCAATATATATTCAAACAACTGGGATAAGATTAGAAACACCTCAATATCATATAATCCTCCAAAACACAAGATACAACAGACTTGACGCACAATATAGTTGTTGTTATAGTTACTGAGCCTGATGTATTGCTTTGTGTTACACTGCTGGTGTGAGTTTTTTTTGGTCACTCCATGTGATTCAACAGTCCACAGTGTCTCCTCTCATTCTAATACACATATTAATGCCACATCCTACAAAGCAGAGGAGTGACAGAAACATTACTGAATACCACCAGGGTCTCCAACCTGAACTGATGTGGAAGACTGTCACTGGGGCAGTTCTGATGGATGCCAAGTAGCACTGTAGCTAATGTGTGTGCCCCTCTTCATTAACTGGCCAGATATTTATTGTACAGCTTTTATTTTATACACCTCTTTTCTGTTGACACAGCATCCCTTTTTTACACCTCTATCTTGGAACAACTCCTTGGCGCATCTGTGGTAGATTAATCAAAACTTCTGAGGAACTTCAGGGGGGCTTAAATCCTCTAATCGTGTAGGTGTGGGAAAATGTTATGGGTCCCCACCCACAGCCTTGAGGTCTAGCCAGAACACTCTTATTTTTGTGTTCCACTTAAAACCTGGGTGGAGAAGCAATGAGAGAGCACTTTTACACAGAGGGGAAAAAGGTATGAAAGCCTACAGACATCATATGTGTGTCCGTGTGTGTGCAAAAATGAAAAGCCAGCAATCCCATTTGCTAATATTGACATGGGTGTCCCTGTTCAATCTTGTTACAAGGATTATTGTCTATTGAGATCCCATTTCATTAGGCTAAAACACACACCTCAGGGTGCACACTGGAGCTGCTGCAGGGGCCCCAGCCTTTTAGCATCTCTGCTTGGCTGTTTGGGAGGGGTAGTCCGGTAAGTGGTTTTACTGTGGATCACTTTACTTTTAAAGTATGTCTCAGTCAATACATAACATAAACATCATATGTGGCGATAGTATGAGCCATGTTATGCCTTCTTAGAGAGCGCCACAGGGTTAGGAGAATCGAGTTCATGCCCAGTGAGTGTAACAACATGGTCAGATATCCTGCTAACTGCTCTATAGAAATGCTCGTTCTTGACTTGTATCCAAAATGCATATGAGACGGCAACCCACCACCCTCTCATGGCCCCACTCCAGATTATGTATTGATTCTTGATATGAAAAGCTCATTACATAAACAGAAACAGCAACACAAAAAGGCCAGTGAACCTTTGCATAAATCCTTTAATTGAATTTCCAGTGCTGGTGGTTGGAGGTTCTCTTTTTAATTGAATCCATTGCTGGTGTTGTGATTTGCATGCACGGGAGTGGGTCCTGTCCCAGATAAAGTGCCATTGATCCTTATTAAAGCTCACCTCTGGCCGTGCTGTAGACTAACAGGGAAAATTAAATGTGTTCATGGTGCATATACTTACTGCCCGCAAGGCAGGATTGTGCAAACCAGCACAGAGAAGAGGAGAATGAAAGAGATAGGAGAAAAAGAAAATATAATTATCATGAAATTAATTTGCTAAATTATCTTGGCTTTGGTCATTTTTATCTAACCATTTTACACAAGGCTTTCTTTGGAGTTATCCCTGGCAGCTTATAAATAGAAAGTGACCTTTTGTTCGGGTTTGGCAGCTGATCAGATATCACACAAACAATGGTGCCTCATAAAAAAGTACATGTTCGACAAGTCATGATTAAATTACAAATTATCTGTCTCTCTTGGCGTCTTAATAACTTTTAGGTTAAAATCTCAATAGTATCTTCATCTAAATACTAGGGATGTGAATAAAACACCTGTTGGCTCCAACACATTGATGAAAGAAGGGAAGTACGTTATCTGTCTTGATTTGGCCAGTGATATCATGTGTGATCAATCTGCTGATTGCTGAGCATTGATCAGTGTTTTCTCTTGGTTTGGTGGAGGGCATTAGTGACACTGAGCGTTCCTATTGGATTTCCTGTGGAGGGGAATACAACAGCAGGCAGACAGCCTGCATCACACCTCATCAATGTAACTTGGACGGGTCTGCGGGGGAAGAATAATTCTTTTGTTGTGTCCGTTGTGTTTCTCTTAAGTGGTTGTTTTTGCTTAATGTCAGATTACAGGTCTAATGTGTTGGTGTGCTTGATTAGTGTTTCCCTCCTCCCTCCCTGCCTTTAACTGCCTCGTCTCTCTGCTGCAGCTCTGATTTCATTCAGTCATGTTTTCTTACCAAAAAAAGTGTCCATAAAACATAACAAACACATTCAATGGATTTGCAAAGCTTGTCTTAAACACTTTGATACTTGATACATTTGTATCTTTTCATACAACAAGCAATTATTTAAATAAATTGAGTGTTGTGGCTTACTATGCAATAAGCAGTTAACCATCATATTGATATATACTGTATCACATCATTCCCATGCTTTAACAACACATGCGCTTCCCTGTTCACATACTCTTGAAAGGCCAATGTGAATACCCAATCATCAAGCTCTGGTTTACAGCGCTGCCAGCGGTCCAAACCTCCTGAGGGTACCTTTAACCTCTAGCCCTTTTGCACTACCTGCAAGTAGCACATTTCATCACATTTAAGAGTAAATCTTGACACTTACTCAATGAAAAAGGCCACGTTACTCTCATCACAATCATTTTTAAAGCACACACAAATACATTATATAGCCTTTTCATTGAAAACAAAATGGATATGAAACAAATACACAAGACAAATGAAGACATCTATCAGTGATTTTGATATTTCAAAGCGTTTTATTACTTTGTCTCGAAGCTTTAGAGCTTTAAAGAATGACTTTTTTTTCCTCTGAATTACACACAAGCAAAGCAAAGTGCGTGCGTGCGTGCGCACACACACACCAACAGACACGGTCCTCTGTCCCACAGGCCAAGTGCTAATCTCCATGCACAGTAATGTCCACTCAGCAATAATGTTTAACTGTATTGACTTGAATGTTGTCCTTTCCTTTGGGCATCTGCTTCTTTTATGGGTGTGTGTGTTTGGGGGTGTGTGTGTGTGTGTGCAAGTGCACGCACGTGTATGTTTGCCTAAAGTTGATACATTTTGACTGAGAGCTTATGTGATGGATGCTTGACCATGTTTGAGAGTGATAGGAAGTCCATTCTGTCTGTCAAATGGTCACTGACAAGCTGGCAGTAATACTATTACTGTGGAATACAAACAGGTTTACATAATAGCCTTTATGCTTGAACATGTATGGCAGACTGATTTTTATGATGCCATATATACAGCATGCCTATCTGCAAATGGCTACATACGGTGGCTTTTGAGCTGTGGAACACTGAGGCAATAAAGTCAAAAAACAGAGACATACTTTAGATTTGAACAAACATTATTACAGGCTAATAATACACCTGGCTTTCAACTAAGTGTTATATAAAAGGGCTGCACAGGTCACATGGAGAAATCATGGCTATTCTTTTTTTATGCAGATTTTGTAATTTTACGCTAGTTTTCAATAATATGTAAAACCTGATGCTCCTCTAAAAAGTCTGAGAAACAGCTGGGTCTCATCCTAAAAACGGCCTAAAACAAACTATTTATACAGAATGTTTCTAAGGGAGATATATGGATATAGGAAAAACAGTATGTGATGGCCAATGCAATCCAGTACGGACACTAATAAATACTGCCTCATGTTGAAGCAGATAAAGCACATGTGAAACTTCTCCCATTGCAGGCGTTATTGGTGTTATTGATTACACCTTTGCTCTCCTCCCGCCATATCATGTTTGGTTGTCCTGGAAAAAAACAAAAGCACTTGTGAATTGCAATATGTTTCTAATATTTTGCCCATCTCATTTACGAATCAGCTGATCATTGAACACAGTCAAATACAAGACCAAAAACTGCTGCCTCAAAATCAGACATGTACTCTGTGTACATGTGTGTACAGATCCTGTATGTTTTTACATTCTTGCTGCAGGGAAGTCAAAAAGAGCAGGAGTGTGTGTGGAGCTTTTTTTTCCTTGCTGTTTTGTGGCACGCATACTCTCATTCATCTGTCACTGTAAGCGGGATGCTCTCAATTATGCAGAACTTTAAGCCTTAATGAAATTTAAATGGATTAGTCATATAAAAAATTCACCCTGCGTACACGTGTCAGAAAGGTCAAAATTAGCTGCGGAGACCAAAATTTTTTCTTGTACCAGGCTCAACATGTTTATTTCTGCTGCGGGTCATTTTAACATTGGAGTCTGGGCCAACTCACAGTTTTTTTTTCTGTGTTGGCTTCATTTTGCAGCCTCTATGGTTGGTGCTTGGTAAATGCTTATAAATGTGCTGTATATAATGAGACAAAACACAACTTTGTAGAGTGTGCACGCAAACAATCTTCATTAGTGACTCAGTATTGGTCATGTTTCAAGGAAGTTGTTGATGGAATTGTGTTTTTTATTCAAGCAATTTTTATAATCGGGCCCAGAAAATCGGGTATGGTGCATTTCACCTTGAAATTTCTTCCAGCTGAAAGACGACTGTTTTTGTCTGTCCATCAATCTCCTTCTCTCTGCCAGTGCTGACGATGCCTTCTCAATAAAGTTTGTATTGAACAGTTTTTGAAGAATAGCTGTACCACCAACTGCTACTATTGATTCAACTGACTCAGGTTAGATAGTAAGATAAAGTGGAAATACGTGCACTAAATCAAACTTATGGGTCTTGAATGTCCATCAGTTTTCACTTGTCTCGGGCATCAAGGGTTTGTTAATACTGTTCATTTCTCCTTTTGTCATCACCAGCTCTCCTTCAGTGTCCAGATGCTTTGATTTGTGGAAGTTTAAAGCTCATTGTTACATCCCGTGTGGACTTCACATTTTAGGTTTTTGGCTGGATCCAGTTGTGCTTTTGGTTGCTGCATTTCTCTATAGTTGTTTTTACGAGAAAATTTAAAATGTTCTTCAATTTGTCCTGCAGTAAAGATCAATTTTGTGGGAAGCTATCCATATGCTTTCACTGTCAATATGGAAATATTTCTGTGTGCCATCTTATTATGAATTACACATTTAGTGACATAAATCCACCTCTGGGACACATTCATTATTCCACCGGCCCCACCTGACAGAGTAGCAGCAGTTGGTTGAGAGAATAAGTGAAATAAGGCATCACTAATGAAGGCAAATAGTGGAAACATGTTCCATCAGAAGTGATTACGACTAATTAAGCTGTTTTCACAGCTGGCTGCCTTGTTTTAATATGCATGCTTGCATCATATAAAGTGCTGAGAGAAGAGGCAAGAAAATGTTTAGAGATCCACTTGAGTCACAAAACACTGATTAAGTGGATTAATATTAATCACAACAAACACTGGAATTATCACAATGATGGGTTAATTATTCACCTATGCAGACAAAAAGGGAGAGATAGATGAGATTTGAATGAGTGAAAGGTAAAAGACATGATAGGACTCATAAGAGGGATTGTGAGTGTCTGGTCTTAATGCTGTCTCCCCCTCCTGACTGTGTCTGTGTCTGTGGCCAGTGTTGAGTGACCCTCTTCTGGCTCTGAGGCCTGCTGGTCCCTTTCTAACAGATGACTGATTGTGCTCCTCTACTTTGTGTGGCCTCGCACGGCTCAGCAGCACATCAAAGAACAGCCAGGCTTCCGGCTGAGCGACTGTTGTTCGGTGGGGCTCCAGCACGATGCACTCTGATGTTTTTCTTTCATACAAAAGCAGTTAGCAGCCCATAATCCTACACTGAGTGGAGAAAATACCCACAATCCCTCACACTGGGACTGTCATGTAGCTGTTCCCTCATATGTCCTGGTGGGCAATAGAGAGAATCAAAGTGTGTGTATGGTGGCAGATTCAGCAATGAGATTTAACTATGGCTTCGATCAGGGGAGTGTGACATCAGCAGCCTTGTATAAGATAAAACTTCAGAGGAGTTGAAAGTATTGTAAGTATAATTGTTAGTTGTAAGTATAATGAAGCCTTAAATGATGTGCCATGATACCTGCGCTGTATTGGCTTTCCAACAAGTACTATTTAAGTCTTTTTTTTTTTTTTTTGTTCTTTCAGGAGAGTTACAGATTTATAACAATGCAGGACAATTGCAGTGTTAAACTAAAATTCTCCCCAACAGTCTTTTCATTTGAAAGTTATTTGTTTGATTATAAAACGTGCAGCAGAACTGTGAAGGATTTTTTTTTTCCTCCTTTCACCTGGCGGTGTTGTGTCTATGTTCATAGCAGTTATTAACTTCTGTCTTGAGACTGCCTCTTCCTTCCTCTCTATGTGTATATTGAGAGACTTGATTAATAACTTTTGGGGAAGTGAGATTGAGAATGAAAGAAAGCCTGTCAGCTCCTTGTAGAGTGTTTTTTTTTTTTTTTCTCTTTTTTTTTCCTCTTTTTTTTATCTCCAAACTAGGCGTGGGGTCTTTTAACTACCCCTGTGCCCATTAAAACCGCAGCAGGGAAAGAAGTTGTCCCCTGTTCTGGAATTACAACTTTCTTTTCCCCTCTTTTTAAGAGACTCTTACTTTCCTGCCTGTCCCGTGGTTAGGAGATCAAAGACGCTTTAGATTTGGATGCCCCTGAATCAAAGAGAGGGGTTTAATTGAAATAAAAAGGGGGATGGGACACAGGCTAATAGCTCTGCTCAGGCATGTATCATAATGTCTTATGGCTGCATTGCATGGCTTCTCTCTCAAGGCTAAAAAATAGCATTAAAGATATCTCCTATAATGTTTTGCAGAGTATTTTAAAATCAAGTGTAACAAAAATTATTCACAAACACTGTCAACAGAATAAGCTTCCTTTTGGTTATCGTCAAATTATTCTTCAATAGGTTTGTTAAACTTGTAAAAGCAGAAGCTCTAAATATTTGGTATAATCCCATTTAAAATTGTGGAGCTATTACCATTTCTCTCCATCTACTCTTGCTTTGCCTTGTTGCCCCCAACTCTGTCTCCTGTCTACCAGTGTTTGATGGTCTTCTGGGAGATGGAAGAGAGGCTGATGTTTGCCAGGAATGTGTAAATGAAAACCAAGAGATATCAGTTTTTCTTCCACCAAGAGTAGGAAACAATGTGCAAAGGCAAAAACAAAACTGAAGCAGAGTTTAGTGGTGAAAGTGGAGAAGCACGGTACCATTATGTATTAATTGTTTTCGAGTTCTGCCATGAGTTTGTAAATGATGTAAAGCAGATTCTCCTCCACAGAAAACCCAGACAGCGGTTGTTTCTACAAAAGAGGTACTCTGCCTTGTTTAACAACACCTGTGCACAGCAGTGTTTGTATTAACGTAGTGGGATGGCCCACTGTTTTCATGGTCTATACAGATGGTGTCTCTTATGTGTTTACTGCAAACAAGCATAAATACGTCCTAAAATATGTCATCAACAATAATATCTGTGAAATAACAAAAATATTCATGAATGGCACCATATGCACCACTTTTTATGATGAATACAATCAAAAAATTGTCTAAAAAAAAAAAAAATCCATCTTGCATCTGCTGTTCACTGTATTTGTTCTATCAGATCACAGAATGTAGGAATGAAAATTTTTTTTTTTTCAACTCGATGAAGGTAAATGTTCCTAATATACCTAGAAAGTCGTCAAGTTTCTGTCTAATGCCCTTATTCACAATTTAAAACTCCTTCACGTGTCTAGACTCTACTTCAGTTTTTCTAAGTGGCATGTGTTTGATCTACCATGATGGTACCACGGATGTACAGTGTAGAACATTTTCTTCACCCTGAACCAGCAGCTGAGAGGTGTAGCTGTCATATTAAACCTCTGTGCTCACTCACTTAGCTCGCCACACTCTCCGGGGCGCCCCTGTTTGTCTACACCACTGTTCCGGTTCAGTAGAGAGAGCAACAGGGAGACGAGAGGTTCAATGTGAATTCCTGTCAAGAACTCCCTCACTGATCCTGTAAACTATCCACACACACACACACACACACACACGCACACACACGCAGCTCTTAGCTGTGAGAAGCCGTCTAAGAGTCTGCAGACTCTTTATGCTGGAGGCATGCTGGCTACACTTGCACTTACCTACTGTGGTTTCATTCATTATTGTTCTAATTAAAACATTAAAAGTCCTAATAAGGCCCACTGATTATGGCTGCAACGACTGTTATGGTTGAATAACGTTTGTAAATTAATAATAAAGCATTCTGTGGTAGTTAGTAGGTTAATAAGGACAGTCTTTGAGGTTCGAGGTGATTGCACTTCAATGTGATATTTCTGCTGAGTGGGCTGGAAAACACAGTCTGCCTTTAGTGCGATGGCCTTTGTTGGGGAAACAGATGCAGTGTCACACCAATAGAGGGCATTGTTGTTTAACTGCAGACATAAAGAGCACAGTCTTTGTTTATGTAGGTGTCAATGAGTGCTCTTGTTTTTCAGTCTTTCCTCTTTTCTCCATTTAGGCTGAGTGAATTTGATGGTTTTGTTTGAATACTAATTTGAGAATCACTCTATCAATGTTGTTTTTTTTTCATACTATGTCAGCAAATGCAATGGCTAAACACACTCAATCTTTTCTTCTTCTAAACCAATTGAAATTACTCCATGTTATGTTTTATATGAGATGCAAATTAAAAGGATTCATTTCATCAAGCTGCAGCCAATTCTTCTCTAAAGGGAATAAATTAAATGCATTTTTTCTTTCACATTATTTGCTAAAATATGGAAATAAAATGAACTTCCTTGTTTTTGGAACAGATGTTGTAGATGAGCAGTTTTTTTTTTTTTTTTAATTGTAATATGAAATATAAATAAAGCGCTCTTGAAATGGGCCATGTGTAAGGTGAAGGAACACATGATCTCACTGAAGGTTACTGATTTGATCTCATGGCAGCTCAAGCCATCAAATAATGATTCTTCTAAAGCTCTTGGACAGCTGCAGCCATTGTGGTGTGACAAGTCATTTGCAAGGTATTTTTACAGACTGTCCATGGAGTTGAAACAATTAAAGCTCACATTAAATAGTTTTATACACATACAGACAAATACATGATGTCACACGCACAGACACACATGTATATTGAAAACGCTAACCATCAGTTCAGCTGGTGCTGCTACTTTTTTTCTTTCTTTTGACCTCTGAGATTTTTTTTTTCATAATTATTTTATATGACTGTTCTGTTTGCCCTTTTAAGAGGACGCTCTGTCTTCACTATATCACTGCAGTTTGGATGTATAATCATTCATAGTGCTTAATATATATAGATCATTTAAATGTATCTCAAAAGTTGGGAAAAGGGCATAGCAGTTGTGGTCAAATCAGAAGGCTTTGTGATAAAAACTGATTTTAAGTTTGCTAACGTTGCATTACAATGTAAATATTTGCTGACAAATGAATGTTGGATAAATTCATAGTGTTTTTCAAAAACGGATGCCTAAACTGTACTTTCTTAAAAACATCTGAAAAGCTGCTCTGAAAACACACACTCATTGGTCAAAAGGACGAAACTCATTCCGCTTCATTTTAACACAATGGATGAGCATTCAATCAAATGGATGCCAATTTATTGATTTAGGGGAATGCACAAAAGAGAGGATTTAAATCTTGACCGATAGCCATTAACAGGGAATCTGAAGATAGACAGGCAATTGGTCATAGATCACAAATGGCAGGAAATCCATCTCTCCTTGCTCATTTCTCCTTTTTATTTGTCCATCCTCCCACTCTGGGTTTTTTCACACACACTTTCATACAGTCATATACTTAAATTCATACCCTGCTGCCCCATGTTTCTTTTTCTAAACTGTATGACAGAGTCAGCTCCACCCACTCTTTACCACATAGTTTACTCCAGTCCCAGACATAAGAGCTGTCAATAAAGTTTATTGTGCAGGACTAAGTGGCAATGCATTGGGCTGTCCTGTCTTTGGCAAGGGGTGTGGGGAGACTGTAGTAGAGGGGTAATTAATATGCTCCTGTCATGACAAAATGAATATTCCAAATTGATTTCAGATTCATCATGAAATCTATCTGCTTCCAAACAGTCCGACCAAAAGTTTGAATAATTCTGACAAAACAGGGGATTGAAGGTGGAATCAGGTAGAAATCTAAATCAAAAAGCTCAGACTTTACCTCAGACCGCACTGAGCACTGTGAAGAAATTTCTCAGGAAAGAAATGCTGATCAATTTCGCATTGCATGAAATGTACACAAGTTCAGACCTGTACATGTTATATTGTCTTCAGATTGGCACTGCAGTTAACCAACCAACATTTATATTTTATCAAATTAAACCATGATGTGTCCAATTGTAGCTTAATTTATTTTTCATTCTACTGTAGTTCAGCAAGCAATTGATATGTGATCTGGGAGAGGGCAGTTTATTGATTACTGTGGGGACTTAAGCGGTATTATGGTGGTGTATGTACCAGGGTCCTGTACACTTAAGCCCCTGTCTTACTCATATAAAGCCACATATGAGGTATCCACTTTTGACATGTTGATAGCAAGTGGTCATTGGAACACAGCAAACATCAAACATACATATTGGCAAGACCAAAAAAAAAACACTATTGTGTTACACCACAAACAATTAGCCTGAACGGTGTTTTGAAGTCATATATTTAGACTGGATGCTGTGGACACCATAGCCCCTTATTTCTTCCTCAATAGATGGACAAAGGAATCGGTGTCATTCTTTTTATTGTTCTCAATTTTGCTAAGATTTCTGTCGAGGAATTTGAGGGATTTCTCTTTATAATATCTTGAAAGTATATTTGCATATACTTTAAACAGAGATAACCATAAAAAAGGCAGTCCTTTTCAAATCGGTGTGAGGATGTCCAGAGGGGTTGGAATGTGAGCTTCGCTGCGGTCTGTGTTCTCAGGTGATGGATAGGGTAGGGGAGATGGTGGTGGGGTGGGCAGGCTTTGACCTTGGCCATGGAACAGTAAGCGCTAGCTCAGATATCTCACATGATACCCATACATAGCGGCTCATTACGGAAGAGCCCCCTTATGCAAAGTGCAGAGCTCAACACTGGCTGGCTGACAGGGGCTAGCCTAGCACTGCTGACCTAACAATAAACCCCCCCCCCCCCAAAAAAAAACAAAAACAAAAAACAAACGCAGCTCGAGCAGTGTCCTGCTTCCTTCATCAGCACCGTCCACCAGCTGCTGCTTTACAAGTTACGATGACTAGGGGGCATCATATAAAATGAGACCCAGACCTTTTTTTCCTGTCCTGCAGAAAGCATCGGGGATTGTAAACATTCATACTTGAGGAAAATCTCGCCGTGTAAGGAAGAGTTGAACATTTTAGGAAAATGCTTGCTTCCTTGTTGAAGGTTGGCTGACAAGATTCTTCTCACTCATGTGTCTATGCTAAAGACGAAACTACTGCCGCAGGCCGCCATCTTAGCTCAGCGTACAGGCTGGAAATGGAGAGGGAGAGCTAGCATGTCTCAGCTCAAGGGTAAATAAATGTGCCTAAAAGCACCTCTATAGCTCGCCTTTCACCTTTTTTGTTTCATCTGTGCGAGAACTCAAGGGTTAAAAGGGTAAATCGGCACATTACTCCCAACCCTATTAGAACTTTAGGGTTGTGTATGGATTAAACAAACTTGGTACTGTGTTTGTGAGCATCAGAGATGCTGGTAGACAGATCCCTTGGACAGAGCCAGGCTAACTGTTTTCACGGTTTCTAGTCTTTGAGCTCAACTAATTTAGGTGACTGCTGGTGGTAGCTTCATATCTGCAACACAGAAATGAAGGTGGTATCAATCCTCCCATCTAACTTTTACACAAATAAGTGTATTCATTACTATATGTACTATATAAACATGTTTCTTAAAACAAATCTATACTAAAGAAGTGAGTACTGTATGTATCTGCACACACCCTCTTATTTCATTTTTTAATGTGTTTAAATCTTTCCACACTGACTATAAAAATTGAATGGCATGCTCAACTGTGCAAGTGGTAGCTCTGGTAATTGTAAGTCATGGATACTCTGTTATTGACCATTTTGATTGACTCACTCTCTCTTTAATAACAGCACCACTGTAAACGTTTTTATCATCAGGCTTTACAGCTCTGGAAAATGACCCCACAGGCTGGAGAGCATTTGTTAGGGAGAGAAAATATCCTGAAATTTTAATTAATTAATTTATTTTTTAAATCAACATGCTACATTTATACAATTCAATTAGACTATTTATTACATATGGTTCAGGTGATTTGCTTTTATGTCCCATGTACACGGTGAATGTGAAGGTAGATTGTTTATAGGACATTTACCCAGATGTAACATGATCTCTCTCTGGAGTAGTTTGCTGCGTTATTCCATTTTAATTTCGGCTTTTTAGATAGGAAGCACCCCAAAATATTAGCCAAAGTTTAAAATTCATTAAATTAAAATTGACTTATTTTTGAACTTGAGCAGTTATTTTAACATCTACCCAGGAGGCTTTTATCAATTAAGCATTAAGAATTATTTGTTTCTTTACCTGTTACAACCTGGAAGAGCTGAGTTACCAGAGACGAAAACCCTGGAAACGCCCACAACTCTCCACCAGAAGTGATAAAACTTGTTGGGTCAGTGGCAAAATATCATCAACTGGTCACTTTGAAATATTTGAGAAATGGCTGTTGTTTTTTTCCCAATGGGACAAAGTGAGGGGTATCCTTGCTCCACTGTTGCCAACAAGACAAAATTGAAATTAAGTTTAGTGGAAACTGTATATAGATGTATGCTATATGTTCACGGTGATGAAATTTCAAAATGGCCACTAGGCACACTGCGGGAACAGATGGTGTGTTAATTTCAATGTTTAGGTCTCACATGAGCAGACATTACCCTGTGTCAACAGAGAGTAGTACTATCTTCAGTCTTTGTGTGTTAATGAGTGAATACATAAGGGTGTACATAGTGTGTGTGTGTGTGTGTGTGTGCGCATGTCGGGTCTTTGTGTATGTTTGAGAGATAAAGAGAAAGACTCTGAACTCCTGTTAATCTATTTTAGGTGCAAGGCCCATAGTGTGTGTGTGTGTGTCTCCAGTAGCCTACTGGACAGGCCTATCTGCTCCAGGCTAACCGCTTATCAGAGCCATTGGCATATCTTGTGCAGGATGACATAATCAATAATCAGAACTGTTAATCAATGGTATTCTAAATAAGCATTGATTGGGCCCACAAGGTTAGCCAGCTTTATCGGTTTACATTAAGCAAAGCAACACAATAGACAAAGGCCCATGACTGGGCCTGACCAGAGTAACCCCTGCCCATCTGTCTTTAAGAGACACAAAGAACGTGGGTGGGCACAAGGGTGCGTATAATCCCTCTCTCTGTTTCTCAGCGTTTAAGCTTCTCTTCGCCTTTTTACACTCATGTATTTATTCTCGGGGAAGTTGTTGGTTTTTCTGAACGGCTATCTCTTAAGCATTGCTGTCACGCACAGCCTCATTTGAATACAATGATGCTCAAGTTGCATCTCCTTATTGACACGGTCAGGTAGAGAGGGGTCACTGATTTGTGTCACCTTTCACAAAATGGCCATCTCTCTCGGGAGTCTGGTGGATGAAGAGAGAGGAGTGTGGCAGCATGCTGCGAGTGTGTAACCCACGGGGCCTCCACGTCTCCCTAATTACCAGATAGTGGAACACAAGTCACAGCTGTCTGCAGGTTAGTTGAAGATGACCCATGAGCATATACAGTTTTGCATTCCCCATAAAATCAGCTTGTTGTTCTTTTCAGACGAGGTATTTGAAACAGTTGTCAGCTTTAAAGTGTCAGAGCAATTCTTTAGTGGTTACAGGAGGCTGCCAGACTCGTGTGTGTGCCTTAATTTCACAGTTTTCACCAAGCTAACATGCTTCCCGTATTCTCCCATAAAACATGACAACTGTCAATGTGCCTGAATCACCTAGTAACAGAAAGACTAGTAGGCAAGCGTGGAAAATTAGCTGAAATAACCCTTTTAGTCTCCCCTCACTGCAACAAAGCTTAGTTTCATGATTACCGTGTCGCCAACATGGATACTCCAATCATTTTCCCTCGCTGGCAGTGGCTCAATGCCAGAGAGGGGCTTAGATTTGTCCCATGAGAGAAATGCCTTTCACTGCTCATACAAACCACCTGGCATCATATGTTGTGTCTTTAAGAAGGTAAAAAAGTGCCTGTTACAACCGTAACACCTCTTTTCTATCTCTCTTATACACACTCTCAGACAAATATTTGGCCCTGCAGATAAGCGAAGAAAAAATATTAAGCTAAATTGGCTATTTGTACGGTTTGTTATCTATTATTCATACTTTAAAGTTTAACACAAGACTATCCTCAACCGCACAAAATGGATAGCGAGAAGCAATGATTCTACTTTGATCTTCCTTGTGCCGGGTCTCTCTGAAGCGCTGTGTATCAGTGCAGTCTCTTCGTCGATTCTCCACACACCTCATGTCTTCGCTCCACCTCTCTTCCTGCCTATCTATCCCTCTCTCTCATTCTCTTTGTCCCTTGTGAAAACCCCTGTCACCTCTGGCCCTCCTCCTCTCCTCCCCCTCGGTGAGGCTATTACAGGCAGCACTCCTCCCTCTCTGCCTTGCCCATGTATTACCATTAGAAGACATGCATCTTGGGAGCTGCTGCACACTCCTCTGTTTTTTGATTAATATTTTAGCAGCCTCAGGGAGGAAATGGGTCTTCCTCTGAGCTAATCCGTTATAGGGTGGATGCTTGGAGCAGAGGAAAGAGAAGATGATAGAAGAGGAAGGTCAAGCTTGACTGTTTTTATTTTCCATGTCAGAAGTTGTAAAGACATCCAATACAAACCAAATACCTCTAAAATGTGAATAATGCACCAGAGTTATAGGCAGATGTTGAAGCTAACTCTATGTATGAATTCTTTGTAGATCAATGTTCAGAATCATATCACCCTTTGCACCTCAGTAGAGTGGTATTTTCTTTGGTTCAGCCATTTGACCAATTCTTGTATATGCTCTATGAAAGAAATATCAATAGGGAGAATTTCATTTTGTGCATTTCTGTGTCATACCACAATTGTCAGATTGTAAATTAGGATTGATTTTAAATACAATGTCAGTTCTCTCTGTGTAAAGCAGGTCAGGCCAAATTATTCCTCATGTGTGATCTAACAAAAATGAGCAGAATTTACACACATTTGATGCTGTTGTGTGTGACAAGTTTTTGGTTAAATCTCCAAACTAAGTGTTTCCCCTGCCAACATGGGGCCACGCTGAAAGCAGGGTAAAGAATACATGCTGTTCCTTTTTTTGTATTGTGTATATAGATATATGAATATCTATGTATTACTTACATTACTTGGTACAGTATTATGTTATCTGTACAAGAGAAGAAAGGTTGCCAGTGTGAGAAAGTGTTGTGTTAAGTTACAGGCATGCAAAATGTGCCTCAAAGTGATAGTTGGATTTTCTGTAAAGCTGAGTTTGTTTTCTGTTTTTATTTTTGTTTTTTTAACGGGTGGCAGTACGTGAATGTTAGTGTATCAGCTTCTAGGTCTGTGTGGTGCTTTTCTATGCTTCCTCTTTCATTGATTCCCACTCTCTTTTATTTATGTTTGTTTACGGTGCTGCTTGACTCAAGAACTGCCTATTGCTTTTATTGTCGAATGCAATGAAGGGTGCTTTTATCACCATTTGCTTGTGGGTCAAAGGTGAGAATGGAGACAAATGGGCCAACTGTACAATGACGAACAGGGTGTTCTGAACCTGGAAACATGCATCCAGTTCATGGATCCCAACAGTCCATTCGTTTGTCACTGCTGATGATCCTGAAAGGATTTTATAAGAAGACAAATGGGTAGGGATTATATTTAAAAGGTCACATAGATTATGCTAACTATAAATTAATTTAAAAAATAGTGCTAAAAAAATTATAGATGCTGAGTAGAAGGTTGCAATGTCTTGGAAGTACACTGTTAATAAAAATGAGGAGACAACTGGAATCTTTTGGTTTCATCATGAGATATAAACAAAACAAATTATTAGACATAGACTCGGGTCAAGGTGTCTCCTTTTTCTTCCTTCCCTTACTCCATTGGTATGTCTCTCAGGTAACCTACAGTAACCTTGGCTCTGAATCATGTGACACCTTGATGCTCCACACCACTTTGCACATTAGTTCTGTTGACCAATATATGAATTATTCTGGCTCTATTGTTCGTGAATTTATCCCCATGGTGTTACCATGTTGATTAAGTGCAGTATGGAGGTCGAGTGTTAGCAATTACTCACCATGTGTTTGGAGCAGCGGGCCATGTACAGTGAGTGAAGCTGGCACATTAAGAACATACAAATGAAGGCGAGTCTTTGTGGTGTGTGGACTTATTTTAAGCTCTGCCAGCCCATTTAGCGGTGTGTCCTTGGGGCTGGGGCTATTTTGTATGCCACCGTTAGGTGTTGGCTTGCTAATGAAGGTGGTATTTAATTTGGTTAAATGCTGCAGGGATCAGGCATTTGATATCTGTATGGATGGGATGGCATTTACAATGGTGAATGGACAACACTGGCTTAGAGAGGCCTACTCTTTTATTCTCTATTTATAGAGGGCATTATGCGCAGAAGGACAGGGCAGCTAGCAGGGAGCTAATGCGAGCATAAGGAGGATACACCTGCCCTTAGGTGTTTTTCTTAGCAGGCATAATAGCGATATATTTCCACACATGACATTCCCTAATGTTTGTTGAGGGAATATCTGCAAGAGCAAGTCGGGTTTGAGCTGTGGACCCTGTGGCAAACCGTTGCAGTAAGACACTGGGGCTATTAATGGGATGACATGCTGTAAGTAAGTTCAACAGTAGGGAACAGATTCAATTAATTTTTAGCTCTTGAGAGTATATTTCACTCTCCCGATTTCAGTCTCCAGATTCTGGGATAGTTGAAGCCCCAGTCGTTTCTGTTGACCTTGGCTGCTAGTGCTTTTTTTTTTTTTTTTTCCTTTCTCCTTTTTTTTTTTTTTTGAATACGGATTCAGTCTTTGCAACAAATTTGAGAATCAGTGAACAAAACCTCCCTTCTCTCTGTCTCTCTCACTCTCTGTAGTATGGAGAGGTTTCTTCATTAAAACTGACAGAGAAGCCAGAGGCAGGGGAAGTGTTATAGCTCTGCAGACCTGTCACCACTTTCCCCACAAACTGTAATTTAGTGCTGTACAATAATTGAAATAATTCTTTCATTTACTGACGAGGCTGCCAAATGTTGAACCAGAAAACTGCCGACAGGAAAGATAATGTGTTCCTTCATAGCGTTTTCTTTTTAAATTCATTTTCTATTCTAACATATTAAATGCATAAATTCTCTCACTAATGGTTTGTGTGACGTAGAGTAACAGCATATTCAATGATGCAGTTTAGAGATTTTAAACTTAAAACAAGAACAACCCTAATAAATGCCGGTAAATCTGGACATGTCCATTTTTCCATAGTCCTAAATGTATGCTTAGTTAATGTGTTCCTCTGCATTGGCCATTTGCAGGGGGTAATGGGGATTTTTTGCTGCAAGCCTCTGCAGAACTGTATTGAGAAAATGAGAAGAAATATTTAGAAAATATGGGGAAAAACAGCCTCTCCTTATTTCCCCTTTTCAAATAAAATATTAACTAATTAAATAAAATTACCAATAATATACATACATTGAGCCAAATCCAGCCTCAATTTCCTCACAGAATGTCACAGTTTCGGTGTCTGTGCATGGAGTTACAGTATATTGGTCGGGGCTATTTAATTAGGATTATGAGTATGGATGTGACCTTCTATTCCAGGCCGAAGTGATGTTTTCACACCAAGGGAGGTATGGAGGTATGACAGAGGGGTGTCCAATAAATCTAAAAATCTAATTCTTCTTTGTACCTTTTTAAAACTTGTCAAAATATATTTCCAGGACACCCCCGTGACATCTCAAACTCTGTGGCACTGTCTAAAAGAAGTCACCTTTTTTGCTTTGGGTCATGTGCTCCAAAAATAAGCAATTTGGGGAATTATTAAGTTTTTCTGACACTCGTAGTGAATTAGAATTTCATTTTGCTTCATTATTCATCGAACTGCCATCTTTAAGGCTGTTTTCCACATGTCAGAATTGAGGCACGCTATGCAAACTGAATGCATCAGGCATCAGATTGAAATAGTATTTCACTCCTCAGCCTAGATCCTTCCCTTACAATAACTATGTTGGATAAATGCCCAAGCTTCGATTGCAGACTTTAGGACTTAATTATGAATGGGTCACTTCGATATTTAAGCTTTTGATTTAATTAAAGCCTCAGAGGAAATTTGATGGTAGCTGAATTTTTAATTTTGGAAGTTGTCAACCATTTAACATCATACTTCTCAGAGTGACAAATCTGAGATCTATCCGCACTGGGGATGAATACCTTCGATTTACAATCTTTTTTATTTCTTTCTTTTTTTTCTTAGATTTTTTTTAATTTGTGTGAGTGGAAAATGAGTTTAGCCATTCTTTTTCAGCCTGATTTAAATGACTTGAAATGAGGGTTTACCTCACTGCTCAGCACTTGAGAATCCCATCACACCATCAAGCAGTCATGCAGGAAGCCTGAGATGCTCAGAAACTTTAAAGAAGTGTTCAAATGTAATTCAGAAGGCTGGAAGCAGTGAAACTACAGGGGGATTGTACACTGTTACTCACCTACAGGATGTATTTGTAAAAGTGAGCAGTCAGAAGGTATAACCTCTGTAGCCTCTAGCTATTATTCAGTTGCTCTGTTTAGAAATAAACTCTCCTCGTTCTTGCCTTTCTTTGCCTCATCCCTTGTTATAATATTTAATAAATGTGATGATTCAGTGTTTGGGAAGTCTGACTCTTTATCTCTCTGTCACTCTCCTGGGGTGATGTCCGGGAGGGTCACTGTTGCTGCTGTGAGAACTCCATTGTGTTGATTACAGTAATGATAGATAGGTAGTGCTATGAGATGAGTGGGAGGAGAGAGTCTGAGACATAGGAAAAGCTGAGCTAAGAAATACAGATGAAATTCATACATAGGACAATGGAAGTTTGGCATACAAGTGCAGAGGAGATGAGATGGAGCAAGAGCGAAAGAGGAAGTGACTGAAGGGAAGATGAAATTGAGAGAAGAGGGAGCAGTGAACTGGAATGAAGTAAATCATGAAATTTTAGTATTTATTTCTGGAACTGGAAGCATTTTGGAAATTTCTAAAATCCTATATTCATCATAAACTTTGAAATTGTTTGTTTTGCAGTATGAAATACGTGCTTTATGTCACACAGTGTTGACAGTCATGAGTATATGATGTAATGTTGTGAAGGTGTAAAGATGTGTTGAAACTAATTGTCAAAATATGTGGGATTCCTAATAGGCACAGGAGAGGAGTCTTTGCCAGAGCAACTAAAAGACAAGTGCTTTATTTACTGTGAGTGCCCCCTGCTTACATCAAGCTTCGTGGAATCTCTTGGCTTCTTAACCAAACATAAATCTGCTTGCTGCTGAAATGCCTGCACCGTGAAACAGATATCATCTCCATTCCATAAAAGATGACTCTTCCTCTGGGGCCACATGCATGTTCATATTGTGTTTTTAGTTATTGTTGGTTGTCTTGACTGTTGGATTGGTGACCATGATATTTGATAGAAACATTGCTGTGTCTCTGTATAACTGATAAAATGTTTTCCTCTAAGATGCTCACAGGCTTCAAAATGTGTTGTGGAATATACATGCAGCCTCCAATTTACAAAAAAAGGAAATATTTTCAGTCTTTGTCAGCATGTGTCACTGTAATTCATATGCCCTAGTCTGGTTCCCTAATGCTAACCATCACAAATCAGTGTCTAAATAA
Organism: Rachycentron canadum; assembly: GCA_038496675.1. Lineage (NCBI taxonomy): Eukaryota > Metazoa > Chordata > Actinopteri > Carangiformes > Rachycentridae > Rachycentron > Rachycentron canadum. Next base: position 8,751,015 of record CM076648.1, on the reverse strand, counting down.
GTGCACAAAACTAACCCAAACCTGATCTAAGTTGAACCAAAATCTAAAATTTGGACATATACATGCACATGTGCACACGCAAAATCACACTGCTGCACTTTGTCATGACTAGTGGAAAGAGATATATGATTGATTAATTAAGCTTTTATCAATACAAGGATAGGAAAACAACATCCGAATTCCACTTACATATCAGCACGGCACTTTTATCCCCCTTCCCTGAACTTGATTTACGAAGGCAGTCAATGTGAAGTGCTGCTTACACGTGACTACATAATGAAATGGTGAGCTAACTTAGGAGAGCTCAGACCCCTTACTGAATAGCATTTAGTTAAGTGTACAGATTAGCATAATAAAAGGAATCTCATAACATAAAAAGACTCCTCTAATTGAGCTATTGTTTATGTAAGGACTCTGATTTTCTATTGGTCCGTATCTCTCCAGCCCTCACTACCTCTTCTGCTTCTGGAGTGATGGGCTACTGTGTGTGTGTGTGTGTGTGTGTGTGTGTGTGTGTGTGTGTGTGTGTGTGTGTGTGTGTGTGTCTTCTTGTGTATATATGTGTGTGTGAAGGTGGAACGCATCCCTCCAAATTGATCACCACTCCTCAATAGGAAAGGACAGAGGGGGCGTTAGCGAGCGGACGCTAACTCAGCCAATAATGAACAGGGTGGTTATAATGCAAAATCCATTGCCTCTCAATCGAGGCCATTGATCAAATGTGCCTCCTGTATGTTTGATTCTCCGCCTTGCTTGTATAGTCTGAAACTGACTCTTGCTTTCTAATTCATTCCCCTAGTCTTCAGGTTGTCTTGCTCACCCATCTGTCTGTCCGCTGTCTGTATGTCAAAGAAGCTGAGGGCGATGGAAAGTGACTCTTGTTACAGCTGTTAATAAAGGTCATGTAAAGATGATCAAACACCAGAAAGAATTGCGACCTGGACTGAAACGGATGAGTTTAGTCACCTTGGTACAAGCTCCCTCTAAGCTCTGACTTTCACTGGACGGCTCCCTCAAAGCTTTTAACAGGCAGATGTAATAGCCCTGTGGTTTTGAAAAGGCCATGGTTAAGGCTCCTCAGGAAGAGCAAGCTGGCGTCTCTTGTGGCTTCAGATGTGGTCTAAGTTGTACTTAATGCACCGACAGGTAATCCATCTGAAGGCAAGATGCTTTATGCCAATTTAGACAGGAAATCAGAAACCTAGTGTGGTATTAGCCCCAGTGTCTCCTCCTGTTATCCCAGCCCATTATGCAGAGGTGATTTTATATTGGTTCCGTGTTGGAGGATACAGATCTTGTTCTTGTTGTAATCAGAGTTTTTGTTAGAAAAGAGCACCTTGACGGCGATGGCGATAGACCATGTTAATGTTTGACCAAATAAAAGCACCTGGACACATGGTTTCATGTGAAGTCGGGTGTTCAGACGGCCAAAATTAAGGAATTTAATAGATAAGTAATTAAATGCTTGAGTTTCCTTGATCTGGGTAAGTTTACATGCAAAACCATGGTCAGCTGCTGTCACCTGACCAGCATCAAATAGAGAAGATATGAATCATAAGTCAAACTTTTACAGAGGCAATTCATAAGCTAAGGAATTTTAATTTTTTTCAGACATCTTTAGGTCAAGGCCTTCTTGCCGGTTGCCTCTTGGTGATCAAAAGTTTTGTAATGCAGATTTGAAACGAGCCTCCCTCCCACCTACCAGAGGAAGTAATATTACGTTGAGCCCATGTGATAATGTTTTGATGACCTCTCTGCTTGAATGTTTTCAGCCTGTGTCACCACGACAAAGTGGGAAGTTAATGATTTTCAGTGCATGTACCTCTTTTAATTAGAACAAATATATTTGCTACACTTTGAAATGACGGACAAGCTATTTTCTTTCAAGAATTTCTAGCTGTGTTAAAAGCAAGTCTAACAGACACTCTGGCTGCTTAATCTACACAGTGGAAATTACATTCACGTTGACATTGTCCCTATGTCTTCGACAGCTGCTCATATTTTGATATTAAAAGGATCATTACACATGGTTGATGAGATCATGTAGCTGTTCAGTCCAAAGAAATGGCCACTGGCAGGGAATTCATCCTCCTCAACAATTGTGCCCATCAAAATGAATCCTATCATTAGATGTAGACGATTGGTCCTTCAGAAGATGAAGTGGATTGATTCTGTTGCTGAAAATATTCCTGGTGTTTAGGGCCACTGTAAAAATACCACATAATGAACTTGTTAGGACATCTGTACAGGGTGTTTACAGTTCCTTTATTGAGCTAAAATTAGGAGGAGAATAAACTCCAAAAAGACTGTCCATAGTTAACGGCATGTCTTTTCTTAAATTGAGCTGCTCTGTTTGTGTTCCATCTCATAATGCTGAGACGATACCAAAGCTGGAAGATGAATCAATCTGCCGCATCTAATATACACAGATTACAGAAACACACAGTCCCAATCAGTCCTCTCTAGTGATATTTTAAAGCCATTGTTATCACAGACTTGCTCTCCTGAGACCATCATGCTCTTGCATCCTAGGAAAAGGCAGCAATAGCACTTCTCTTCCTGAAACAGAAGAACCCCATTTTCATTTTTCAATCCCTCCTCCCCTCTTGCCTTCCTCACTCCTTCTCTCTCATCACTGTGGCTTTATCCGTTTCATGTTTAGTGAAACTCCCCAGGCGAGCCAACACAAGGCAACGAGATGCCACAAATCTTTGATATCTTAAACAGAGGGCATAGTGCCAGCACTCTTGCCAGATAGGAAAAACGGTAATCCAAGGGAGGAACATCATCCTGAATCAAACAAAATGAATAAATAATCGAGGCTGCCGACACACTTTCATACTTGCGGTGCATGTCCATGGAGGATTGGTTTACCAGCCCAAGTGATTAGTCTGCTGGCAGAATTTTTGGTTTCTGTGGCTCAACCATTTACAGTATGATATAACAGCAGATCAGATCCAGTTCTTAACTCAGCCCTCTGTGGAGCTGCAGATATTTTGCCAAAAAGGTGTGTGTGTGTGTGTGTGTGTGTGTGTGTGTGTGTGTGTGTGTGGCGGGGGGAGAGGAATCAGCTCACAGTTACTCAACTGTCACTTCAAATTTGTGGCAAAATGCTTGATGCTTTAAATCGTAATCCATGCTGTTTTTTCCTATTGGGTCAAATATCATTAATTTAATGTTATTATTTCTTGACATGTCACATAATTTCATCACACAGACATTACTCATCAAATGACATCATACTTCCAGCTTTTTCGTCAAACTTCACAATTTTCATAAGTAACAAGTAGCGATGCTTTAAATACTTTTCTGATTAAATGTTTTCTCTGCAACTGTTTGGTTGAGATAAGGACATTTTATTCATGCATTTTGATTACAATCCCATTCAAAACAATGCTGCCTGTGTTAACCTTTTGCTAGATTTATCTGAGGTAACTTTACAGTACATTTTACCATTGCCTCCGTATAGATTCTCTTCTGTACGACATAAAAATAAAATAGGGGGGTTGTCTCATTGATAGTGGCTACATGCCTGAAGTTGCATTAATAAACAACCAGGCAGAGATAATATTTTTCAATGCAAAATCGATTTTCATAAGGTTACATTCCTAATGTTTATATTTCAGCAACCTCTCTCCTGTTTATACAATAGAGGGTATTAAAAGGGAGATTAAATTTTACCCGCCTGAATATAATACAAACACAAAATTATGCTTCTATTTCCAGGGCAAGCTGTGCATTGTCATTTATTTATGAGGTTTTTTTGCCCTCCCCTCCTTTTCCTTTTCTCACCCAACAGTAAATATGGAAATTGTGTTTGTCAGTTTGTGTTTATACACACACATGCATGCATGCATATCTATACATGTGCCTTTGTGTACAGATCTTTTAATGTCTGTCTTTTATACTGCAGTGAATGCAAACTTGTGCTGTGCTCCTCTGTGGATGCAATGGGCGTAGCAGGGTCATGTGGTTGCTGCAGAGAAAACTTCTCCATCCTCCATCAATAAACGCACTCCCTCATCCCGTTGCGGTATCGACAGTCAATCATCTCTCTTCACACACTTGTTCTTTCCCTCAGTGTCTCTCTCGTCCTTCTGAAGACGTAGCCAGACTTTTATTGCCACTATTACAGTGAGCTGCCATTATCCTTTTGAATGAGAGGGGGCATACATCGACTGAGGTTGTTCCCACAGTCATAGCACTTTAAGGTTAAAGAGAGCACAGTGAGGAAAGAAAATATTTCATTCTCAATTGTGCAGTTTATTCATATAGAAATACTGCTCTCATAATTATTGGTTTCCAGTGGTCACAATCAGTTAAATTCTGTTATGTCTTCATTTCCACCCTAAATGCATAATCGTGCTGAAACAGCATCTTATATACCTCTTATATATGTTAATGTATTGAATGGATTCTAAGAAATCTTATCAGACTATAATAATGATAGCTCATCACAATTTAAAAATGAAGCAGTATCTTTCTTACAGTAAAACTGTAATAAAATCATGGCATATCTGGCAATGATACATGAGAGTTTTACTCAACTCTTTTGCATTGATTTTTAAAATGCTTCCTTTTGGCCCTATCTCTGAAATATATTTTATTTGATGGTTCTTTTAATTTCCTCACTCCTAACTTTTTTTTACTGTTTTCATCTTAATATCCCACATTAGATCTAATGGATTGGTAGTTCCTGGCTAAACGTACCTATATAAATACATGCAAAGACTGTTTTGTTGAACTGCACGTTTTACAAATTTTCAGTATTAAATGACCCATGAATTGACCAAAATGAGTTGAACTAGTTGAAAGATTCATGACAAAACAAAAGGCACTTTTCTGAGACACAGGATAACTTTGTTTTCTCATGCCTGGGCTAGCATGTTATTTTGGATACATAAGATTAGAGTTGGGCATTTTATCGATTTTGAATCTCTTGTTGATATTATGTTTAACTAATTTAAGGATTTTATAACTACACATCAAGGGGGCCGGACCAAGTCTACATGTGTTCCAGGGTCCATGATCTTATCAAATCACTCAATTGCATACCTGAATTATAATCCCCCGCTGGAATTTACTGGTCCTGTCGCCTGGTTCCTATTGTTCATATTCTGTCAAACATACTTGAAAAGATTGTGAGCAAGTTTGAGGACCAATCAACAACACAACATCCACAACAATTTGGATTTAGACCAAAACAATCCTAAGAAGAACAACATTGTAGATTAAAATTTGGAAAATCTGTTTCTCCATTAAAGACTCTGGAACAAGTTATCAACTGAAATCAAATGAATTACAGATATAAAATCCTTCGAAACAATGTGCGGCTAAATGCAAACCAGTGCTCTCTTTTTTTTTTACATGTCATTGTCTTTTCATATTTGTAGTGCATTGTGGTTCTATGAGAATGGAATACTGTATTTAAAAGCCCAACGATGGGCACAAGTTGAAATTTTAGTTTCATGCTCTGCATTGGAGGTGTGTTAAAATGCATTGGCTCAATTAAAATAAAGTAAAATTCAAATTCAATAGTAACATATATTAAATTTCTTAACCATTCTCTTGGACACAGATGCACACTCTTGCCTGAGTTGTGTTCGAAAACTGTTTGTTCAGTGTTGTGCCCTGTTAACACGGGTCAGTTTTGGAGCAAACATATCATTTGCAGGGTGGTTGATTAGAATATGAAAGGGAATCTCAGCCTGGTCGGTTGCAGTGTTTGCCCTTGGCATGAATTACGCATGAGGGCTGCAGTCCGCACTACACCATGTGTACATCTCCCCTATTTCCAACCACTCTTGGGCTCTTTAGTTAGCATACAGACAAACAAATATGTAATTTGGAAATCCTTAGATTTTCTACAGAATGGCCACCCAGAGGAGATGTTAAGTTTTTTTTCCACTGCACTGGGTTCAGGAAGTTATCACAAACTTTTGAGGTTAAAGATAATGGTCTGAATTCTAATCACCTATTTTTAAAATCATGCTCAATGTGATTGACAGTAACACAAAACTATAACGCAAAATGTTTCACCAATTTCTGATCAGTTTGTACTGACATATAGAACTAGTTTAATCTTAACTAAAAGTATCTTAGTTGAAATGTTTAATTACGACTGCATTACAAACAGAAACAAATTGATGAGCCAATGCATTTGTCTACTATTTTTCATCATTAGCTCATTTGTAACCATGACAAGCTATAAAATGTTCTCCTATCTTTCATTTTATGCACTCTGCTCTCTCAGCTCTCATTCCAGCTGTGAGGTACAATTACTGCCATGAGTAAAATTCTACATTTCCGCAGGGCCAGATCATTTAAACCACAATGCCAGTCCTCAGTAACTTTAGAGCCCCTGTAGGCCCACTTCAATAGACCCTTGGCCCCCTGTGTGAAACTGGTAACTTGTTCAGCAATACACACAGAGTTTGGTGGCTTGAAAGCATCAGGATAATGCACCCCTAATGGTGCAGATGTGTTAGACCAATGATGTTCCTGTCAAAGGAACGTTATACGTAAAACCCATCGGTTTACTCTCTTGAAATAAGAGCAGACACCAAATCAGCGACTAAAAGGGTGAGATTCTGGAGGTCAACACAAACTTCCTAAAACTACATAAATTAAATGTTTAATTCTGCAACAACCTTCACTGAAGTCAGACATTAACACTGACTTATAAGCTTTATAAAATCACATGTTTATCAAGTTCACTTCTTGGTCTTTTCTGAGATATTAGTGTCTCTGTGGCTTTATTTCTACTTAAGTGTCAGATCAAGATAAAAGATCAAGAGATGAGGCTCAGTAAATATTTTGTTACTCTCAGCCACCTATACATATGTGTATCCTTGCCCCGTCACTAAACCTGAGGCTGATAACTACCACAAACACCAGTAAAAGGACTGTCTGTACTAAAACCATTTAGTCACAACAACAGCAATACATAAACTAATTCCAACACATGGATAAATTGTATTTATTAATTGATAAACAACGCTTAAGTTTATCACCTTGCAGTGTCTCATTGATGCTGCTTTTTTTACCCTCACAGATCACTGGAGAAAAAAAAAATGGATCACACCCTGGTTGTTTTCAAGTACATTCAAATGTCAAAATATAAATAATACTGTATATTCCTGTAATTATTCATCTTTAGTTGCATTGTTATTAAGGTCAGACCAGCACAGCTTTAAGAAGCAGTTACTGCACAACTGGATGCATGTTTTCTGTCCCTGTCCTACAGTGATATGTCATAAACGCATAACTAAAACGTATAGTAACATAACTTTCACTTTTAGTTTACTTTTAGAATAACCACAATCCACAAACCACAAATTTCCTCCCATGCAAGTGTTGGAGTGATGTAAAAATGACCTTTATTTGGGAGGTAATTGTTCAGGCCCTGTGTAAATGCCTGATTATGATCTCTCTCTGCAGAGTGCTGCTTCAGCAAGGTTCCATCCTATTCCTCGCCATGGTCCTCTCTTTCCTTCCAAGGTGTCCTCTGGCTGTGCTGGCCTCTTTGAAGGCTCCCTCTTTATAATGGAGTCACTCCATACACTTCCTGGATGAAGCAGGGAGAAGCACTAATTCCACACTGATAAAGATCCCCCTTTCTCTCATTTCATAAGTCTCCCACCAGATACGAAGCTGCACTAGATTAGATGTGTCACCCCCCCCCCCCCAAACACAAAAGTCCTCACAAGACCCAACAAGCGGAAGAAAAGAGAGCAAGAGAATTAATTTAATTGCTATTCAAGTGTGGGTGAACAAGGGGGAGTGCTGCACATATTGGGGCGGAGACTGTTTCCTTTTTTTCTTCATAACTACAAAAGAAAGATTCTTCCTTTTAAAATCAGGAAATGTGTATCGTATTGAGAAAGACAGGCCGGAGGTCATCTTTAATATCTGTTAAATTTAGAGTGTAGTTGTCATACATGTCAGAGATTCCTCTCTCCCTGTCTAAACCAACACACGAGGAGGGTTACGTATGAAAATGAAACCCTGTGTGAGTGTATGCCTGTGTGAGCACACTTTCTCATGCCTCTGTTCTAATGAAGAAGTTAAAAAAAAAAAAAAAAAAAGTGTCGGTTTAGCAGTGTATCCTCTACAGTGACGGGGCTGCCATCAAGTTCTCATGCACAGATGTCACATAACATTTCAGTGGTTTTCTCTTTCTCTTTTATGCCTCTCATTCTCTTTTTACTCTGACTTTTTAAATCTTAATTGCTCAAAAGGAAAAGAGAACAATTCAGACACAGTGGTGAACATCGTTTTACTGTGATATCTTGTCACAGTGGGCATGTTATACTTAGTCAGTCTTTAAATGAAACAATAATTCTTCCATATTTTTTAGTCTTCAGTAGATGCACAACCAAGTAGTCTTTTTATTTGTGGGAATGATTTAAATATTTTCCTGACACTATTTTCCTGATCACTATTATATGTACTTAATAGTGAAAACTTTTGACAGTGATAGGTTAATCTGATTTTAAATAACAATATTCAATGTATCCACTTTGTTGTAAATTATCAACAATCACTCAAGAAAGAGGCATTTTCTGGGTTATATTTGTCTACCATGTGATTTTATTTTATTTTTTTTTTTGTTGAGGATGTAGCAAGTTTATGGTAGGTTGATTGAAATGTTGTGTCATGTGTGTCATGTGTGTCTGAGTTCTCCTCTGCTGTTCTTTTCCTTCTTCCTGTCTCTTTGTGCTGGGTAAAGGGGACTTCCCTCCAGATGTGGAGGCTCTTCTTTCTGATCCTTTGATCAAAGCTTGAGAATGGAGACAACAAACCTGTGTGTCCGTGGCCCTGTCATAGGAGTAGTTAAAAATACCTTTTATCAAGTCTTTGTTTTGTAACACCATGTAGGACTCAGATGTGACCACTGCATTGTCAGTTTAATAATGAGGCTTTTAAAATAACAGTTAGTTTAACTCACAGCTACGGAAAAAAACGAGCCTGTAAAAAAGTGGAGACATATATATTGAAGCATTCATTTTCATTTTCCTCATGAACTCCTCTCTTCTCAGACTCTTGTGGCTTCTTTTGAAGCACATGACACTTTCTTATTGTGGCTTTATTCAATAAAACTAAATCGGTAAATTTCAAATTGTAGATATCACAGTGTGAAAAGTTATTGACATGCAAACAGAAGAAATACAGCAGAGACATTTATTATGTTTAAACATGAAAGACTTTGCTGGATATGTGAGAAATCCCTATTTTGTCTAATTAAATTTAAAATTTTAAAAACAAGATGCAGGAATTTATTGAGACTTTGCTTTGTCTCTTCATGTTAGAATATTAGAAATGACTGAATATTTTCATGGTGATGGTCAGACCCTCCCATACCTTGAGCTACCTTGCTGACCGCAACCGCAGAGCGATCTATAACGTCTGGCAGGTGTAGGGTTGCGTGTTGATACGTAGAGAGAGATTTTGATTTATTTATTTATTTAGTTTTCGCCTGGTCACCAATAATTGTGAAACTTCAGCTAGTTTTTTCTGGCTGGATACAGGAGCTGTCAGGCATCATATTTCCCTCAGGTTCAAATGTGCTGTGTGCTTTGATAATAAATGGAGAGAGCTCAGGTGACCAGGCTTGAGAGGCTTGCAGGTAATAGCGGGACCTTATAGAACTCTGATATGAAAACAGCGGTTCCTGTATTTGAATTTGGCTGTAATTTTGGTCATCTCTACTGAATTTCAGCATGTTGACTGAAAGTGCTGCAGCCCAGTGATAACCTCTTTTTTAATGAAAGAAATAATTCAGTTACATTTACTTAAAGTCTCATGAAGTCTCACTGTTTGATCAGTTGTTGGGGATCAGTTTTACTTGACCTAGAATCTGAATACTACTGAATAATACTACTACTTTTTTGGCTCTTTTTTAATTTTACACTGATGTAAATAACCCAGATATTTTAATACAATCTTTTATTGTATGTAACCTAGATCATTAAGACAGAAATATCTTTTTCTGAACTGATAGAGGCAGGCAAAACCAGGACATTGTTGCGTAGACCAATTTTCCAAAGATAAGAATTCAGTACTAAATGTTGCGCCGTACAAACAAACAAAACAACAGGAAAATCCTGGTCTGCCTTTTGTTTGTTTGTTGTATTTTCAGTTCTCACACAGATTAAACATTGTAAATGAATGTGGTAATTAACGCAGGGTGTGTGAGCATCCGCTCTGGTTTATCCACTTGTTTGTCTCAGATGAAAGGAGCATATTTTCTATAAAACAAAAAGTGGGATTGTACTTGGTGCATCACACCCACTTGTTTACAATGGTCTCCCATGGGGGCTCCCCTCTGTTTGTTAGTGTATTTGCAAGGGGAGACTTAAAATAGCCCACCAGCCTAAGCAGAGCACCATCTATAGGCAGACGCTGCTGTGAATGTGTTCACAGTAACCAGGTTTACTTTACTGATCTGTAAACAGTATAAGCTTTTCTCAGACCGTCTCATCCTTCTGTGTTTGATCTTTGCTGTATTTAGAAGAAAAGGAAAAAAATTATCATTCTCCATATATCGCATGCACGTGTGTAATTGTTGGCACATGAAGAGCCACTGAAAGCAAGGAAATAATTTTCATTTTAGCTCTGGCTCTTAATGTGATACTATGTAAAAGCACTGCACGTGCTGTCAATTTCAAAATGCTTAACATGACATCCTGATCTTAACATAATTTATTTAAAAGATATAATTGATATATATAATAGATAATTTACCAGTGGATACAACACATTGTCAGTGATTGATTAAATTAATAAAATAAATAATAATAATAATGCTGTAGGTTCACGACCTTTAACCATTAGAAAAAAACAAACAAAAAAAAAACATCACAGCTAACAAAAAAAACCAAAGAGAGTCAAAATTTAAAGTGAAAAAAGTCACGTCAAGTGATTTGTTACTCTTTTAAACAACATTTTGGATTTGATTTGCACGACTTAGCTGAGAGAGCGGACTGCATATTAAAGTAATTAATTAGGAGAAAGAAAAACATTGATACAGGATGAGCTGAGAGTTGAGCCGATCCAAGCAAGTTTACTGGTCCCACATTTTCCCACATCCACCTCTTTACATGCAGTAAAAGTTGCAAAGAATCTTGTAGAGCAACGTCTCCCCCGGGTTGACAGTGTGTCTTAAAGTACATTCACTGACTCGACATAAGGAAATATGGCATGTTAAATAGTTGAATGCAGATTAAAAGGGATGGAAATAGACTATTAAACAAGCCTCCCCTGGTACATTTCATATGATGTTCTGTTAGGCCGAGTTAGTGACCTTTATAATCAAAGCATATGCTAATTACAGAGATATTATTAGACGGGTGGGAGTCTGTGCTCAAAGCTATGCTATCTCTGCCTGCACAGAATTCACAAATCAGGGGCTAGTCGCTGAGAAGGTGGACCGATAAATGTCACATTGTCGCTGTTATTTCTCCCCCACACTTTATGTAAGTGAAAAGAGAAAAAGCAGCTCTGAAATGATTAGGCTGTTGTTGCTGTTCTCCAAGCTCCCAGCCCTCTCCTCTCCTGACCTCTGTTTTTTAAAAGCAGTCACTTTTAGGGGCAAAAATACATGAATATTTATCACAGTGCCACCTCTGCAAGGTACGCACCCCAAGCCAACGCGTGAAGAATCGATTTTTCAAAGTGTGTTTTAGATTTCATTTGCAGGTTGCATATTTTTTCTTCTAGGTGTGCTTCATCCTCTTCCCTGTTATACCCAGCCCCATCCCCTTGATTTGTGTTCCCCATCAGTAATTTTGTTTAGAAATAATTTCTGGGTATGTTCACAGGGTGTTGAAAAGTTCCTTAAGTGGGACTACATAACTACAGTTATGCAACATGACTAAATTGAGACAGCACTATATACCAGACACTGACATCTTAAATACCTGCATGTATGTTACTCTTCTGTTTCACTTTAATCAAAAATTTGGATCCTTTTGTCTCCTGATGTAAAGTTTGCCTTTATGTCATATTGTTATGTCCCTTGTGTTGTATTTTTGTCATGTTGACCTTCATAGGATAGAGTAGCGAGACTGTAGAGATCTACTGAAAGCTACAGTACAAAACCCTTGAATAACTCCAAACCATAACTGGTTTTGTCTTGTACTATGTGAGTAACCAACAAATAGGATGTGTGAGCTGATTTTTCATTGTGTTGTTTATCTTGAAAGGTCGATTTGATAACCTGGTCCAATTGATTTGTTTGACACTAATGTTCAAAATGTGTTTTGTTAGTTATTTGTTTCACTGGTGTGAACAGTATAGTATACATTTAATCTATCTCTGTCCCTTATTTCCAAAGCCATCCAACGCACCACATATCTGCGCACACACACACACACACACACACACACACACACACACACACACACACACTGACAGACACGCGCTCCCACACTCGCACGCCAAGATCTAAATTGAACAGACCAGCATGGAGTAGGCCAATTACATCACCGCCCCAATTAAAATAAAACAACAGGACTCTTTCAAGCTGTCCTGCAGGGGAGAGAAAATGAGACGGGGAGAGAGAAAGAAATAGCAATAACAAATCCCAATCCAGTCAGATCATCGTGATGTTCATTTTAATTAAAAATTTGGATTCTCTGCAATTAACTCCAAACTAGTCCCCCGTGGCTCAGTGAAGAAGAAAATGATTGGTTCTCAGTTTCTAAGCAACTCTGAGGGTTCCACAACATCCTGTGATAATCTGTCTTTAAATAGCATTCAGGGTTTCTTGTGAATATTTGGGTGTTTATCAAAAGAAAATACTGCTTAATAATATTTGTGTTGACATGACTCATACCAGTGATAACGCAAATCTATTAAATGTCTCCCCTTGGCTTCTAAAAATGAGGAGAACGGGGGATGTCTCTTCACGCTAAAGAGATGAGAGTCGGGAGGACACAGGACAGTGACCAGTCTGACACTGAGACTTACAGTGATTGATATCTTCACTGATCAGTTTAAACATTCACTTATACTTTTACCTGTCAGCCTCGATCAACCTTGTTGTAAGTCAAATGTTATGTTGTTGAGCGATATTTTCCATTGAGTATGAGGTGCACATGTGTTAATGTGCCTGTGAAAAGTGTATGTATTGAAATATGTAGAGTAGCCATCTGAGGGTATGGATTACTACAGTGATAGGAGTTGAGTGGCTAAAGCCCTATGACTAATAGCCTGTCAAAGTGGCACACAACTCTACTTGGTCACACAGATCAACACCTCTCTTGCTTCTGAAACACACACACAATTGGCATGAAGTGTTTTCACTGTAAAATATCTAAAATAAACTTTGTGACTGGTTTTCAAAGCCAGTAATGTGCTCAATGTGCTACTAGTTTCCCTAAAGGGCTACTCCAGTGAGTTATTTCTATATAATTCTTTCATAGACATGTGACAAAAACATTAATCTTGAGATATACATATTAATTTTGACCAAAATATAAATTGTACAGGACCTTGTTCAGTTGAAAAATTAACTTGTCTCTGGCAGAAAAATAACGTAATGGTGACACTATTTCTAAATTAACCTCAAACAAATTTGGCATTTCTGTATTACTCGGCCGGCATATACACCGCTACAATATATCTCCAATAAACTAATCTGCCAAAATAACCCAAGGATTTTCCAACAATTTTTCCAACTATTAATTTTAACCATCCTACCTGGAAAGAAACCTACATTTTTTTTAAACTCCATGCCTGCAGTTTGTATGCACAGACATTGCTTTATTCTTGTGATTTACAAGCTTATGCAAAGATTAACCTGATGACATCGTCGACATTGTTTTCTCAGACTTAAGAAACGTCTCTTCACAGCTGCTGATGACATTCAACAAATCTTTATAAGGGGCACATATATCTCCTGGTGATCAGTAAACTCAATATAACATTTTGGAGTAACTTGTTGGAGTAACATTTTAAAATAGTGCAGGCTGATACATCAGTGTGAACTTTGCATGAGCACACCAGAGTAATCTACCTTAAAACAAAGCTGAATGCATGCACACATGCAGAGAGATAAGAACAATTCTGGGATTTCTGTCCTCAGGTTTTTTTTTTTTTTCTTGCCTGTTGCCTTTTTTTTTCTCTGAGAGCAGGCTAAGATAAATATTCACTTATTAAAGCGTAACTGGAATTGACTGTGTCATGCATCAGGCTAATAGCTGAAAGCCATGGTTCAATACGGCGGAGTTGGGACAGGCTTCGCTAATGGAAGAAGTGACGTGGTTGCAGCCCAAATGTCATTCATCAGACCGCACACTGTTCGTTAGGGGCTACAAAGCCCTGCCATCTCACACACTCAGGCTCATCTATTAACCTTAGGCAATGGCACCCGCCGGATTATGGAAATAACAGATTCAGGAAAATAGGACACCGATAGGCCATCCATGTGGAAAAGATTGGTGTCAGGAGAGTGTTGCGAGTACGTCTGACTGCAAGGGATGTGGCCGTTTTTCTTTCTCTCTGAAGATCTATCTAGGTGCTGTTGCGCCTGGAGAGCTAGGGGTTGCATCAGGGGGAACCTGTGCCAGACGTTATGTTCCCACTTATTACATTCCTGCCCACCACTAATAGGGCACGCTGACTGTGGTCTCCATGTTTTGCGTCATTGAATGAACTCAATGTTATTTGCAAAGATCTAATATGAGGGTTAATGCCTTTTCAATTTTTTGGAATGGAAAGACCACTAATACTGAAATCAGACAAAAATATGACAGGAAGGAGCACTGACAGAGTGGAGGAAGATGGCAGGAGTGAGTCTGGGCAGTAAATTGGTCCTCAAACATTAGGGTGCATCGTTAAATTTGAGGTAGCCACAAAATCATACATACTATAGACTATATGTCCTCATTCCATCAGTTTTAGATTACCCAAGCTCGAGAAATCTCAGAAAATGGGTTTTGGTATATTTATGCAGGGTTGTGAGGATTTGTTGAAAGGATTTGTGAAATGCAAAGATCATTTCTAAGTCACCAAAATCTTTCTGTGGCTTATAATGAAATTAAAGAAGCCATCTCAACACTGGGCCGTATGTACAGTATCTATGTTTAATAAACAGTTATGATTCTGTGGTTTTATTCTCTGGGCAATGACAAGTGGAGAATGTTTCTCCCACACTACCTCATAGTGTGAGAATGCCAGGGTAGTGCATCCAGACCTGTGGACAATAGAGGTGACATGGCAGGATGATCCAGGACGCGTGTACAGGGTGCTCTGGCTCTGGACACACAAAGAGTTTGAGCCTGCCCTAGATCCCACACAGCCCCGGGGCATGACGTGATGTCACATGCACCCACCCGGCAACAAAGATTGTGTTTAGTCAGCAGTTTGTTATGTCCAGGGCTTGGCCTGCTCCTCCGTCCACAAAGGGCCCGAATGGCCAGAGATCTATGACCCAGGCCTCTGTTAGGCAACAGGTGTGCTGTGACAAGATGGTGGGATGTTGGTAGAAAAAAGTGGCCGTGACTCTGCTTGTCTCAACTCGGTTGCCAAAACCTGCCCTACTTGCATCTCACTCATGCCTCTATGTCTAAAATAGAAATTGTGTAATGAATTGAGTTTGGAGATAAGGGAATGAACAGCCTCTTTGCCCACACTTGTGATGGATGTTTATTACAGCTTCTGACTGCCATAGTGGTTTCTGGTGCTGAAAGTGCTCTCTCTTGCCAATAAGAAGGTCCAATTTTCTTCTGGTCCAACTTAACACTGACCAAAAAATCTAATAGCTTCATGATGTTTGGATTGAAGACACAGGCACCATTCAACACTAGTGTAGAACATTATGACAGAGGCGCTTATAAAACTGTTAGTTAAAGATTGACTGGCAGTCACTGGGATAAAAATGACTTAAATGATATGTTTATGAGGTTTGTTTGAGGAAGCGAATTATTTGTAATTGGGCTGGAAATCCAGTATAGATGAGCCATCATAGACACCAGGGGACACTGTCTCCTAGTATCTATCCTTAGAGCTGCCAATACATGAAGCATGTCTCTTTCACCATTCATTCTGTCAACTGCTTTGTGATGTCTTCTCTTTAAGATGAGTTGCAGGATGCCTTAATGTTCTTCTTGAATATTGTGTGTAAATTATTTCAGGAAAAGATATGGAAAGGACTGATACAACAAATAAAATGATGCCCAGAAAAACATATCTATAATCAAGACCTACTGATTTTCTTTATACTTCAACCATATCTAAAATTTACTATATCCTCATCATCTTCACAGTAATCACAGTAACTAGTCGCTAAGTAAAATTTTCCACACACATTTATTTTTCTACCTTCCTGTTTCCAGCCTCCATCTTCTTACGTAACCTGTTCATCAGTTATTTTCTATAAAAGCAAGTGCGGTGTCCTGTTACTGTGTGGAGTCACTGCTGGACTGACCACTGATGTGGTGCACTGGTCCAAGTGGTCCAGTCCAACGAGCACCAGGAAGTATTATTTTACTTCTTGACCATCCGTCACCAGTGAGTCCTGCCTAATGAGAGCAGCCAGAATGATTTTAGATTTGATTTTATAACTCATGCTAGAGGTATGGGGCTTGGGATGGCAGTCTGTTTGTTGATCTGTTGATTGATCCGTCACACTAAATTATCTTGACAACTACCGAAGGTATGAAATTTCATTCATTCATTCATGATCCTCAGTGTATCTATGCCACTGACTGGTGAGCCACTGTTTTTACCTCCAGCACCATCAGCAGGTAATTTTGGATTTTAGTGTTGCATCTTGACAACATTGGTCTCAAAAGGATGGCTTCTAATAGCTTTGGTATTCCTTTAACTTTTCCTCTACCACCAAGCAGCAGGTTGAAGTTTCCATTCATTTACTGAAATTTCATCTACTCAATGGTTTGAAAGACAGTTTTTATTTTATGATGAAATAACTGCTGTGCTTTGTGCTCATAAATGTTTCTTAAATGTTGACATGGTGAAATGCTAAACTAAGTGATAAAGATTACATCTGCTTAGCATCAGCTTGTTAGCTCTGCCATTGCAATTATGTTAGCATTGTGGATATGAGGCCTCACAGCTGCTATCCTGGCTGCACGCTGATCATCTTGTTAAATTTCCATCAATACATTATTATTTAACATTAATGCACTTTGTAATATAAATGAACAACAAAGATTTCACACAGTAATCTTGTACTGTATGAAATTGTATTGTAATCTGTGCGCAGGACAAAGCTCACAAGTCTCCAGTTTCCACTCCCTCAGCTTAACATCCCTCTAGATTTTATTTGAGGCTGGAACAAGTCCCCGGGGGAGAGATTTTAATGTGCGTAAATGAAACTGATTTCATGGCGTATACTGTCTGTGTCTTAGAGCCACGGCAATATGATATAAACTATGCTTAGCAATTGAATATCAAAAGACACACAAACGCTTGCCAGATGCTGCCAGATGCATCAGATCTGCTTCCTCTGAGGAGGTGCAGGGAGACTTATAGCTACCAACATCACTCTTGCAGTAGCAGTGTGGATTTCACTGACTGAGCCAAGTTTGGATTCTAAATGGCTCTGTGACTCCCTCCCTGCTCATTGCCAGGATTCTCCTGTGTTGGCAAGCTTGTGGCAGGGTTATTAGATAAGGAGACAGACTCTCTGGCCCCTCTTAACATCCCTCTCAGCAGGAGAAAATAAAATGATTTTACTCCCTCCCTGTTTACCCATAAGTGTAAATAGAACAAGACAAAGCAAATGACTACACACAGAGAGCAGCGCGACAGCAGACCTGTGGCCCAGTCTCATCCAAAGCTAATTGAGGTTTCGTTTTTTTTTTTTTTTTCATCTTGCAAGTGAATCAAAGTCACGTAATCAGTTAGCATGCATGTTTTACAAGCCTTTGTAGTCAGTAAGAGTCATCAAAGGAATGATCTCCATTGTGAAATGCTATTTTAAATATACTCATCATACTTTCCCCTTGACTGAAAACCACCAATGATGAAAGTGTATTTACCTATTTAACCAAGGTCTGTGTTTCTTGTGTGAACCAGCTGCTCATTCAGCCTTAACACATTTAAATTAAAACAACTTTTGCATTTTCAACTCTGCATACTTGGACCTAAAGTGAAACGAAATGAAACCTGATTTTCAATCATTGTTTCAGCTGTAATATTTCAGTCTTCTGTAATTACCTGGAATGCCAGCTGTAGGCCTCCTGCTAATACAAAGCCTCAACAAACAGGCTTTCTCCTGACCCAGCTAGCCCTGGGACTAATTATCATCTTATGGAAATGCAGCTATTTCTGCAACTTCCATATTCCTAATTATTTCTGTTATTCCAATATCAGCCTGGCTTTGATGTCCCAAATCCTGTATTTAAATAGTGTAAGATTCCTATTCTTTGTGCCCTCTGAGGATTGTTCATGTAAAATACATGGACTAAGAGTGGGTATTACCAGGGCCTCCAGGGGCTGGACGTACCAGGTCCACAGCCTCCTTGTGTCCCCCCCACCCCCTCCCTTGTTCGCTCCTGGGTGCGTCTGCTGGGAGAAAGCGGACAAAGGTAATATACATGTAAGTTATAAGAATATTGAGCTTGTGGAAATGCATCTTTGTCTGGTATCTATGGTCCTTGTTTCCAAGAAATGGGAAAAATGCTCACCAGAACAAGGTATACATTTTTACAAATCATTCCTCATCTCAAATACTCTAACTTATAATATGACAAGGTGACCTGTAAGAAGCAAATCTTCTTACAGTATTGTGACTGTCATAGATGAATAGAAGGTGTCCTTGCTTTGTGTAGATCTTTCGTTCTTTAGGGCTCTGTATAAATCAAAATGATTGGTCAAACTGTGCAAACTTTTGGCTCATTGAGAGTTAAAAATGTCTAACGAAGACATCCATCAGTAGCACATAAAGAGACCGGTTTCATTAATTAGTAGGGTTAAATGGCAGAGTACCATATGGTCTGGTGCCATCTTGGCAGACAATTTAAGTATGAAACTGATGCACAGTCTTCGGAGAGAATTTCATCACCCTCTTACCTCTGTCATGCATGAGCCGCATTGTGATTTGATTCCATTCACCTGCACTGCAGGTTAGACAGAATCACAGAAATGAACTACAGACATATCTAGAGTTATGACTGTGTGTACTTCTCAGTCTCAGCCTTGCTCTGGCACATGAGCTCCATTCTAAAAGATGACGCTGTGTAAAACCATCATCATGTATTTTCATATAGATGAGCTATGGCTACCTGCGCTCCCAGCCATGCTTTTATTAATGGGGAGCTGTCAGGAGTGGGATGCTCTGCATATTCGCATATTAAACAGGCAGGGGGGGAGATGCCCAGTTTATTACCGTTTGATATAAATCAGCTTAAAGCATCTCTCCACCTCCTGCTCCACCTCTTTTCTTCTGCTTTGAGGATGGTCTCCTCTGCATCTTCCCTATTTCATTACTCTGCAACACAAGTCTCTCCATCTCTATTTGCCTCTTCCATGATGTTCTTGCTACTGGTTCCTCTCATAACTGTGATACATGAGAACCACGATACATTTTAATAAGAAGACACAGGACAGTGACTCCTTTTTTCACTAAAAGGTGTTTAGTCCTCCATCCACTTGTCAGACAGAGTTGAACAGTATCCCAGCTGTCCTGATATAGTTGAGTTATGAATAGCATGGCTACAGCGATTAAACAGATGAAATTTAATCATAAAATTTCTTGACGCAGCGACTGTTTATGACTGTGTGCTTATTAAAATGCAACATGTTCCACTACATTTGGATTCATTTTGCTTGTCATATAGCACTATACTGCTGCTATTTTGTTTACTACTCTAGTTAAAGATTTGAGATGCAATATAATCAAGGGATAAACAAAAGTTTGAAATAAAAATTACAGCATATTTTGTCTCAGCAGCAGCACAAAAACACATTACAATTTTCACAATTGGATGATAGAGTGGGATTCTGTATGAAAATATTGATTTTCTGTACCCTTGGGTGATTTGTGGAACGCAGCCTTCAATAAATTTGCAATTTGGCTCCATTTCTCTTTTGTGATCAGATCATGATTTAGGAAAACCGCTCAACACATGAGATGATTGATCAGAGTATGCCTTTCATTATTTTCAGTGTATTTTTTTCTCAAGTAACCAGTATTGCTTCAGGAATAGAACCAAGGAAAAGACACACAAGATATACCAGGCTTTCTCTTAAAAGACACTCTCCCCTCACTGAAACAAAATAATATTCATCTGGTTGAGCTGCTACTTTCATTTACTGTGACCCTGCTCCGGGGATTGCCGAGACTCCAGGGCTTCACACATCTCAAATAAAGAAAGGCAACAGCTTGTCTCAACACTCTTCTGTCAGTTCTACTGCTGTGTGTTTACTTTTAATAAAGTACAAAGTCTAAAACCCTACAGAGGCCTTGTAGAGATGTGAGCCTATAGAGTAAATGTAAGTTCCTTCCTCCCTGGTCCTCCTCATTCATAATTGGTGCATGTGCCTTGAACATGACTTATGTGCTTTTTCCAACATAGCTATTAATGGGTAATTTGATTACCTGTGTTATAACCATTGTAGTTTACATAATCGTCATCCTTCAAAATCATCTCTACTATGACAGTTTAGGTAAAGTACACGGAGCTTGCATTGCTCCAGTGGTAAATGGAGCATTGTGCTGGCACCTGTCCCTAGGTAGGGCCTGGGCCATGGCGTGCTTGCTCAGGCATGGCTATGACACTAAACAGTTTATTTCCTGGCACCCCTCCAGAGGACCAAATTATAATCGCCGTTTAAAAGAAAAAGAAAACAAGGTGAGGCGAGGAACATATTCCTCATGAGAAAAGAGTGCATGGCACGGCATGATGTGGCTCTAATCATATCTTTAGCCTGATAATGATCCTGACATGTTTTGTTATGGCTCGCGATACTGATGCCTCCTCCACTGACTTTAGGGCATATCACAGACAAATCACAGGGGAGACTTAGCCTTTTTCTGTTTATCTTCTGTTTTCTCCGTCTCTCACTATCTTACCATTGTTTTCTCTTTATATCGCTCTCATCATCTGTTTGATATTCTTCCTCCCTATCAATTGACAGCCTGCCTTGGTGAAAGATGGCCAAAAGGTTGCTTCCCAAATGTGACGGTGTTTGTCCGCTGATTCTTAAAATTCCTATTCAAGTAACTGACGACAAAGGTAAAGGTGTAAATTTATTCTGTTTTTATCTTTTTTTTTATTGGCGTGATATGTTTTCATATACTTTCTTTGGTTATGCTGCATTGCTGGATTCATTACAACTACTATATTAAAACATTGAATAAAACCAAAAATAAAATAACAAATTTGACTTCTTAGGAGGGTTTCTCTTTAATTCTAAATGTAAACTACATTAGTCTGATGAGGTTCTTTGTGGTGAAAGTTCAAAGATTTAGCACTCAATGGGTCACAAAACCCTGGTGAAGACTGAAGCCTACATGCTCGATAAGAACGGCAACTCTTGCCAAATACCCTCCAAACAACAATGGTCTATAAATCACTGTCTGTGTCCTCTCCAACCCCCTTCCCTCTTGCTCCTCTTTCTGAGGGCTATTCTACCGTACTGCAGGAGCAAGTACAGCTGTTTTTTTTTTTTTTGTTTTGTTTTGTTTTGTTTTTTTGTTTGTTTTTTGGGAGAACTTCCCAGAGGTATTATTAATTACCCAACATGCTGTTGGGTCTGTGGGATTGACAATCCCAATGCCGTAGGTCCACCCACCTTGCCTTCTCTGACCTTGTCTGGCTAGGTGGATGAGGAAGATTAATCAGATATAAAGTTGCGTTCGTGAGCCAAACAGCCCTATAAAATTAGACTCCATGATGACTTAGATTTGTAGTTTTTACATCCATTTACTTTATCCCAGGAGTGCCCATCTATCCATATGTCATTCTGTATTTCCATTTCTGCTTGTTTTTATTGCTCTCATCGAATCCACTTTCCCCCCCAAAGACGTGTTAGATGCTCAGGGCTCTTGGAGAGAGCATTCTGTTCCGTGTGGTGGGCCACCGTGTCTAGCTTATGCATGTTTAATGTTGTTGAACATGAACGCACAGTCAGCCCGTCATAAACATGGCAGCTGGGACACATAAAAGGTCATAAACCTGTCAATGAAATTAGAGTGGCATGTCCACCAGTGCCAGTTTACCCACACAACACCTGCTTAGAGAGAGGGATGGGATGCAATATTTGCCATCACTATCACCTCTACCCCACAATGCAGTGCTGCACCAGCCGCCAATAAATGTGCTGCTGAAGAATCTGCAATAGCTGCTTGTGCAACTCAACTGCTTATAATAGTTACAATGGTCCCAAGGAGGGGCTATTGCATCACTGCGTTGTATTTGCACGCATTCCTTAAACGTGTACAAGTAGTAAGTTGGCATCGTTTGTTAATGCCAAGCACATTCTTTGCTGTTCATCTGAAATTCACGATTATGGCTAAAAATATTTATTTAAATTTATGGGAAAATAGCTTAATGGTGCCAAAAAGTCTGTTTTATCTTTCAACATGTGTGGGAGGACTTGAGAAAGTGCCCTCAAGTGTGATCTTCACTTTTTAGGTTAACTGTGTGTGCTACCAGCTGCCACTGGGTAAAAATAACACTCTTCTTCTACACCATTATTCATTCAACTCCATTAATCATTAGAGCATTATCTGGCATGTGAAAATTCACTTGCTGATAAGGAATGCATGACCCCAATATGAGATTTCCGGCTATTGTAGAGCTAGACTAATTGATCGTGGTCTGCTTCTGGGACAAGCCTTCGCTCTCTCTCTTTCCCGCTGATACGCTCACTTGCTGCACCCTCCCTCCCCCTCACTCTCTCCTTCAATTGTCTTTTTTCTCTCTCAGTATGTTGACCAAAGACATGTTTGGATAGCTTAAAGTCCATTACAACATATTTTATTCCTTTTAGTGACGTACAATCAAACAGGCCAGCTTTAGGAACACTTTTATTCTGTAGTCATGTTTACTGCAGACCTTTTTTTCCCAGTTCCTTCACTAACACAAAGTACAAATGAGTTGCATCTTATTCCTCTTCAATAACCTTTGGACTATACTGCTACAGTGTAGTTTTACAAAGTGGGACACTTTATTGTATTTCACAAACCATACATCTTCCAAACAAGCAGCCTCTTGATGATAAGAACAGATGCAGAACAGTGCAGCTCAAAAGAATCAAGTTTAAGCTCAATTAACACCTAAAAAGTGCAGTTTTTACTCTTGGTTCATTCGGCTTGTGAACATATTTTTGATGATTGATAAATGATGACATTTACCAATGCATAAAGATGAAAATCTCCCATTTTCAAGGGTAAAGAAAGAACTATTAGGTGTCTGATTCACATGTTCTGGGCAAGTTATGAAAAGCTGACAGGAAAGTGTGGTTACCATTGATCTTTGAACTTTCTATTATGTCAAAGGAAAATTACTGTTAATGTCACAGTGCTTTGTAATATGTTACCACTGAAAGACAATTTCTTTTTTCCTCACATGACCTCATTCATGTATGAAAGTAGGTTTGTGTGAAAATATATTCATTCTGTTGATGTGTGTAGGTGGCCACGTGTCATTGTAACATGATTACAAAGCAACTCACATTATCACACTGACCACCATGTGGTCTTCCCCAGCCATGGGTACAGAACAACCAATTTTATGTGGTTTGTGGTCAACAAACAGCCTTTGACCTCAGAGAGCAGCAGACATATCCATTGTGTGAGTTCTGAGGGCAAGGGTGGGAACGTCCGACAGTCAGCTCTGATTGAGTTACTTTAGGCCTCAGCTCTATTACCTACTCCTCTTGTTTTGTTGAATTATTTAATAGGTGTCCACAGCATCCCAAGGACATAGATCTAAGAGCTTAAATCACTGGACAACCCTCAACTCAACTAAAAAAAAAAAACAAGAAAAAAGAAAAAAAAAAAAAACAGGAAACTGCAATCTGCCTCGTAACAATTTTATTTATTTTTTAGATTTTGAGCTTGAGCTTTATATGACTATTTTACAAAGCAAAGAAATAAGAAAATTGAAGGTATTAAATTGAAATGAAAGTATGCCAAGAAATATGGTTAATACAGTGTTAATATGTTACACTTACTATGTAATATGCTGCCCACTGCTCCACTCCTACTGGTCCTCAACATATTTTTTCACACATAAACTGACTTAATTATTTTAGTTTTGTATCACTTGGCAAGCATCCTCTTCACAAAAGAGGCCAATCACTCAGATTTTATTTGATATTGCAGTAATCTGTGCATTGATGTAAACTTAAGTGAAGAAAACGTCAGCTAGACACTGCTACCCAGTCGAGGGAGTTGGTTGATTTATGACACAGAGGCACTTCTCCAAGCGGGCCTACGAGTATCCAAGAAAACTTTTCAACACATGGCTCAATTGCTTGCAGGTTAAATGACAGTGGAATAGCCAGGCTGTTAATTTCTTGAACAGATCCAGATGTTGGGAGTGTGACAGAGAAGGACTCAGGTTTCACAGATGCATGCTCGGGGATTGCGTGTCAGAGGTGCCTGATGAGTGTGTGTGTAGTCCATAATCGCAGTGCATCTCCACAGAATTGTTTGTTGGAATTTTATTTTTCTTTTCATCAAAATAATTTGCCCATTTGCTGGTAATGTCAATGGATTACTTTATCGTATTCTGTTTATGATCTGCATTGATCGCTTTCCCTCTGCTCTGTGCACTGTGCAATGTCATTTACTCAGATTCAGACATCCATTTTCCTGAGCAGTCCTTTTCAATATATATGAAACATTTTCCCAGCTGCAAAACAGATGCTTGAAATCCTATTCACGATGTCAACATGGGACATTTCTGTAGTGAAGCGTGTGTGTAGACAGGCATGAAATAACATGGTTTATATATTTCATGTCCTACTAAAATTACATCATCAAACATGACTGTCCTTTGTTACCAAGCTAAGTGACTAAAGCATTGCTGTTCCCTTCATGCCTGCCTCACAGGCTTTATCATATGTTCCCACAAAGTCTCTAAAAAGGCAAACATCAACTCTCATACTCCAGGTAACTCAAGTTGTGGTGATCCTCTGCATCAGTTGGCACAATCTTGTTGTATGTGTATGTCTGAGAAGAGAAAACAAGGTTTTAAAAGATTTTACTGCCCATTAATTATCTGTCATAGTAGTAGATTTTTTTTCTTTCATCATGCTATAGCCAATAGAAAAATCATGAACATAAAAAATAAAAATTTTACATAATTACTTTTATTACTAGCTCAAAATTTCAATTTCTAATACACGTTTGTGTATGTGTGTATTCGTTTATTTGTTCTCTGTGTGTGTGAGCACTTGCATGCGCTGCTGTCTCCACATGTGTGGATGTCTGTATGTTTGCTGTTGGGTCATTGGCTCCTGTTCATTATATTTTCATGAGGCATGCAGTATAAAGCGGACCATTCCCCCCATGCTCCCTATTGCCCTCCAGTCCAATCCACTCTCATGGCAGTGAGCTGCAGTATACTCCCTTCTGGCCGTATATCATCCCAACCTTCCTCTCACTGGGTTTCCTGTTTGTTTTTCCAGATGCTCTTCCCCGTCTCTCCCACTGAGACTATAAGGAAACGAGTCTTAGAGCAGAGCAGCGCTGGACACACGACTTGGCTTCTTTAAAAGAGGGGGGAGGTTGCCGGGTTTCTCTGAATCAATACAGTGGCCCTTCAATCTGAAGCAAA
This sequence comes from Rachycentron canadum, assembly GCA_038496675.1. Classification (NCBI taxonomy): domain Eukaryota; kingdom Metazoa; phylum Chordata; class Actinopteri; order Carangiformes; family Rachycentridae; genus Rachycentron; species Rachycentron canadum. Next base: position 8,725,255 of record CM076648.1, on the reverse strand, counting down.
GAAGCTGAGTGGTCAGGAGATTGTTGCACATATGGTTGTGATGTACTGAGGTTAAGTAGATGCATGCACTCTACGTATTGACAGTACAGAGTGCATATAACTCTTGTATAGTAATGTCACCTAAATCCTATACTAAACCTTTATGGAAGGCTTACAGTATGTCATGTAGAGATGAAAATAATAGCTAGGGACCTGCAGTAATTTCTGTCAAATCCAGCTTTTGTAACATGTTTGTTCTTGGGTCATCACAGTAATAACCACTTGTTTTAGTAGCCTATCCTGTTTCCTGTTTTGCAAAGACTCTGGAAGGTAGCTGTCTGATGGGACTCCAAATGTTATCATTTAAAATGGTTACTTTTGCTCACAGGCAGTCTCTGTAAACTCTCTGTGTCTATCTGTCCTGCTTCCCCTGTCTTCCTCATAGCCACTAACAACTGTGACAAATGTGATCTTTTTTTTTTTTTTTTTTTTTGTGGATGAGCTCTTAATTCTGGATAAATAGTTTATCCTCAAGGAGGGATTGGTCACTGGCTGTGGTTCCCTGGGCACTTTGACAAAACATATAATTATCATGAATGTGAATGGCCCTTTTACAGTCCCTTTTATAGTGTGAGCTGGTAGCAAGTGGCCATTCTCATGGACGAGAGACAGTAAAAACACAAAGTTCACTGCAGTGGTTTTGATGAGACTGTAGATAGGTGATGAACCTAATATGATGTTCCAGTGACTGAATGATGTGTGGCTATACTATGAAATGCGCAGATCGCTTTCTCTTATTAATCTTCAGCCATAACCACTGTATTTTTTTCATCACTAACCTTTTTTTTTTTTTTTTTTTTTTTTTTTTTAATGTCTCAGCAAGGATTGGAAAAGCCTGCTTTCTCCACACAGCCAGCTCCACCTGGCCTATCTAAAGGCCACTAATAAAGCAGAGTTTAAGGGGCTCAGAAGTATCCTCTGTAATACCATTAATTATTATTGGCATTTAAGAGGATGAGCAGGGCTGGTAGGTACAGGGGGATATGCTTTTTACTGTACTGTGCACTCACAGGTTTACAATTAACCTCTCCCTTGCCCTGCCAGCGGATCACTGAAAAAAAACATCGGTGTCATTGTAGAGAGGGTTTCATGGTCAATATATATTGGTTGTACAAAAGTCTCTTCTTCCACATTTTCAGCCCTATTTACAGCATGGAAGCGTGAAAAAGTTGGATGTTAATAAAAGCACAGTCATTAGGTTAGATTTAATTAAAAAAGGCAGTAGTGTTGCTTCATATTCCCCCTTCTCTCTGTGTTTCCCAGGAAATGATAAAGATTTAATCCAATTAGCTCGGCACTGTTTCACTAGACTGCAGAGGGGAATAGACTCTAATTGGGCTGAAGACAATTAGCTGAATTAATTCCAACAGAAGTCGGAGAATATCGTCAGATTTAAACAATATTCCCTCTGCCAGCTTCACCAGACATTCTCTCATTTTATTTTATTCAAATAAGACAATGCAAGCTGTGTTAAGCAGCAATGTAACTGGTTGTTGTAGAGCATCTGCTCAGAACATATTTATTCATGTTGGTCTGCTTTTCATTTCTATTGTAAATAATTATCTCTGTAAACTAGTTACCATAATGAAACAGATACTTCAAGCTCTATCAGCTGTGATATATTTCACTTTTTTGACCTCCTTTTTATTTTGCATAACAGTTATTTTTTGATTTCAAATTGATTTCTTACTTTTTATTTCTTACTTATTTATTATGAACATGGTGAAGCTGGACAGTAACTTAATGTTTCAGCTTGAAAGTGAGAATTTTAAACAGAGAGCAAAAATGCCTTGAATAAAGTAAAATATACTCCAGCATATTAACCAATACAGGCTGAATGAGAGGGTCCTGGTCAGTCGGTCAGTGCTTATTCTCCCTTTCCAGCTCAACCACCCCAGTTAAGCATACCTACAACGGACATTGTCGAGCAGAGGAATGGAAAATAGATGGTGATTGCAGAATGCTGAACACAGGACAAGGAGAGGAAAGGGGCCACATAAGGCCCTTGGTTGGATCAAAGATCAATAGAGATGGAGAAACAACGAGGCTCCACGAGCAGTCGGGTTTACCTTCCCCCTTTTTCTCTTCTAAACAAATGCATTTCAAACAGGCTCAGGGAGCACCCCTGCTAACAATGACAAACGACAGCACATGGAGTTTTCTTTCTCTATTAACATAAAGTAATATAAACCGAAGGACACTAGTCTATAGAGAGAGTTAAGGGCTAATGTTCCATATCAGATGTGGACAATGTCAGGACTGAATACAGATTAGGCTGTGTCCTTCTCTCCCCGGGGGGAATTAAGGGGTTGACACCATTCTAGCTGCCAAGTGTATTATTATAACATGCTGGTGCCAGGCCTGTCTTCCCTGGACTATTAACCCCACTGTCCCCAAACACTTTTCCACTGTCCCTCAAAACCATAACACCACATAGCCTTTTGCCATCTTCAGCCTACTGTACTTTACCTCTTTTACCACACACCCCTTCTAAACTTATTGATGAGTCTCTTGTCAGGTCCCTGGAAAATATACTGGTCCATGGAACCTTGGTTTATCTAATCTCTTACACTATGTTTAAACACTGCAATACCATCAGTGTATGAAGGGGTCAGAGTTTGATGCGTGCACTGTAGAGTGACTGAACCTGTGCAGTTTCAGAGAACAGTAGGAGTGCAGTGCTGTCAGCTTAAACCGTTTGCTGATGATAGATTACTGTCCATTTTCAGTATTGGTAAGGCTCATTGCTTATGAGGTATCAGGTGGGTGGAAAGATTATCGGAATAGCGACGCTTTAGAAAACGGAAGTGAATGTGTCCTGTTGCGGGTTTGTGGGTGTTTGTCTTATGCAGTCTTGATGGAGGTTGCTGGAAAACCTTTCTTTATGCACAGTATGCATTTTCTTTTTCTAATCTAAGTAAAGACGTTGACATCAGGCATGAATATAGTTCTGTTTTTCCTGGATATACATGGAGCGTATTCAATGAACTCCCCTAGATGGATAATGAAACAGTTTTAAAACTGAGCCACTAATCATAAAGAAACTAAGGGAGAAGCAGAGAGAAGAAAATCAGATGAAGAGGATGAATGGAAAAACACTGGTTTCTTTATAGGAGCTGATTCTTGAGTACTGATGGTCCAGAATTACAGCTAAAATGTAATTGGCAGAAAGAACAGTTGGAGCAGACATGCACATGTGGAATAGAATCAGAATAAATACTGTGACTGCGACAGCTAATCTGACATCCATGGTGACTTTTTTTTTTTTTTAATATTTCTGAGTTGGCAGATTTGTCTTGTACTGCATCTATGCGTCACCTATAGTTTCGCTAGTGAGCCCATTTTTCACACGTGAGTCTTGTGGTTCTCAGCAGAAATAGACATAAAGGTCTTTCAATCATCATAGTAGCAACTGAATTATCAATTGCATGTTATTAAAGGGGAAAGTCAAGGCTGTATATGTACTAAATGGTTATAGCAGAAAGCCAGCGTGGGCTGCAATTATCTTTATAAGTTGATCTCTCTCTCAACTATAAATTATAAATATAAATTTATAATGAAATGATTCTTTTGTTGATGCTGATTGAAACCCAGTGTAGAAAAATATATTTAGTTGGCTAGACAGTTAAGCATTGCTACCCTCTCTAGTCCTTGCCACAAATACAAGATGCCCTACTTTTGTTTCCTTAATTCTAGACTAGTGGTCTGAATTAAAATTTCTGTTTCATCAACCCAGCAATGATCTGGAAATTATGACATCACTCGTGTGTACACACAAGCGAGGTAGGCGTCTCACACAGGTCAGAGAATTACACAGAGACCAAAGAGATGACATCAAAGCGAGAAACTTTGAAAAGTTAAGATTAAAAGGAAACTTTTTTTAATAACTTTTTTTTAAAATATTTGCTTAATGTATTTCTAGTACTGAATTTTTTTTTTTTTGTGAGCATGATTTGTCTTAAGTTGTGTTATCAGTGGTTTAGCACATCCCTCAGTGTGTTTCTACAAAACTATATGTAGCATGTGTTTATTTTGTATTGTAACTTTCCATGTAAGGTATCTACTACGTGCTGTGGTTTTCACAGGATTGAAGAAACACGGTGGCCTCTGCGCACAGGAGCCAATGTGGCTACTGCTACTGCTTCTGTGTTTGGGCACTTTAATTGCCACCGCACATGGAAACATATTACGCTAGATGATGAGATGCTGGTACTGGAAAATTCCATGCAATAATGCCTGTGGGTGTCGGTGCCATGTGAGCGATAATGTGTGGGCAGAGGCTTATTTTCTCTTTAATACGGGCATGCCCACACTGGCACCCACAGAGCCCCCGTTTGAGCTCAATAATGAAAGAAACAAGCCGTCATTGAGACTGGGGTTTGAGGTGTTGTTAAAGTCTTTGAGGTTTTCTCCCTGTGGGCCTCTGTCTGCTGCCCTGAATAAGAGGGGCTTTGTTAGATCAGCGACAGAGGCTTTGGTGAAGCTTGTTGGACAGGCCTTTCTCTGCTGGATTCTAGGCGGGCTCAGCACTGCCTATAACTACCCCATCTCACACTGTCAGAGACAGAAAGATCGCACACAGGCAGAGACAGACACCCACTCTCTTTTTAAGATATTGTCTGATTCATTTCAAAAACTGCTTTGATTAGCAATGATGTCACAGCTCAAGAGGGAACCACACAAAACTTCATTGTATTTTTTTTTCTCTACACTGATTCATGGTGTGAGATAGCAGGATAAAATTGTACTCTGTATTTTTAAGTGCCAATCAAATGAGAAGAGGATTCATTCAGGATTTTAGTGTGTTCACTCATGCAGAATCAGTCCCTTTTGATCCATGCAGGTTTTTTCTCTTCTTAGCCCCTGTTCTTCCTTCACTTACTTTATCTGAGGGTCTTTCACTCTTATTTAAACCTTAATCATAGACCTGGCATTGACTGAACCCCACACTGACCTCTCCACATTCCTTCTGCCCAATCAAAGCATGGCTTACTGACCCATTTATATCCCCTCTTGACCAATCAAAACCGCCTGTGAGCAGCCAACAGGAAGATGTCAGCATTCCCCTCTCCTGGCAGGAAGTCAGTCTCCTTAAAGGCCTGGTGGGAGATGTTTTCCTTCTTCCCATCTTTTCCTCTTTCCCTCCCCTGACAAACAGTGATAAACTGGTCATTAATATAGCTGCCATTCTGCCAAACAGAGCCTTCTTTGTCAACTCCGAGTCCCTTGTGAGTGAGAGATCTTCCAGGGTATGTCATTCTTCATGTCCCCTATGTCTGAAACTCCCCACCCTTGACCGCTCAGCAGTGCAACCCCACACAGCAGGAGCATGTCAGCCATATGTCTCATTCTTTACTTTCTCTCATTTTTCTCTCGGCTGTCTAGTGCCCTCTGAGCTCTTGGGATAATCATGATTTACCTGGCTGTGTTAAAATCATCTCAACTGCAGAAAAGACACAAGACAAGCATGTTTCCATGTAGTCTACATGAACAGTCTGGACAGCACCACGGCTTGGCAGATTATTCTGAAACATGAACCATGAGTGGTCCCCCCACACTCAGGCTCAAGATCTGCTCATTCAATTTTCTTTTCCCCTTTTGCGTGAGATGTTTACTTTTTGTGGAATGGGTTTGGTTTGGGTTGGATAGCAGTTATCATTGCATGGAATAAAAAAAATATACTCATGTCTCTGCTGTCAAAGAAGTCTGCCAATAAATGTCGTCATTTGTGAACGATGAAGCACAAAGTTAAATCCTCTGAGAGAATGAAGTGACAGTACTCTCTTTTACCCCTGGCCTATCAAAGTTAAGTTACAGTGTTACTCAGCTTTTTATAAACATTGAATACTGCTGTGTCAAACACTGCTCTATGAGGAGCAGTGGGTATCTCTCGGTATCTGATGGTCAGCTATAATGTTGAGGGTGTCTTTAGCCTATGGTGCTTGTGTGTGTGTGTGTGTGTGTGTGTGTGTGTGTGTGTGTGTGTGTGTGTGTGTGTGTGTGTGTGTGTGCGTGTGTGTGTGTGTGTGTGTGAGAGAGAGTGCTTAGCGGGCAGTAGAGGGGCTTGGGGCAGTGCCATGCCCCCTACAGTAGTTTATCTTGGGCTTGTACATGCCCCCCTTGGTGGGGTCGATCCTCAGGGTGCCCTGCCCCAGCACAGCTCCATTAGCGGGTGTGCTAACCTTGCAACAATGCTGTGACACCCTCGTTTTTCATCCGGCCCTGCCTTCAGCCTTCTTTCTTCCCTGAGCCCAACCCGAGGGCTTCCCAGATGAGACAGAGGTGAAAGGGGCTCTCTGGTCCGGCTGTGAGACAGCCCACTGCCACGCCACTCAAAAGACCCTTAGCTGAAGAATTAGAAGGAAGCGTGATGCAATTTGTTTTCTAGAGATAGATAAGAACAATATACTTAACACATATAATAAAGATTTTATAACGCATGACCTATCAGCCCATTCAGGCTATGAGCTACTACATTAAATCCACCAGTTACACTTATCTTTGAACAGGGCAAGTACATACTTCATACAGTTTTTGCAGAGGTTTTCAAGAAATATATTCAAGTAAAACAACAAAAAAATTACTGCATGGCTTTTTGATTTGCATGTTTCTTATCTCTATTCATGAGTGTCATTGAATCTGGATGAAAGAGCAGTTCAACCTTTCCATGTAGATTGAAAAACCGACTGCTCCCTCTGTCCTCATCCTCTCATAAAAGAAACATGAAAGAAGCTGTGCTACCCTTTATTGAAAGTGTCTTCAAGTGTTACAAAATTTCTCCCTGCTTGCTCCTCTTCCTGTTACCTTGTTTTTCACTCTTTCTGCTGCCTCTACCTTCATCTTTCGTGAGATGCGAGTCCTTCAGAAATCCCATCTTTCGACAAAGAGCAGTCAAGTTGAAACTAAGGCTTTCTCTTCGATGTGGGTAAAAACAGACAGTCTGTGTTAAAGGCTTGACGTGTTGTAAAGCACTCTGAATTAAAGACAAGAGACATGTTTACATTTTAGTACTGGGAACAGTGACTCGTTCTGTAAATGAAATGCAGATGACGTCCTGTAAAATCGATGCAAGACAAGATCTCTAATCACCATCAATCACATCATCACTGCAGAGACATCTCTGGCAGGGCAGTCTCACAGCTTTTTTTTTTTTTTTTTTTTTTTTTTTTTTTTTTTTTGTGTGTTCATGCAGATCACATTTCATGAATACATTTATCCAGGATGACCTTAATGGCCCAGTTTCATGTGGGTGTAAAAGGCTGTGAGTATTTTAACTCCGAGGTTAAATAAGGCCTAGGGCATCAAGACAGATACGTGCTCAGAGATGATGATGAGATTTTGAACTCAGCGAACAGCTTATCATTTTTTCCGTGTTTTGGTATTCATTCTTAATGACCTGCTTCCTTTTACAGGATAGTAATTCTGGATCCTCTAACTCAAAGCTGTGAAAACTCTGATATCCTCTGGCTTTTAACCTCAGTTCTCTGAACCATTGCTTCCAGTGTTTTTGAGGGATTAGCAAACTGTCACTGTGTCAAGGTTTCTGCTCAACATTCCACAAGTGGCAGATATGAGACAACAAACTTGGACTTGGACTGGTGACTTCTGTGTCACGCTAGGGAGCGAGATTTCCATCAGTGCTCTGCATACTCAGAGCTATTTATCTGGCTAGCTAAGCAGTCATCCATTCTTTTTTCTCTCTGTCATCCTGCATGTTTTTTGTGTATCAGTGAAAAAGCTTACTGCCTCCTCTTCTTGGCAGGTGTTTTGCAGCGATGCTCACTGCTTCTCCGTACATAATCAATCTACGAAAAGCTTTTGAAGGCGGTAGGAATAGAGAAAGTAAGGCCCGCCTGCTTTCCTAACACGCACGGATGATTAAATGGATGTAATGTATATTCCTGCCTGTATTGGCCTCACTGTATTTTGCGTTGCATGTCTATTCATCCCAGACACCAGCGTGATCCATCATATGCACTGCTGATGGATATCCATGCCCTTCCTAAGCAGCCCTGGACACATACTTATTGTATCCTTTTACTGAGGCGGAGTGATGAACTCATGTGGCCCTGGTACTACAGTGGCAGATACTCAATAGGTGAATGAGCGAGGGGGTTATAAAAAGCTGAATTACAGCACAGGATACCCGAGTATAGAGCCGAGTGCAGGAAGAAAGAAGGATGAAAAGACATGAGTAACATGACAAATCAAAGTGCACTGAAACGGCAAAATCTCAGAGGAATTACATGGTTGTTACAGTTCTTTACTTGAGCAGGATGAATGAATTAGTTTCTTTTTTTCCGCCACTCAGGATTGTCTGTGATAAAACATTCAATCAGAAGTAGCCCTGGGTGATACTATTTTAGTGCTGGGCGCAGTGTCCTCCTGCATTCTTCTTTCTAGGGAATTTAGCCTGATTTATGGTGAAGCCTGGGCTACATAGATGAGGGTGTTCCTGCTGCTACGATGTATGCATATATGGCTCTAATGAAATCCTCCAGCACACAATTCAAAATTTGTCTTTGGAATGATAAAAGAACTAATTAGAGCTGGACAGTTTTGATTTGTAAAAATGCACCTCCATCCATTAGTCTCCTTTTTTTTTTTTTTTTTGATACATTAAGCATTTACAGGGGAAAAATACATGAACATTTTAGTTGCTGCTGCAGATAAATTAAAAACTTAAAATGAATATGACCTGTACTGAGAGGAAGGATTTGCAGCAGGGATATAAATCGGGGCTAAGCCTTTTATCTGAGGACCTGCCACCCACTAGCTCTTATCAATAAAATAATCAGATCTAGATGAAACACTCAGATCTCTCTGCATTTCACACACACACACACAAAAAATCCTTTCATTCCTTTAGGCGCTGGACTTAACACATATATCTGACTCTATCACCCACAACTATTACAAATAGTGGGGAAGTGAGGGCCAAATCTAATATTAGTGTGCTGTCTCCATCTGGGTTGCACTGTTTGAATTTAAGAGAGGAGAAGCACCCTCATCAGCTGGAAATGTAGATGTAAGCCCCCTAATAAGGAGGCTTAGGGAGCGATGAGAGAGGGCCACACAATGAATTACCTCCTGATTATTTGGTATCATGGCAGTATAATCTTTTATAAGCCGCCTTTTTTACCTAACCCTGTACCGAACTTTGCTTTTACCCATACTGATGGGGCGACCTGAGTCGCTGCTTTCCAGCCTGAGGGCATTAACTGAACTGATAAGGAGAGTTGTATGTAAAGAATGAGAGGGAATACGACTACTCTATTTGCTCGGGAATTAGAGTAGAAAATCCTTCTCCTCTCACACTGACTTTGTGTGAAGAATGTTCTTTACATTGTCTGCCCTTCGCACACCGGCTGATCATGCATGTATCCTGTATGTTGCCCCATCTGGGCGGGGGGGGGGGTGTTCCACAAGGACCTATTTGAGGGGAAGGACAGGAGTGGCTGGCAGAGTATCCAGGTGACCTCAGCGTGCCCTGGAGAGTGTGGAGCCCATGTGGGCACAGGTGTGGTTGGCACAGAGCTGCTGTGTTACAGCGTGTCCCATGCAGTCTCACCAGCCGGTGTGCCCTGGCAATGAGCCGCGTCCTTCCCCTCTTCTGCCTTCATGGCCACAGATGTATAGAGTGTGACGCCTTAATTCTTGCAAGCTGTGTGTAATTAAATACACTGATCGTGTTATTGATAAACAGTACAAATTCATCTTGTGATTTGCATAGTCTTCCAAACTATAGAAAATATTATTGAGTAGTGCCTCTGCATGTGTGTGTGTGGTCCTTTGGTACGTTTGTCGCCTTGACTGGAAGTCTTTAAGTATAAGAAGGCCTGAGAGAGGAGACGGGTTCACCCTTTTCTCCCTTGTGACAATTAAAGCTTATTGTCACAAAGGACACTGCTGTAACATTTCACATTTTTATGCCCAGTTTTCTCACCCATTCTCTGCCCCACAGCTCTTCAGCAGTGGTTTTACAATATTTCCTAGACATGGGGATAACATTAATAATGACACCAACAATTAATGACTTTTACAGTGACATTTGTTCTGTGCTTGTGGTGTGTGTGTGTGTGTGTGTGTGTGTGTGTGTGTGTGTGTGTGTGTGTGTGTGTGTGTGTGTGTGTGTGTGTGTGTGTGTGTGTGTATGTGTGTTTCTGTAAGACAATATCAAAGTGGGATAGTCATTATACAATAGCAGCCCAAGTGTTGTACATCAGAGATTTAAAATGTCCACAGGGGATTGCCTCTTTGCTAAAGACACTCCTCACATCTAAAACTTCAAGGACACTCTTTTATTTAAAGATCTGCTATAAATGATTAATTTAATATTGATGAATATTTAACATTTCTTAATAAATTATTATGTATGCTATTAAGCACTACATGTATCTGCATAAGCAGCAGTGTGAGCTGTTTGGATGGCTGTCTGTTTAGAGCATGTGTCTCTGCAGTTTGTGTATGTGTGTGCTCCATTGTGTGTGTGAGTGTGTGTGTCCATGTGTGCACCATGGGGAATTGTCTTGCTCCGGTTGTATTTTGACATTTGATTTATGTTAGTGTGAAACCATTTTCATGCAAGCCATTATGCAATCTATAAAAGCGAGCGTGTGGTTTTCACTGAGCATGGGGACCTGCTGCCGCATCGCTGGCATACCAAGTGGGTCTTCTTCGTAAATTTCATTACACTATAGACACTGCTGCAGCTCTGACCATAAGCTAAAGGTGCCATTGGCTAATGAAGGAGGAGGCTGCGGCTAAGTGCAGATGGATGCTGGCATCGCCGTAGTGCGGTGTTCTATATATGTGTGCATATTTCTGCAAGATATGAGTGTAGCCTGACGTTGCTTTGTCCACAAGATGTGACTGCGCTTACTGACTTGTAAATAAAACAATATCCATCTGCATAAATATAAGGGCTTTGTAGAAAAAAACAATGGGTCCATCCCTTTGTATATGTGAGTGTCCAGCAGACAAAAACAGAGATCCATTAGAGGACCTATTATGATTATGAATTGCAAAAAGTATGTATTGTATATAATAACCCACTTTTAAGAAGCGATTTGGCTTTAAAAGTTTTACAGTTTGTTCTGTATTATTATAGTATTATACAATTATTTATCCAGATAGTTTCACAAGTCATCATGTTTAATTTATATTAAGGAATGTCTTCTTTTCACACTTCATAAAAGTTTAAATCTATACGTGTGTATGTATGTATGTGGCTCTTAAATCTAATGAACCCTAATTAAAGTCACTGTTAACACCTGTATTTGTGCTATTTCATGTCAAAATGATGCTGTGAACGTTGGATGAGTTTAACTCATTGGAAGCTGCTAATACGTGTAAGACCAACAGTCATCAGTCACATAATTTAATTCTAAATGCCAAAGTTCACATAATTTGATGGACATAAAATCATAATTTTGCATTAGCAAAGCCACTCTCAAAGGGAAATAACACACACATATATATAAAACTCCAAGGTCAAGGTCAAACTCATTACGAGTTTTGCAAATGCTTTAAGCATTTTTGAGGCAAGTAAATGTCTTTATTGTCTCAAACAATAATTACTCAATTCATATTTTGAATCAGACCTTGTAAGCATATTCTTGCATTGGCTTAGTTTGTGTATGTTTCTGTTGAATTTGGATTAGATGGAGATGTCAGGCTTTGATTACTCAGGTGCATCATTCCAGCAGACCTCTATTGTGAAGCCTGAATAACACCACTACTCTAAAGTGCATCTTAATACTATACCAGACTCCTTTAAATCAGTTTAAAGTTGCCTACACAAGCCTCAGACCTATTCATCTACACTCCAATCCCTTCATGATACTGAAAAGATATGCCTTTTACATTTGAAGGCAATACAATGACAATTAGATTATGGTGGCTGCACTTTGGTCATCCATGCGACTGCTCTGACCCCAATGATTGTTTAAGCCCTGGATGCGTGGCTCAGCTGGGAGACAGAGGTGGTGCTTATGGCAGATCCATTGTTCGGTAGAGAACTTCTTTATGTGCAGCTGGTGTTGCCTCTGATGTGATTTGGCCTTTCTCTCGTCCTCACTTTGGATGATAAAAAGCTTTCTTTTAAAGGCTGACTGGAGTGGCTCATAGGCCTGTTGAGAGATGAAAATTAGAGGAAGAGTGCGGTTGGAAGACTTAGGGGTACGCTTGCCCACTGATGCTTTTTCTGAAGTCTGACTTCACTTGCAGGTTGAGATAACATCATTGTTTTGACCAACCATGTGCAATTTTCTCTACTGATTGAATTGGTAATCCATCCATGAGGCTCTGAATGAAAAACATTAAGGTGCTGCAAGCTGTTAAACATTTTATGCTCTTTCTCCTCTCTGAAAGTAGATAAAGATAAATGAAAAAAGATCAACAACTAGGTGAGATCAAACTAAAGTTCAGTCAGGTTTTTGTTTTATGAGTCAGTCCTTGTGTGCGCTTGTCCCTGTCGTTACCTCTCCAGCAAATATATCTGATCAAAAAAAATAGGGCCTCCTCTCTGATGCTCTACATTTACATTCTCCTTCATAACACCTACTTCCACAGCAGCAATACCACAAGCTGGAGATAAGAGAGCGTTGTTTTAACCACCCCCTTCGGTTAGGTCAGCATTTCCACATTACTTACTGAGTGTCATATCACTGAGGTTGGGAAATAGAAAAAGCCCCGTAAACAGTCTTGAATAAACCACATATAACTGACTGTCCTTCTTCAGTTGTAGAATATTGTTTCTTACTCAACCCATGAGGCTTTCTTAGATTGGCTAAGCATCTGCCTGTAGTGCTATTTTGTATCTGGTGCAGAATGTTCTTCCTCTCCTGTCAAACATACAGCAGAACACATAGGCCTGCTGTCAGAGAGTATTTTCCAGCAGCCAAAAGGTTTTAAGAAAGAGAGACAGAAGCTTCCCAGCATTCAGCCTGTTTGCTCCACACCTCTCAGAGCTCCACGGTATGTGGGAGAGAAGCTGTCTGACAAGACCACCTCTCCTGCCAGACTCAGAGAAGGTGGGGGAGGATGAAAGGAGAGGGAGGGGAGGGGAGGAGAGAGAGAGAGGGAGAGAGAGGGAGAGGGAGAGAGGGAGAGCCTAGAGACTGTTTCCCTAATCTTTATGTATTAACAAAAACAACATATTCACTCAAGCTTGCCAAAGCTTTCACAATCTCCTGAAGGAGGAGAGTCTTGGACAGGATTTGTTTATCTATCCGATAGAGTGTGTGTGTTTGTTTGTGTGTGTGTTTGCGCGTGCCTGTGTGCAATAGAGAAAGAGAGTGTAGCATGATTTTTTTATTGGTTTGAGTGTGTCTAAGTTTACGTCTATCAAAATGCATGTGTTGTGTCCAGACAGTTGAGTTTTAGACTGTAATTGGTTCATGTTTTTGAACTCTGTGCTCTCTGAATGGCATCGAGGTAACAACGGTGTATGAATTTTTCATCGCGGGGAGCAGCCACGGCTTCTCTCTCCTCTCTGGGCAGATCTGTTTTTGTCTAAACTAAACTTAGGGTGACATGCCATCTGCATCTGGGTGTCAACAGAAGTATGAGAGTGTGGGAATTCATTACCGCCCTCAATCCCAGTCCCTCAGCCTCAGCCTGGGATACTTGATGCAACTCATCCTTGCATTTACAGTATTGAGCTCATTGTATTGTTACTCCAAATCACTCCAAAAACAATCTCTCCCTAATGGTCTCCATGGTTTCTTTTTACCCACATTTGTCACAAATGATTAATGTAAAGAAATTATTATTATTATTTTTTTTTATCTTAAATTTATTTATTCTGGCAACATTTTTACCTCTCTTGTTTTGGTTTTTATCCTGCCCCCCACCCCACCCCCCCACCCTTTCCTTGTCTGTCTTTCTCTGGCTGTGGTGATTCTCTGGGGCTCCTCATGTTATCCAGTCAGTTGATAGTGTATGCCCCCATGCATCACAGCTCCTAAGCTGTGATTGAAACATCAGACAAGGAGGACGGGGCCCAAGAGATGCTCCTGGCCTGACACGGCTCTCAGTGCCAAGTTTTATCATACCCGGTGCCTGGCTCCCACACACATCAGGTATGCTCCACAGCACCAATGTATATTAATCAATGACAATATGATTACCTCTGAATGGGCTGTATACATTATTTAAAGGAGTGTCCCCTGGCTTACAGTGTGTCTGCCTTTCAAATTAAACTCGGAGTCAATAATTAATGTTGAAATTAACTGAGAGCACCTTCAGAGGGCAGGTGGTGAGAGCACATGTATGTTGTGTGTGTGTGTGAGTGAAAGTGGAAATGTGACAGAAGAATTGGCTGTGTGTTTGTGTGTATGCACCTTATTGACATGGAACCAGTTATGTGGAGGAGTGATCATGATCTTGTCTTCGTTCCTTGAGGGATCATCTCTAACAGCCCCAGGCAGAGACTTCAAACTTTCCCCACTTGTGTTTGGAGAGACAATCTTTCCTCCCTCTCACAGACAGGTGGATGACACTTACAGAAGCTGAGGAGATGGTGAGGTTTTGTTTTTCTCACAGTGATGTGGGCTAGGGAGTTATCTCCATCTCTCTGAGACTGGGGGTCATATTGTCTGAGTGAGAGCCTGGGCTTTCTCACACGTGGATGGACTCTCTGCACGGTTCAAGGCCCCTGAAATCTGTCTGGGTGATAAGCTGCCAGCACAGAGGGGAACAACAGCAGATAGGGCTTTTAAAGCAGTTCAGCTCGACTGGAGGGCTTCTGTCTGCCTGCCAACTGCCTGATTACTCAATCCAGCTTTTCTGCTGCTCACAATCTGGCAAAGAGCTTGTGGGGCTGGGCCTCACAGTTACCTGTCAATACTTGATACTGGCATAAATACTTCTGCTCCACAAAGACGGTGCATGGAAGGTTACAGGAAGTGTAATCTCATGTAGCAACACCTTTGCCTCTAAACAAGCTCAAACTCAACAGCTGAACAGAAAAGGCTGTGAGGTTGACTGTTGTCTGCAGTCAAACCAGTGCACTTTCAATACTGGCTCTCACAGCTTATGTTGTAGACTTCACAGTTACAAAGCTCAGCAAAAAGAGCCTGTGAACAACATTTCTCCCTGTGAAGATAATAAAACTGTAGATGCCAATTAGATGAAACATCCGCTCACTTTCCGCGTTATTGATGAGAATTTCTCTGAATGTCGGTGGCTGTAAAAAGAGGTGTGGCTTTTCTGATTAAAGTAGATGCAACCTCAGACTCCCACATGCTGTACGAAACAATGCCCTACATTACAGCGTGAAGCCTCAATTATAGAGGGCTACACTTTAAACTGAAAACATTACCAAAATAACTTGAGTAAATTTCACTTCAAGGAACCTTTATACTCAGTTTTGATTAACAAATAGGGATAAAGTGAGCATGATCAATTACATGAGCATGAGTTTATGGATTTGATTTGCCTCTCAACCCTAAAATGTGAGGTCTGGAAATATAGGCATATGAAAAGGATGGAAAAGTTTTTTTTAGCCTATTTTAATTAGACAACTGAATTACAGTTCATCCTTAAAAGGCACTGACGCAAGGCACGTTCTGTCAGTCTGTTGTAGATATAAAACAATCAGTCTAACATGAAACACATAAATCTTTTGAGAACACATCCATTATGATGCATAATTGTTTCATTACCTGCACTATTACAGTGCTCAGTGCAGTAATTTAAGTTAATTGATTTTGGATATAGTGGATATAGTATAGAGGGAGTTTAACAAACAAATGCTCTCTACATGTAAATTACATAATTATCCACAAAACAATCTTAAGGGTGAAAGCCAAACCCTGGTTTAGGGTTTTGGTGATTTGGATTCTTAGAAAAACACTTTCCTTCCCCAGAATAGAAAGCAAAATTACATTCACAAAACACCCCCTCCTCACCCCACCTTCCTCTGCTTCACACACACACAAATCCCACACACACATACCAAATCCTTTCACACCGCACACACTTACTTGTGATCATCTCTCTGATGACCTCTGCTTTCAGTGAATGATGGATCATCCAGGGTTCCAGGGCATCTATTTTCCTGACCAAAAAGAGCCACCAACTTTGAGCTAGGACAGTTTGGGGCAGATGTAGGACTTTGTTTAAACCCTTTAAGGATTACATAAAAGCAGGAAGCCGTCACTTCAAAAAAATGTCAAAACAGTCATAATGCACGATTACTCATCATTTAACATTGAACATAATGATTCATATTGAAAATTATTTTAGTATTTCCACACATGCACTGAATCATTTTTGTGTGTATTCACCTTATAGACTGATTTATAGTTTGGATCTTAAAACAAACATCTGAGAAGTAGGTCAACCCATGGCATGTAAAAACATCATACAATTCATCTTTCATGTGGTTCAATGAAAGGGTTAAATGTCACTCAGCCCACACTTGGCCCTCATCACATTTTTAGTGATGAGGGCCAAGTGATTACAATGAGAAGGAGCAAAATCTCCCTTCTCTCACCGAAAAAGTGACATAGAACATGTTAGAGGGGAATCACCAGGCTACTTTACATACTGAAGGGCAGCATCTTCGTTATTACTTTTTTCCTGCTAGAAATTTGAAATGTAATGAATAATTATTGTACTACCACAGTACTAATCATGCACTACCATATCCCACACACCGCGGACTTCAAAGTCTGCATGCACACCATTTTTGATGTGAGTCAAAACTATTTTTTTTTAACGATACGTGTCAAATCCCATGTATAAGAGAGAAGGTAACTGGTTTACGTATCAGTTTCAAATGGGGTGTTTAAAGTTCAATCTTAGGATTATCATTATGCCACTGCTATAAAAACATGAAAATCGCTAAAAAGGTTAATTCTAATAATTAACAGAACAACTACAAAAAAAAAGTTACTTTTGATTTCATGTAAGATGGAAGTGCAAAAGACATTTTAAAGTTGAACGTTTTTTTATTTGATAGAAATTTGTAGCTCATTTGTATCTCTGTGCTTACCATGAAATCTAATATATATATTTTTTAGAAAGCCTTATTCTATGTCAAATAGACTTTTTTCTGATGTTTTTGTATAATGCACAGCACATTTCAACATTATTCTGCATGACCTCTATAATAGATCAGTGGAAATATGTCCTCTTTGCAGAGACGGTTGACAAGGCCTGGCGGAAGTCTGTAGTGGTTTACAACAGTGTATAGAGCCACTATACACAACATGCACAATTTTCCAGGTTTCTTCCCCGCCCTGCTAACCTATTTTTTCGATCGCAAAGGTATGCTTGTGGTAGCAAAACAGACAAACGGCACATCTATTTTTGACTAATAGGACAACAATCGTCCCATTTATTTGTGGTAGCAGATTTTCTGTGAAGGATAGCATTTCTCAACTGAGGGGTAAGATGATGTGGGGCCCTTATAATTTCATAACACAATATAGACAGCTGAGAATTGTCCCAAATTGCCTTTGTTTTATGTATCTTAATCCTTTTCTGTCTTTTTTTTTTTTTTTTTTTAATTGTTATTTGCCTTCATTGAGCCTGAACTGAAAAATGTCAAATCTTCTAAGATACAAACAACTCAAGGCCAAGTTATGAAGTTCTGTCTATGCCATAGACAGACTGTGCAGTGATTTTATTGCTGTGTATCAACATTGGGACTGGGCTGATCCCTGAGCACTTCAGACCCTTTCCCTGTAATTACCTGCCTCTCACATTGTTCTGGAAGAGTTGAGGTGAGCTTCCTCCTGCTCCTCCTGCACACTTTGGGGCATTATCATAAATACGGCACATTAACACTTGTTCCTGGCTTGTCAGGATATAAATTAAGTCTGCAGGTGTCCCACCGAGGTTTACCCCTGATACTAATTAAGGCATGATAATTAGGTTTGTTATATTCGGTCCTTTCAGCCCTGATACCCCCCTTGGAATACAACAATCGCAGATTGCAGACAAGAGAAGGGCTTAGAGGATCCTCCCCTAGCTAACACACAAGAACAGACCAATGGGTGCCTGATAAAGTCGTTCCCCGGTGCTCGAGGGAATATGTGGGCTTGTAATTATGATTTTGCGCTTGACAATTCTCATTCATCTGACTTGAATGTGGTCTCGTTTTGTGAAGGGAAGAGGCAACATTTTGATGAGGTTCTTCCTCTTCATCTAGAGAGAGATAGAACTATTCATTTACACCAGAGAAATACCCACAGCCCCCCTTCTTTTCCTCTCTCCTGTCTCCATGACCTTGGCTGCTGGCATGCCTTATCAAGCAAGAGACAAGAACAAAGAACTAGAAGAATAACAGAAGGTTATGGCAGCTCTTTAAAGCATTTCAGAGGCTTAAGCATAAGTTCTGTCTCTTATAAGAGTAAAAACAAAGTCAGTGTAGCCAGTGATGCTGAGCTCATTAGGTGAAGCCAAGATGTAGGCAGAGGACTGTGCACCTTTACGAAGAGGTCAATAAAGGACAAAGTTCTGCATATCATTAAGCACTACTTTGCCTCCACAGAAAGCATCCATGCTATAATGTAGCTCTTAAGTCCTGTTGGAAGGTGCATTCATTTTAATATAATGAAAGAAGTTTTATTTATATCTATAGCTGCGTTCCGGGAAAGACATAAGAGAAAAGCTATATGTTTTAGTAGGCTGGATTATGATTTTCATTCAGGAAATGAACATGCTTTGACACCCAGCACTGATTAATGACCTGAAGGTTGTTGCGATGTGTCACTGTTCGTTGTGACTCTCCTCTGAGACTGCACATGTACAGTGTCGCTCAGCCGATAGCCCTGCCAGACTGGTGTGAGAGAGAGGTGAACTGAGGAGAAAGGAAAAAAAAAAAAAAGAAGGAAGACCGGGGGAGGAAAGGAGGAAGTGAACAAGGGGACAGTCCTGCTGCTAAAGAGTCAGCTGGCTCAGTTGTAGAGCTGTTCATCATCCTTTCCCCAGTGACTGTGACCTGTGGACCCTTCTGTACAAGGATGGAGATAAGGAAGGGGAGAGGGAGGAGAGAGAGTGGGAGCTACAGAGATAGAGTGAGATAGAAATTGAGGCAGTAAGATTAAAAAAAAAAAAAAAAAAATCAGAGAATTCAGAAATGATCCCTCCCTCCTGTGTAGTCCAGATGTCAGACTGTGCAGGCCTTCCAGTACAGGCCTTTGGGACTGGCCCAGCCTGGTAAAGCCTATTGACAGCTCAGGGAGAACAGCTGTGCACAGGTCCTCAGCTCTGCTGCTCACAGCTCAGATGTGGGACATACAGATACCCCTCTTTGTTTACATATGGCCGTCGCGTACATATTGTGCTTGTTTACTTGCTTTCTGTGTACGTGTTGTTTTTTGATGGTCTCCCATGATGGCCATTGTTCTGAATGGTCATCATTTTTGAAGTTTAAAGTTTGAGCGCCTGGCAGCTGATGGCCCTCCAGAGGTGCTGTGGGTATACGCCACAATGAGCAGTATATTTTAGGCCTCTTACTGAGCAAGACTGCACCTGATGTCGAGGCCTCTGATTCTCCTACCTGACATCTCCTGCCATTGATTGCAGTTCATCCTGTATACTTGCATTTTGTATTACAGTCGACCTGACCTCTTTAACCTTATCTTGCTAATTTGTTATCCCTTATTTTTGATCAAAAGACCAACACCAATAATCTTGGTTTCCTTTTCTTTCCCAAAAAAAAAGAGTTTTTAACTTGATATGTCTTCACAATGAGTACAACAACAAGTGAATTTTATTTCTGTAACTGATTGCTGCTGTCTCAGAGATCCAGACTGGATTTTCAGTCATTGATAGACTCTTGGTGACAGCAACCCAAAGAGCTATCCATTATGAATGAAGCAGCGAGAAAGAAGACTGAATTGAGTGAAACTGAAGAAGACCAGCCAGAGTGCCTCACATCACTGCACACTTGACTGAGACCAGAGATGGGATTGCTTTAGTAATGTTGTACAAAGAACAATGAATGTCTACACTTTCCCCTTATGTACTGGATGGTGATGGGGTCAGACAGCACTGGTTCCTGTTGCACCACTGCCTCCTGGGATTTCTTTTTATGTTTGAATGCTAAAAGAGCTATACAAGTATTAAGAGTAAATGTTATTTTAGTTTCATTGTATTGTTTACAGAAGAGAATGAGTAGGACAAAGAAATGGGAAGCAGGGGTGGGTCAACCTGCAACAAAGGCGCTAGTCTGAACTTGAAATAGTGTCAAGTACAGTGTATTCATCAAAACAGAAGAAAGCTCCTCAGGAACATGACACATATTTGATTTGCAGGCATGTTTTTCTGCAAGCCAGTAATCAATACTTGTGTGTACTTTAATGTTAGTCTAGTAGGTGTGTGTGTGCATATTTTGGCAAAATTTACTCAGTGTAAAAATACATATTATATGCAGAGAGAGAGAGAGAGAGAGAGAGAGAGAGAGAGAGAGAGAGAGAGCTGTCTCTTATACACATCTTAGGAAGACAAGCACTGACGACATGATCACCAAGGATCGCCATAGTCCATGCTA
>CM076648.1:8597842-8704365 GCA_038496675.1 Rachycentron canadum | reverse complement strand
ATGCATTGTTGCAGCTAAATACCTTCACTAACCATATTATCAGCGTGTGTGCAGGACCCAAGTGGTTCCTGGCTTTCTCCTCTTCAAATGTGATAACCTGTCCCAACCCCCATGTGATAAGTCCAAGGTCCAAGGGGTTCTGCCAGCACTGCATCCTCTAAAAAGGAGGCGGAGCTGCACCACAGGCATCCTGAAGACTGTCTTTATGGAGAGGAAACACAAGCGAACAAACAAAGGGGTCTGCAGCCAGGAAGCCTTAATCACTGCCACTACCATTAGAGTAATGAGGCCTGATGGACACATAGTCTAGTGAGAGATGAGGAGGGGGGGGGGGGGGGGGGCTTTCCTCACAGATGATGGCTGATAACCCCCCCCCATCTCATTCTTCTGCTACTGCCACCATACTCTCAGGGGCATATTAATGAAACAACAGTGCCCCCTTAAAACCTTCAGGGTTTCTTTTTCTTCCTGATATTAGCAAGGTATTGTTTGAAGGACCACTGTGCTGTTTTAAAGGGACCCTATGAGACATGTCAGTGCAGAGTTCGACATAGATGCATATGAGAGAAAAGGCTGCACCTTATAATCAGAAAAATCAGGATCACTACCAAAAGAAAGCTAGTGATTTTAGTAGTGATCTTCAGAAATTATGCTTTGCTGTTGTTATATGTGACCAAAGAGCTTTGTAAACTGCATTGTGTGACCATCACCATCCTGGGATTGTCTCTTGTGTACTCCCTTCTTTATGGATCTCATAGCTCTTTACAACACACTTCAAAAATGAATCACCCCAGAGTCCCATACAAATCTCTGGCATGCGTCTGCTGAGCTGCTCTGGCTGAGCTCACACTCACAATGAGGCAGCCACCAGCCAACAAACTGCTGCAAAAAAAATACTGGTATGGTTCCTGTTATATGAAATAGATAGCAATTAAATCACCCCTGAGGAGAATTAATAACACACTCATTTGTGTCTGGTGTAATGTCACAAAGCAGAGCTGACACTGATGGGTTGTCACAACACTGTTTGCTAATGCAGCTTGCTGCTGGACCTCCTGTCTGCCTGTGTTGGCTAATATTTCCAGCAGGTTTCAGTTTTAAAGCTCTCAGGTGGGCCTTTAAACGGTTGCTCAGACGACGGTGAAGGCCTCCCTCCGATTTTCCATCTCTCTCTCCTCCTATCCACTGTCCTTTTCAATGGCTGATTTATTGCCCACATAAGTGTGCAAGAGATGCCGCTATTTCTGAGGAAGTCATAAATAGAACAAAACCAAGGAAGAGAAGAGGAAGGAGGAAACAGACTGAAGAGGTGACACAGACATGCAGAGTGAAAACGAGAGCATGAGAGAGAGAGAGACAGAAAGAGGGAGAATTTTTGAATGATGATTTCAGTGAGTTTTACTGTAGAGAGAGGGCTTTCTCTGCTGTATCAACTGTACTCGCTGTCTGACTAGCTTCCTTTTTTCTTTCCTTCCTGTCAGCTGACCTTTGAACTTCTGACGGTGGGTATGCCTCCCCGTGGTTTGTTCTCCTAATTGGAGTCAGGATGCAGATGCTCTGGCAGCTTGAGAGCAGCATATACACACGCCATCTTTTTGAGACTGAACCAACACAGAGGAGGGAGGATGAAGTGAGGGAAGTCAGTGTAAGAGAGGAAGTAAAAGAAGATATGAAGATTGAAGGGTGGATTCTGTTGGTTTGTTTACACGAGCAGGGATTTCCTCCTGCAGGTAAATACAACTTTTTTTGAGAGCAGTTGGCTTTCTAAGAAATTCAGCTAAAGATCCCTTATCATGAAAAATATATGATGCTGTGGCACAAAGAACTCCACTGCAGATCAGTTAAGTAAATGTGAATTCAGATTTGTTTTTGTGCACGAGAAGAAACCAGTTCACCTCAAACAACCCCTTAAAATGGGCTAACCCTGGTAATGATCCCCTGTTTTCAGGCTCATAAAGACAGTTGGCTCCCTATCACAACACTGAAAAAGGGTTTCACCATCAGATAACCTCTTTATCATAATGATGAGGAGGCTACTGCTCCTGTGTGTCCAATAAAGCCATAACTAGCCAACCTATCATCTGTCCCACTTAGGCCTTAATCTAGGCTGGTGTTTAAAAGAGTAGCTGGTAATCGCACACGCACAATCTATGTGTTTGCCTCTGTAAAATAGGCCTGTACATTTAATCAGATTTAATGGATTATCAGTGTAAACGCATGCTATTTGATCTGTGATGTTGGCATGTAGGGCACATCCCATTAGAAGTTTCCCATTTAGAAATTACTTATTTCAGAAGATACGGTATTTTTAGGATTTTAGGACTTAAATCATGCAGAATATTCTGCTTAATGTACAGTTGTAAAGTTCTCTTATACTTTATTTTGTAACATCTGACAAGTTGCAAACTGTAGAATGTGTAACCCAGTCATTTTCAGTAGAAAGCCGCATTGAAATCTTAACCACTTTAATACTTATACTTACTATTTGTGCGTTGAAAGCAAAACCATCTGTGCAAATCAAAGCAGAGAGATGCCTCTGAGACACCAGCATCTTATGTAGCTCATGAAAGTGGGAGTCAGGAGGTCACAGTGACCTTTTTAATGACCTTTTTATGATAAACAGCTCTATTCGGTATAAGTGGAAACTACTCTTCCTTTTCGTTTTTTTCGTTGGTTCGTTTGCAGCTGTTAAGTCTGTAGCTTCATCAAAACAGGTGTAAAGGTCTTATTCATCTCATGTAGAAATTGTCTCTTAACCACGTATTGTACTGTGAAGTGTGCGCTGAATACACATTTGGATTTGTACATGTATTGTGTGAAGGTTTTTCTAGCATTTGATTTATAGCTTTACACTTGAATCAAATGCAAACCCTGCAGAACTTTTTCAAAGGGGAATATGAGTCTTCTGAGCAATGCTATTATCACAGTGATTATTGTAAGGTCAAGCTAAATTCTGATCTACCTTACAGCGTCAGACAATGTATTTCATTTATATTTGGTAATCATAGGAAAAAAGGACACTATTTCTGTAGGTTGTTCAGTGAGGTTCATCTCTTTGTTTGTGTGTGTGGTGTGCAGACGGCCCATACATCATGTCCTCTTTACAGTGTTTCCCTGTGAGTCATTTGCATGTCATTACAGCTTTGTTTTATAAGTGAGTGGCTATTAAGGAAGCTGCTCCATAAAACGCCTGTTAAAATGGGGGAAGGCAGCAATACGGATCTTAAAAAGCCAAGAGCATTCTCCATTTTCTCACCTTACGTAGTTGATGAAAAGTGTGTGTGTGAGAGAGAAAGAGAGAGAGACCACAGATGTCTTTCCTTTGGGATTCACACATCTGTCTGGGTTTTTAATGACAGCAAAATTCATGCATACCCATTTCTCTTCCGACTTTCTCTACCCTCCCTCCTGCTGCAGTCCCTCTGTTCTTCCTCTTTTCACACATCTGGACTTTGCTGTGTGAGCCCTGGTGTGGTCCCCATCTGTGAAGGACGACACAACTGTTGGCAGGATTCTTATGAGCCATGCCCGGGATTGCATGAGGCGTCCTGGGAGTCTGCATTCAAACTGTTCCTCCTTGACAATTTAGTTGTGCATCTACATTGATCTGATTCTTTTCTTCCTGTATTGAGTGTTCTTACAATTATAGTGATTTAAAGTATTTATAAAAAAAAGTTGTTTTTTTTTCCCCTTGACTTTTTTGCCAATTATCAGAGAAAAATGAGCCCATGACACATTTCTATATTTATATCATCACAAAACTGTACTGCAGAAGCACACAATTACTACATGTTTTCTGCATGTTTGTGTTATTGTGAAAGACGAAACCCCATTGCTAATGAAACACCAGTGACTTGACTGTGAGTCCTGCTTCCAATTGTTAGGGGTTAGGTGGTTTGGGGTGTAGGAGGCAAACCTCAGTTTGGGATTGGAAGCATGTGGCTCACATCTGGAACTCCTTACAGTGTCAAGGAGGGCGCCTTCGTGACAGCCAGGCACGTGGCAACAAAGTAAAACCTTTGCAGAGAAAATGTCCCTTTAACTCACTCGTGAAAGAAATGTTAGTGTGGCAAATTTGATTAGCTTAGCATTGTATTTGCTACAAACACAGGAGAGGTTGTGCAAAGTTTAACAACTTTTGGCACAAGGAGGACAGCTCTCCATTGCCAATACAGAGATATGAGGTGAAATCTTTGATTTCCATAACAGATTGTATTTCCATCACACTTCAATCCAGCACACTAATTAAAATACTCCTCCCCCACAACCCCATATAAACATTTGCATATGTATTTGTGTGTATATATAACATTTTTTGATTTATTGCAGCAGTCTTGCTGGGAAACAAAAATACATTCAGAGTCTAGGAATAATTGTGTGCCACCGCTTCCTTGCTGGCCAATACATGTTGTAAATATGTAACTATAAGTCGTGTGAACACAAAACCATACTACCTATGATTATATATGTGTTGCTAAGTATAAATGGCTGTCACTTGAATTTTACCGTGTTGTTTTTGCCGTAATGGGCTGGTAGACTTTGCTCTTATTTCTAATTCCTGTCTTGTCAAACAGTTAGAGCTGTGGTCAGAACAACTGGTTTTCATTTGTAGCACAAAGGCTGGTCTGTTTGCAAGGGGTGTATTTGTGAGATTACATTCCTTTCCATTCCTTACATGCATATGGTGTATCAAAAGAGGGATTTTAAAAGGTTACTCACCCCTACACAGCCTTTCCTCCCTCAATCATGTGTTTAAAAAAAAAAAAAAGAAAGAAAAAAAGCTTGTTTGCCAGGCTGATACGCTGTTGTTTGCGCCACAGACTATTCATGTGTCTAGTCTACACTTTGTCCTTTAATGACTGTTCTTCACGAGCACTTTCTCCACCTACTTCTTCTCCTTCTAACTCCTCTGTCCTTCTCTCAGTCCACTCTCTCTGAACACCGTTTCTCACAGCTATTTTCCTCCCTCCCCCTCTACCCCACTCGCTCTCATGGACATGACAGTGTGGGGGGATAAGGGAAGAGTAATTATGGTTCAGTGAGGCTGCCAGGTGTGATAAATGACTAATAAGGGGAGCGGAGCCCTGGGTCCTCTAAGGAGGGCTATTACAGTCTTATCAGCACAGGGCTGCAGCTCACAGCCTGGCCTGGGACAGAGGCCCTTGTAGCTGTGCTCGCTCCTCTCCTAACCCCTTCACCTTAGTCATCCTCCACAGCCAGCATCAGTCGAGCCCACCCCAGAGACAAGCTCCAGCTTCAACAACTTCGCTGCTGGTTCTGTAAAGGCTTCTGAAAATGCACATGCATTCCTTATCAATGAGCTTTCGGGCCATCCATTTTAGCGCTATGAAATTTAAGGGAGGAGACTCCATTATTGTGGTTGTTGTGCTCTTCATCATAAACAAGAAAATGTTCTGACTATGGTTGGCAAGGAAATGTAAGGCCCGCTATTCATCGTTAAATTTGTCAGTCAAGTACTGACAAATAAAAGAAATTGTATTTTCTTTGGGAATGTAGAGCAGTCACTGCTTTCCACAAAACTACTTCTCTTTGAGATACAACTTTGTGTGACATAAGCACCTCCAATGAAGCATTGCTAATGTTTTTATTGGTATTTTAAAAGCTTAGTTTCTCTGCAAATATATAATCTACAATACCAATGACTGTTGCTTATGAGTGACCTATTTTTTCCACTTGGTGGTTATCATGCATCTATGGCAATTACTACATGGAATAGCATTCATTTTCCATCACTTTGGTAAATTGAATTATATCTCTATTTATAACTGTTGAGAGCCTTTCAGCTCATAGCCCATAAAGGAGATTTTTAGGACAGTGTTGAATAGCAATTGAGTAGACGACACAACCAACTGTGGAAAATGTCCCTACAATGACCTATTCCATGCAGCCAAAGTGTGGAATACCTTCACATTCAGCCAAATTGCAAAAGCTGATACGTTTAAATCACATGTTTCCCGTTCATGCCAGTCAAATTTTAATCTCATTTTATGGTAAACAGCAGGGAGAAATTTGGTTTCTCTTGTACCTCTGATACAACTAAGCCATACAAGTTTAATATACAAAATGTTCATGAAGGGTGCACAATGTGTACATTCTTCGGCAACCGAATGATATCACGTCTGGTTTAAATTGCCTTGCAGCCAGTTTTATCTGATGGTAGTATGTCTTTCTCTGTGCATTACAACAGAAAGATGGTGTCAGAACATGATAAGGCCTCGCTAAAAAGCCTTTCAATGTGACCAGTTATGCCGTCTGTGTCTCCTCCCTCCATTTCTTGCAAGAGAGAAATTCATATTCCAACCAGTGTGCTTTTACCAACCCAAAGCAGTAGGATCATTCCTTAATGATGTAATTTTCTCTGTCATTAGTCTTGCACTACCCCTAGAAGTCATGTATAATAACTTAAGAGGCTCCAGTATAAACATACATACAGCTTACATTTCCTCACTATAAGCAAGTCCTTTAACATTGCTAAAAGCCAGAATGAGATGTATCTACAGACCATAAACAGCTTTCTAGTTTTTTCATTATACATCTGCTTTATTTATTGATTACATAGAAAATGTTGTACAAAGAGAGTAAGTAAAGCAGTGAAGTGTTTGTGAGAATAAGCTAAAGACTTTATGAGCTCCTGGTAGATCCCAGGAAGAGCTGGAATAATCCTTTCTCCTTCTGGGTCTGTCCTTGGGCTGACGCCCAGTATGGTGTCTGCAGAATACCTCCACGGGGAGATGTCTTGAAGTCATCTTGATCATGTCTTTATCACCTTAGCAATGTCCTTTTTTTTTTTTAAGTGAACTGCAGGAGTGAACTGAGATGTAAGGGAAACATCATGGCCACTCATATCTGCAGGTTGATTTGTTCAGTTCAGTCACGCAAAGCCCACAGTCATGTCACTATATTTACTGTGTAACTTAACTTCCTCCTGTGCTCCCGCCATAATTACAGTGGCTGCTAGAGGTCTCCTAACAATAAAACGTAACTATGGGTCGTAATAAGCTGCTTGCACAGACAACCTATGGTCTTGTTTTTTTACATGACAGTCTCAAAATTTATGTATACAACATTTATGCAACTTATCAAAGATCAAACACTGATTGAAATAAATATATTGCACAGTAGGGTTGAGACCAGAATATCTCTGTAAAAGGAAAGTAAAAAAGAAATATGCACGTGACCTGTATTTCCCTGGTTTCAAGGGCCACTGTCCTCTCCTTGAACAATATGAGAACATACAGTTGCTTATAGCATCCTCTCTGGACTGATGTTTTCAGGAGGAATGAACGACAAATGAGTTAAACATGCACTCGATCCTTTAACCCTCCATCTAAAACTCGTGGCTAATTCATAGCCCCGTTGATTACCCAGGGGAATTCTTTTATCTCCCCCATTTCATTGCCGAAGCGCTCGGCGGACATTTTAATGGCTGCACTTTCATCGTCTGTCAGATATTTAAATGGAGAAGTGCGTGTGTGTGGTGAGGAGTAAGGCAGCGCAAGGGCCCTCTCAGATTCTGCATGTCAATCTTTAATGCCCAGAGATATGGGTGAGCTCTGACCTCTCACTCTGTCATTCTACCTTTCCCTTGCATAAATTGACCTCCTGATAATCATTTCCTGCTCCTATCTGCTGTAACGAGTGTTCTAGAGTACTTGGCAGTCACATGACCCAAAGTGCCATTAGGGTTGAGAGATTGACCCCTCTGCAATGTGTAGGCAATAGAGCTTCTCTGTGACATATGGACTACACTAAGGCTGTCATGGAAAGTGAATTTCCCTCCGCCTGTTATGACCATGAACATCACAGTGTGACATGTAATAGAATGGGTAACCATTGGTATAATGGAGCTGCAAGAACGAGTCATTGCCATCACTGCTATCTGTTGGTAGTTAGAGCTAAAGCAACGAGGGGCTGAGGAAACGAGTGAGAGGCAGAAAGATGGATGAGTGTATAGTTTGAATTCTTTGTTGGAAATGTGGACATATCCATATTGCACTCAGCTGCTATTCCTGAGCTGTTCACCAATATTTTTTGCTTGAGTGCCACATGCCTGTTAGGAAATTGGCCCGATGATGTCGCATATTGGAGACTTTGTTTAGCACCAACCAGTTTAATGAGGCCCTAGTTTCCTGTCTTTCTGCTTCTTAGGTCACACTGCAGCTGTGTGCATATGGTTACACACCTGCTCCCCAGCAGTCACTGTTCACAGATGACCAGGCACTTTCAAGGCCAATACGGCTAGTATTAGCACTGTATGTTTTTCATACAAACTAATCTTACTTTATCTTTCCTCCCTAATGATACCATCCAATTCTCACACCACCTCAACCACAAGGGTATCAGTGGGACAGATGCATTGCATTTTATGACTAAAGCCTGAAAGTTTTAGCATATAATATATATACTTCAAGATTTTATTGTGGACATGGAGGCAATTTGCATGTGACCCCTGGTAACCTTGAGAGAACATTAACCTCAGCATTGATTTTTCCAATATTTGTCCCCTTGATCTTCTATTATAGTCACATATACCTTTGCCAAAACTGCATTTTTATTATACAAAAGATGCTTATTTGCTGCCATGGCCATGAGTATTAATTTGGTGAGGGGGGCTAATGACTCTGCTATTTCCAGCAGATGAACCAAGATGCTGCCCAGGCTCACATGCAGTGATGCATCAGTCATCCTTGATAAAGATGGGTTGTATAAAGCCTTAAAAGTCAAAAATAAGACTTCAAATTTAATAGGAAAATGAACACCTTAAATCTGTGAGGCAGTCATTAAGTCGGGACAGTATGCTGGGATAAGTGTACTGTATCAGGGCAGATAACTGCGTTTCACCATCATAACACTGATACAGTACATCAGGTTTGCTATTGAGTTGACCTAACGGCACCATAGAAATGGAAAATGATAACAGACCCAAGCTTGACTCTTGAGGAACTCCATAAGTAAAATGTGAAACATGGGAAGATTGGAGATTTACAATAACAGAGAAGGTTTGTAAGACAGAATGGTAGTATTAAATTAAGAGCAGACCCGATTAGCCCAACACTGTATCAAAGACTGCACTCAAGTCAGGTAGAATGAGAATGGAGCTTTCACCCTTATCTGCAGTAAAGAGGTGGTCATTTGTTTTCTTAACTAAGCCTGTCTCCCTACTATTCATGGTCACCCGATTCAATTTCAAGTCACTAATCCTGGCCTTCAGACTGACTTCTGGATCTGCACTTATGTCTTATGGTTCTTCTTGGCCATTGTGTTCCTCCAAGGTATGTCATCTGGCATTTTCATCCCTGCAAACAATGCAAACATTAGCTTGATATCATGTGGCTTTATAGTTTGCTCATATAGCAATGGGGAAGGAGACATAGGTGCCAAACCCATGGGTGTTTTACAAGCACCCATCCAGCACACCCTGGGTCAGTTGGACTGTGGTGGACTGTGCACGACGTAGCGTTACCCTTCCTACGGTGCTGAAATGCCAGCATTTGACTTTTCCAAATCTGTACAACAAAAAGTCAAGTAGACTGAAGGTTTATATTGGGAGTGGGATGGAACATTCAGCTTTCTTGAGCACCCACTAGAAGAAACATAAATCCGCACCTATGCAGTCCAGTGTTGCTGCATAGATGAGCTTGAGAAAAAGGTGTTGAAGGAAGAAGTTTCCTAGTAGAATTAGCAGTTAGTGACAGGGTAGTAGCACAGGGCTTGGCAATAGGTTGAATTCAAATGAAATGAAAAACAACTTTTTTTTTTTTTTTTTTTTTTTTTTTTTTTTTTTAATCTGAGAAATGAAAGTCAACAAGAAAAACTCAGGGAGAAAATCATTAGTGAAGACCAGATCTAAAGAATGACCTCTCCCACTGTGTGGCACCTTTATAATTAATTGGGTTTGAGCTGAAAGATTTGAGAAGGTCAAGGAAATAACAGGAAAGTGGATTGACAAGTCTATCATATCTCTATCAGAGAATTCATCAATCAAACCATTAAACTTGGGTAGTCTGCATTTTGCAAACTAGTCCAGTTCTTCAGCCTTGTAGACTTTTTTGCAAGCAATCTGGATCGTACCCATACTCATAACCTCAGGCAGCACGCAGTACATGTTTGTGACATGATGGTAGTCAGTCCAGCAGTCCTGAAAGAATTGCTAAGATGTTTGTTGCACATACACAAATCAGCAAGTTTACCACCATGGCAACTGACCATGGCCTGAGCTACTAAGCCTCTGATTGGCGCTAGATGAAGGATTTTTGTGCAATCTATGTTTAATAAGAGCATAAAAATAAAAGATAATTGACATATGCCCATTCTAAGTGAGTAGACATTTTGACAGCCTGAAATTTGGTCACCCTCTGCCTAGGCTCAAGGTCAACCATTAAATTCCTCCACTTCTGAAAATAAACTCCATGGTTTATAGAAATACTGGAGAAAGTTTCATGCTTTAGTCATAATATGTGCAACGCCATCCAAATACAAACTTATCTGGTGCTCAATTGGACATTTTTGTGTTCAAGCCACAATCCTTTAATTTCATCTGATACTTTACCCGATGCCATTCTCTCTGGCTACAAGGCCACATTTTAAAAGCATACGAGTGTAGTCCATCCAAATGGGAAGAAGTAAAACAAAACCTTGAGATTCTGGGTCTTTCCAAATGTTCAAACTCATACAACAATTAGCTCCTGATGCAAATTCTGCTTAATTAGTTTACTTAATCCTTTCAAGAATGATGGCCACACACCGAGGGTCCTCAAATGAACATTTAATCCTTTTGGGGACCCCTCTAATCTTTTCATATTAAAAGCTTAATAGTCAAATGTAAGTATCAACCTAATTACACATGGCTTGCTCTGGAGAATACTGAAAATTAAATGTGGGCATATGTAGCATCTAGCCCATGTTGGTATGTCAGACTGTTTGCAAAAGAGTTAACTATATCCCGTATATGTACTGAATGAATTGAAAGTTTCAGTTACTTAAAAACATGCACAAAAGTCAATTTTAAATCCTACTGGATAAAATGCTGTTTTTATGGTCTATCTTTATTGATGTTGGAAACTTAAGAACTCACTAACTCGGGTGTATAAAGAAATCAATTTACAGGAGGAAAATGAAAAATCATATCTTTATTTTTAACTATATATCCAAATTTAAAATATACTCACAAATATGTTTCTGGTATTCTGCATCTCTTTCTTTTGCAGCATTATTTAACTTTTGTAACTTTTGCAAGTTTGTCAAACAAATGGCGATTATGTTGGGATTTGAAGTGATGTTTCATAGCAATCAGTGACACTAAGGTGTTTCTATTATTTTTGCCCATCTCATTCACAAATGAATGGAGGTGAGATCTGCATTGGATCTCATACCAGTGTGGAGAGGTTTTCTTTTTTCTGGTCAGTGGGTGTAAATTAACCCAGGTCCTGTCAAGGAGTTGAGACACGAGACACAGAAAATTGCCGGTTTGTCATCTGTCTTTTAAATCAATGGCTTTTTGTCATTCAGACATGGCTGCTTTGTACATTCCTTTTGGCTTAATCATGAGTGTTAAAGATGCGCAATGAATCCACTGATTCATTTTCATGTTACTAGAGAGTAAATTCTTCTACCTGTTTAATCAGTCTAGAAGTGCAGAAGCATTAAATGACAGGACCTTAAGTTGGCACGTTTCATTCCTGTTTGCCCACATGTTAAATATTTTACTGGATACATTTACTCATCCATGCAGTTGTCAGGAATGGAAAGTGTACTGAGAGTGTGTTGGACAGATGTATTACTGTGGTTCTATGAGAATGTTTTTATAAACCTCTGTCGAACCGCAAGTTTTCATAGACTGATCTGATATGACCGAAATCTCACTCTCCACAACAGCCCAGAATCAGTTCTTTCAGTGTTTCATAGTTTAGGAAGAAGAAACAGTGATATTATTTTCTTTGTGTGGAAGAGATGAAGATCGCCCTCTGTGCACATTTTATGTTGCGTTGCTGCAACCTCAACGGTAATCTGATTGCATTTGGGTCAGACTTGCTGCTGTGTTAAAAGTGGTACTTTCAAGCACATACTTTATCAGATTGTTGTTGTGACCTTTAAGTAAAAGTCACTGAGCGGCTTCTTCGGACATGATAACAACATGTTAACTCACGATTGGAGTGACTTTGGTGGTGCATGTCTGAAAGGTTCTTAATGTTCCCACCTTTTTATGCCATTTGTTCATATGTTAGTATGCAAGCCTGGATTAAAAGGACTATGAACTCTCCCCTCCTTGTGCATAGCTAAAGGACATATGTTTTTACCCTTGGTAGAAGGTGGTGCACTGGACTGGAAA
Organism: Rachycentron canadum; assembly: GCA_038496675.1. NCBI lineage: Eukaryota > Metazoa > Chordata > Actinopteri > Carangiformes > Rachycentridae > Rachycentron > Rachycentron canadum. Next base: position 8,692,016 of record CM076648.1, on the reverse strand, counting down.
TGTAATTGGTTTTGTTTATTTTGTTAGGAAATGCAGTTTTGTGCTTATGTAAGTGAATAATTTTTAGACAAATATATACCCCAACTTGGCTGGCTCATAGGAATACCACAGCTGTGGTGTTGAAAAATAGATGGTTGATATAATCGCTGAGCAGGAATAATATGTAAAGGCAAAGCTCAAAATATTTTAAACAACTATGTTTGTTTTTAGCAAGGAGGGGCACACAGATCTACAAAGTTAGTAAATGATAGCATAGTTTGAAGGAACACTGGGTTTTTTAATTCAGTTTCACCTCATCTGATAAGGGTTTCCTGTTTTGTGATCATGTATAAATGTGTTTTCCCACACTTGATTATCTTAGTGGTAAAACTGTGCATGCCACGACTTACTGTTTGTTTATCATAAGACTGTTTCCTTTAGAATCAACACTGTTAAGATTTAAACCCCTTTTCAAATGCATAAGATACATTGTATTTTGTAACCTTCTGTTCCAGGCAGCTGCTGGTTTCCATACATGTCTGTATAGTGCAAAAATTGGGGATCGACTGATTATCAGGCATGAAATTCAGCACAATCCGATCATCAGTGTTGTTAACTGACAAAACCATTGAAATACATTAATTTAAAATGTGCTTCCTTGGCTCTGATGCAGCCAAGTGTCCCTGTCTGTAGTCACTACTCTGTGGTCTGCAGCAATGTCCCACCACATTACATGTAATGCTCTAGTGACTGAAGGCACAGACGAAACAATAGAACGACCAGTCCTGGGATTTTATGTAGCAACATTAAGCTTCATAAATCGAATTCACTCCCTCTAAATCCTCATTACAGATGGATAAACGAAAGAAAAGGCCTTAAGTTGCTGTATTTCTAATGCAAATGTAAATCACTTCTAAATATTGGTTATTTGTCTCCTTGATTACTAATAATCGGTATTGGCCCTAAAAAAAACCATCCACCCCTTCTAAAAATCTATTTCTGAATTCTTGAAACCAACAATTAAACGATAATTAATTGGCAACTATTTCATATCACTAAAGTCTGTTCTCAAGCATAACTGCCCATTATTTGATGGTTCCAGGATTTCAGATGTGAGAATTGACTGCTTTTCTTGCATTTTAGCTATTAAATTTGAACCGTTGATTTGACAAAACTAGACATTTAGTCCATATTCAGTTTCATATATCAGGAACCTGAAAAAGGTATCATTGCTTCAATTATGACATGGTAGTCTTGACCCCAATGACTGTTTGGCAAAAACTCTGTTTTCAGTGACCTGAAACACTCAAAAAATAACCACGTATGGATATTGAGATGGGAAGTGTCACAAACTGCAAATGTGACGAGAAGGGAGTTCACACACTGAAGATAAACAATTTATTGTAACTATAAGAAGATATAAGCAATGTGAAATCATCACATGGATCAGTGGCATGTGTGTTGTGGAGGTGTTGCATGGACAGAAACAAACAAATAAAATAAATGGAAGGGAGAAAAGTCTGGAGTGTCCAGGGAAACCCAGCTGAACACCCTCCTGTGTTAACCAACCACCTGCTGAGGTTTGCCAGGAAAACCTCCAAGACAATTGGAGGGGCATCATAGGCCATTTTACTCCTGTTCTGTAGACTAGGCAGTTAATCAACAAACACAACCTGTATATTATATATTTGATAATAAAAATAAATATTAGTTGCAGAGCTCCTTGCTTGTGATGTGTAATCTATTCACTTTAGCTTGAGCACTATTGGAGAATTCTTCAGTGTGCCACCTTTATAACAATAATTTAACTTGACAAAAAAAAAAATTTTTGTGATATGCAGCTCATTTTTATAAATTACAGAAATTAATGGAGAGCAATGGTTGCTTAGTGTAGAAGTGAAATACATTAACTTCTTTAAAATAGAGCAAAGATTGCAAAAGTGATTGATTGTGATGTGAAGTATATTTGAATTGTAGTAAATGGACTATGACATGCAAAACCACTGGTATTGTCCCTTAAAGAAACCAACTCTGTGAAGCTGATGAGGTCTGATGGGAGTTCTGAGAAGTCTGCAGCTTTAAACTGTTGATTCCTCCAGCCTCTGAGAGCTCCCGGCCTGTCAGTGTTATCTCCTTCTCCCTGGTGGGAGGAGACAGACTCCATGGGAAGGGCTATCACCGTGGGCTGGTGTGAAATCAGATTCTCCTATCACAGCCCCTGACCTCACTGTTATATGATAGAATGTGAAAGTTAACCTGGATCAGTGCCTGGGGACAGTGTCTGCCTTTGTTGAGGGAATATGATGTTTCACTGAGTTCTAAGACTTCTCTGTCCTCACACTATTGGGCTTGCGTTGGTGTGTGTGTGTGTGTGTGTGTGTGTGTGTGTGTGTGTGTGTGTGTGTGTGTGTGTGTGTGTGTGTGTGTGTGTGTGTGTGTGTGTGTGTGTGTGCGCGCACATAAAATGCTGAGCAAAGCTAGAGCAGGCAGAAGAGTAGATTTTTGAATCATTGCATAGACTCTTCTGGGCACTTTTTAAATTATTTGTCATCACACATTTCTTCTTTCATCACACCCTGTTTACTCATCAAAGGACATACTTTTTTCATAAAATGCTTGCTGGTCTATAGCCACTTGGTTTTGTTTCTATTTCTGACTTTTACTTTTCTCCTTAATGAGAAAAAAATCTTTCCACAAAAAAGTCCGTGAAGCTCATTTTACTAAGCTTTTGTTTGGCTATTGTTTACTAGCTGTAGTCTTTACTGAGTATGACTATCAATGTTGGGTAAGTACTAAAGCAATGAAGGTTTTCACCAAAGCTGCAGCCAAAGTCTAGGAAAACATGGATGTATGCAAAATGCAGCTGTAGCTTTCAGTGGGTGGATGGGAGGACTGGCTGCTTATAATCTATTGGGAGGATTTGTACATGCACTGTTCTGTATAAAGGTTAATGAAATTAAGCAGGAGGTTGGTACCACAGCTGCAGGTGTCGTCTCACACATGGGCACATTTAACAGAGATGGTGGAAAAAAAGGAATGGGCTGCAAATTAACGTCATACACTTACATTTGTACACTGCAAAATCTGCACATCCAGTGGTTTATACTCGCAGCACAATGGAACAGAAAAAGCAGAGTTTGGCAGCAACTGGTGTTGTAGACACATTTAATTTTTGCTCTTCCCATGATGACTTTATAGACACAATAATTCTTGACTTTTCCTATGATGTCTTTATGACTATATTGTGCAAATGCTTCATTGTGTTGTCATTGTGTGTGTGTGTCGTACTCACAATTTGTAACTATCTGTAGAGTTGTATTTATGCTTCATGTAAATTTCTACTCATATTAAGTCAATGATTGACTTAACTAAAATATATCTAAACCAAAGCAAGTCAAATGACAATAGTGAGAACATAGTGAAGTAGCTTTTATATGATTACAGGCCATTGTTTCATGACATTTTTGAGTTCTGTGGTTTATTGCAACAGGTCAAGTGTCACATAGTGATGACTAGGTCTGTGCCCTAGTGGGCAAGAGTAAGCCAAGTATTAGAGGAAGCCAAGATATGAAAATGACAGCAGGACAAAGATATTTAGTTTCACTGTCTTCAGTCTGTTCTCTATTCTTAAAGCTGTTTACAACTATGTCTGAGCCCAAGGAACAGATGGTTGCCTCTCCCTCTGTGTTTTTCTTTTTTTCATGTATGTCACCATTTGCTCATGCGTGTTCAAATGTTCATGTGTCTGTCTCTTTGTGTGGCTTGTACTTGTGAGCTACAGCAGTGTACTTATTACAGATTGTAGCATTGATTTATAGTGATCAAGTTTATCTGAAAACATTGTTACGCTGCCACTTTTTAAGAAACATGTTCAACATGTTGAATCCCATGGAAAGTTTAGTAACAGGATAAATGAACTGCGTTCGGATTCATGACTTGAGGTTCACGGCAGGTGTGAAAAACAAAATGCAAGTGAATTAACCAACAAAGACATGACACTGGCATGATGTTGATGTTGATTTAAAGATAAAATCTAGATTGTCATGGCATTACAAGGAAAAAGAGGAGATTGCAAAAAGGAAAAAAAAAAAGAATAGATGGGAGGACAGGGTGGTGAAAGCGAAAACAAATGAGAGAGTTGCATAGAGAGATCGAGTTAGAGAGAGAGGGAGAGCTAGAGGGATACAGGCAGTGTTCTAATGACTTCACACCCCATTAGCCACTTAGTCTGATGCGTCACACCTCATTATGCTGCTGGAGCAGCAGTGCATGAACGCGTGAAACCGTCCACTCAGCCAGACCTGTCCACCCGCTCCAAACGCTCACTCACTTACAGCAATTAGAGTGTGTGTGTTTGTGTTTCTCTGTTGTTTGTATGCTTGTGTGTGTGTGCGTGTGTGTAGGTAAAATCCAAATGGTCTGCCTGTTTCTGAAAACAGATGGTTAAAATTGATTGTTTAAAGTCCAGCGAAGATCTTCTCAACAGAGATATAGCTGCTCCCGCTATGTGGCATTTCAACACAAGTTCGCCATGGCTACCCAACAGCTCAAGCTGGAAATGCTGTGAACAGGCCAGAGCAGCGCCTTCTTTGTCAGCCTACATAAGAGAGGAGGGCCAAGTAGCGTGCTCCAAAGAACTCTCCTTAATCACTCTCCTTTAAACACGCGAGTGCACATGCACACACTCTTTCACAGTGATGCACACACACATACACACAAGGATAGAAGATGGGAGAAAAGAGAGGACGCCCCATGCCATTCCCTGCACGGGCAGCCCCAGTTGGCAGAGTGTGAAGTGCTCCTCTCCAGGACAAGGCCTGCTAACTCAAATCCCTGGCTACCAGCCACACTCCTCTCCATTACAAACACTGGGCCCATTTATCCCAGTGCCCCCCACTTCCCCTCTCCAGTCGCACTGCCACCCCGGGGGGAAAGCCACATAATGGCTCTGTAGCCACTGTTACTGACATCTCTATTCAGCTAATGTTTATTGTTTTTCTTTGCTTGGTTTGTTGATATTCAAAAAAAAAAAAAATGAAACAAGTAAATAATTCTGCAATTATGCCAAGCTGTGTATAATTCATGGATACCAGACAAATATTTCATAAGTTGGACTGTGTTAGTACCCAGGAGATGAAGGAGCTGCTGTATTATGCCATTTACTGGCATTTCACCGTGAGGTTGAACACTTGGATTATCTTTTATCTCTGAAGCTGACCTTTAATGATCTGTTCTTTCACCTTTTATATTCAAAGGTCCAATCACTGTTTTTTTTGCCCCATGCCAAATCTGGACAGAGCTCTCATATGAATTACTTTTTGGATTTCATTCATGTGCCAATTTGATAATATTTAAGCATTGTTTGCCTGATCTGAGCAGCCTTTGCTTGCTCAGCCCATGCTGTGAGCAGGATCCTTCCCTGTCAAGCTCCTCCCAAGGTGACTTTCAGTGGGTTTTGTGTGATTCCATTTTTCCCCTTATTCATGCCTTTGTTTTAATTGACAGTTCAGTTGTATTATTTTCTAATGTACAAATACACTCACCATGATGTATCCTTTCATCATAGCAGGTTGAGTTGCAGTGCTTGAAGTCATAAAGGTACATGCACACATGACCTGGAATAATTCCCCCCCCCCCCCCCCCCTATTTTAACTGTACAGTCCAGCTTCCATTTTAACTGTGACTGTATGCAGTTACAGTGAAGTACAGCTGATCAGCTTTGTGCATGTGATGATCCTGAAAGATTTACAGATTGTATCTGTGTCCAAAACCACAAATCGTTACATCTCTAAACACGACAGTAATTTAAGGAAAGTGAATTAGAGGGACTCAGTCTTTTGGTTAAGTGCAGGGGTTTGTTCGCGAGCTGGGACTCTCCCCTGACCTTCACCAGCACACTGAGATAATGTAATCATGGTCAGGGAGTCGCTGCTGTCAAACACATCTCCTCTCTGTGATGAACGCACGCTGTGTGAGCATGTCAAACATCACACACCTGAACACCTGTCTGTTTCTGTCTCCAGACCCGCCTCACCCCCATCACACAGGACGAGTGAGGGAAAGGACAAAACCAGGGGGAGGGGCTGTTCAAAAATACAATGAAAGAGGAGGAATACTCTTGTGTGCTTGGAGCCAAAAGGGGCACACAATGATTGCATTGTTAATTTGCTGAAATGAAGGTTTAATTAAAGAGGCTTTATCAGTGTGTGGTTCACATGGTGAGGTACATAGGTATCATAATTTGTCAGCTATCAAACCTGGCTGACTGGCAGCTGGGACAGTGGGCACAGCTTGGAGTGTGTTGGCCCCTGCAGTGGCCTGTTACTGGGTCACTGAGGCCTTGCATGTTGCAGACAGGGGGTGGCCTTTAGTGTCAGAGTCTTGTGTGACCTCCCTCTTGCATCCTCCCCTCCCTTCACCCTCTTCATCTCTGCCTACTGTCCTCAGGGATAAAATAGGGGCAACTCATATCAGCTGGAAGAACTGGCATGCAAAGCATGTCTCACATTTCACACTGGGATAAGAGTTTAGAGGGAGTGGATTGATTGTAGAGCACATGTGAGGATGCATGTCTTTTGCTCTGTGTGTGTGTGTCTGTGAGTGTGCTGAATTGTGAGTGGAAAAGTATGACGATGAATAAGCAGTATCACACTCTGTCATCTCCAGAAATCTTTAACGCAGCCAGGCTGTGACTTCTCAACCTCTGACCTTAACCTTCACTGCTGGGAGCAAACAGCATCAACAGACACGTGATGAACATGCCCTTGCCCGGTCCAGATGTCCACAAAATAAATATTACACCTTATTTTGAAGACACGGGTGAGTGGGGGAAGGGTGATAATGTACTATGGCCAAATATTCTCATTATCCCTCTCAGTTCATTATTCCCTCCACTGCCTCCATTCAACGACCCCAAGCCTGCTCTATTTCACTCTCTCTCTCTCTCTCTCTCTCTCTCTCTCTCTCTCTCTCTCTCTCTACCTCTCTCTCTCTCTCGCTCGCTCTCTCGCTCGCTCTCTTTCCCTCTCTCTTACTCCTTCTTTTGGACAGAGGTATGGGTGAGATCATAATTATGTTTTAACACATGGCGTTAGCCCCTAGAGCGCTCGGATTTTAACTCAAAGCAGGAATTGTCAGTGCGACAGCCCTTACTGCTCTTAATTGGAGGGGAGGACCAGGAGGCCCGCCCACAGACCAGGGTGGCAGTTTTAATGAGGTTATGTTTGTACAGGAAGTCAGAGTTATGACAGGAGGAAACTGTCATTGGCCCGTTAAAGAGAGCGCCTGACATCTCAAAGCCTACTGTGTTTGCCAGTGAGAGGGGAAAACCTCTCCACTCCTCTCTTTACAGGTGGAAGCAGGCAATTAAAACAGAAATGAGTAACTAGAAAACACCCAGGGCAGCTGTACCAACTTGAATACATAGCCAGTAAACACCAATCAGAAGAGGAAAAGTTGCTGATAGAATAATAATTGCTAAATGAAATACTTATTAACCTCCTTTGCCTCACTTCAACAAGATTCAGTTGAAAAGAAGCAATAATTACCCTGACTAAATGGCAATTAACACAAATCAGCAGCTGTGTGTGTGTTTCTGTCTTTGCCCATGTGTGCACTCAAACATATGCAGTGTCCATCTTTGCGTGTTCATGCGTTCTGTATGTTAATAGGGTATGTACATGGTGTGTTTGAATGTGCAGTTTAGGGACTTTGTGCTAATGTTTTTCAGCCTTTGCTTTAGTTTGAGAAAAGGGGGAGAGAAGGTGTTGAAAGCAAAGCTGCAGACAACTTCTTTGGCCAAAACACTGGCCTCAGTGTTCTCCAGGTGCGCCCTGTTGAGAGAAGGTGCTGTTTCCAGAGTTTTGTGGCTGTTGGTGTTCTGCCCTAACAAATAGGCAGTGCGTAACCTTTGATCTGAGCCACCCTCAAAGTGAGAATCCCCCAAGCTCCCACTTCTACGAAAAGTCCATTTACAAAATGTCTTTCTTTCAGTAATAACCAAAGTCAAAATATAGGCCCAACATTTAATTTCAAACAGACATTTATTTGGAATAGGAGCTGTGTTTATTTTCCTAAGTAGTTTTTGAACAGGTTTGAGTTTCACCAATGCTTTTAAGCACACACACGATGTGTGTCAGTGTCCAACCAAAATCATCAGAGACCAGAGATCATAGCCGTTTCCTCTTGGCGTATCCCTCCACAGACCTCTGCATGTTTCAGGCGCACCAGTTTGTTTTGAGGACAAGACTAACTTGGCCAGCCAGGAATTTTGTGGGATGTAGAAGAGTGTTTTTACAAAAATGAAAAAGAGAGAGCGAGAAAAAAAGATGATTCAAGTTTCACACTATTGTTGCTTTGTTGGGTGTAGTTCAATTTGTGGGAATTATAAAAGAGAGAGTTTACTTTGTGCTTCCGCCTTTGTAAGAAAAAAAAAAAAACTATTTAGGTATAGGTGGATAAATTTGAAGACATTCATGTGGCACATATTTCTAAAGTATACACACACAGACCCGATGCCAGGTGGCTCTGTTTTGACACATCGCACTCTTTGGTTTGCTTCATCTGGACCTTATATCATGAACTTAATAGGCTCTCTTTGTCCACCACGACAATATGTGGCTTCACACAATTAGAGAGCACTCCTTCCTGCCATATTATAGATAAGCATCACCTGCTGGCTGTATAGATTGGAACAGGCTCTCCAAGGTTGTCTGGAGGTCCTTCTGTTTTCAGTTCCACATTCACACAAACACCACACTGCTTCCTTCTCTGAGGAGATGGAAAGGAACATGGGAGGATGTGCCATGACCTTGTGTGGTATGGGTCATGAGGAGAAAGATAGGGCTGGGTTAAAGCATTTGGTCCCAAGCAGAACATGGACAAGGTCACTGGGCTGAAGGAGGCTATTTAGTTAGTTGACATGGACAACAGCAAATGGGGCTTATCAGAGGACGTGGACACCAAGGTGAGAAGGGGCAAAGTCCTATTTAAATCCAATCTGAATTTAATGCTATGGTGAACATGATTCTTTCCCATGTTGCACATCAAAGCCTTCTGTGAGTGTTTTTCCTGTGATTTGATCTGAAAAACAAGTGAGCAAGGTGCCTTTTAATAGCGACTCCATCAGGACACAGGGTTTCCAAGATCTCACAAGTCTATGGAGTAGCTGCTACCCTTGGGCAATCGTACCATTTGGTTTCAGTTTGTGAGCAGTTGTGCTGTTGGCATTGTCTGTAAAAGCCAAATAATGAAGGACATGCTATTCCACCTATGATACATAATGCTCAGAGCTGACTGTTATCTCACCACAAGTTGGGCTCTGTCTTCTCACATTCACCACCAGAACATTTTTTTGTTAGAGCTGCTAGATTGTGTGAACCAACATACCATTGCTGTTGCATCGTACTTCCTCTGTGTGTCAAAGATGAAAACAAATGCGCGAGAATAATAATCATGTATTTAGTACTATAAAGTTCTGAGCGCTTATTTTCTGAACAGGTGAAATAAAGATACTAAGCTTTTTCTAAGGTCTTTTTTTTATGTTGTTTTACATAATCAGGAAACAGTTGAAAAGTTAAAACATAACACATCACCAAATGTCAAGGTCTCTCTTTTTTTTTCCATCAAAACTTAAGTTTGAATTATTGTAGATTTATTAGTCTGATGGATTCCAACAAATCCTTCAGTCACTCTGTTGTAGAGTCATGTTGTACAATACAGACTCTCTACAGTGATCACCTCTGGTTAAACCAAGAATCTGTAATGCTCTAAGGTCCACTTAGCCTGGCTTCTCTAACATTAATAATGCAGAACATTTTCCTAATGAAGGAACATATTTTTTCTTTTCCATTTTTCTCTCAACATGTTGGATAACTGTGTTAATCAAGGCTTTACTTTCAGATTTCCTCTCTAATGGCATATCCAGTGGAGGGAAAAGGTCATGGTGGTAATAGACTGATCTGTAGTCCTCAGGGAGATTGTCTCTCTCTCTCTCTCTCTCTTGCTCTATCTCTTTCTCTTTCCCTTCTCCCTCATACATCTCTCTTTCTGCTTACTCGCAGACAGACAGTCTCCCTCCCAGACATCCTCATCTGCCTCCCACTGCGCTCTGCCCAGCTCGCCAGGATTTCAATCACAGGGCCAAATGAAATTATTAAGAGGTGTTAAACTTATTAATCATTAAATTAGCTAAATGATTCTCCAAGTACAGCCCAGATGAATGACATGTCATTCACTAATGCAATTTGCCTCTCCAGCAGGTGAAGGTCAGGAGAGGGCCCACAGCATGGCAGTTGATGGCTTCTTTTTTTCTTTCCATCTTTTTCTTTTTTCTGTATTCTCATTTTAGCCAATTTTTTCTTTGTGCCCACTCTGAAGCTCTCTTTGAGCTATGAAGGAAGACTGAGAGAAAGTACACAAGGCAATGTGCCTTGAAAGTAAAACATACAATATGTGACGTGGCTGCAAATGAAGTGGCAGAAACTAAAAAAAAAAAAAAAAGCAAAATCAAATTTGATGAACAAAACTGAATTTCATGAATAGCCAGCCTTACACTTCCTGTCATCATTTCCCTTTTGAACAGGCATGAACCAAGTCACCACAAGTTTCAGTTTCCCTCTTATCTTGATTTGATTGGTGGGAAAGTAGGCAAGTATCTGTGAAACAATCCTCCTACATAACACCTATTGTAGGATTTCTGTGTTTAGTATCTGATGACATCCTCTCGATATCATATATGTGTATATATGTATATAAACATCCCATGAGAACTAGAATACAGATACTACTGAACTAGTATCAGCCACCTCCAGTTGTCTCAATGCTTTCAAGAACTCCCAAGTGTCACCATGCAAGAATGTAGGTTGATATCAGATTTAAAGAGTCACCTGTCTTTGTTAATAATCATTGTGCTCATTTTTTTACTCTCAGCCCACAATCCATTTTGGTTTATCATAGCAGAGCCATTCAATATATGAAATCAGTGACATTATTACAGAATTTACCGAACGCTAACAAAGCGTGGCTCTCCTCCACAAGTTACAGCTGCAGTTAAGGTCAGGGCTGTGGATGAGCAGGCTGAGTGGATTGGGGGAGGGGGGGGTTGTGGGATACACAAGGTCAAATCAGCCACAATATTAAAGGCTTTGTACTGGAAAGCTCTGTACAATTAAGAACTTTAATTTCAAAATCAGTGGAGCAAGTGCGTTATATTTAAAATTGTTGAAAGCTGAAGTCATTGTGTCCATTTGTGCATTCTGATTGTTGTCACTGAAGATGTAGCTCCATCAATGTCCTTGCTTCACTCACAGGACACAACAATATTTCTGCTTACCTGCAAAGTACACATCTTGCGAGAGAGAGAGAGCGAGAGAGAGCAAGAGAGAGAGAGAGAGAGAGACCAGTAGTGCAGATTACAGTCCTGAGGGATTTAAATATCATTTTAATTAATCTGCTCACCTGAATTTAATGAGACATGTCCAAGGGGCTATGTGTGTGTCCATACATGAATATGAGTACTGCATGTGTATCTGTATGTTCAAGAGTGCATGCCTGTGACTAATGAAGTTCATTGCTGGACTTCAAATGGCCTCTGTCATTTGGTCCTTTGAAAATATGCATATATTACCTGTCTCTTAGCCATAAGGATGAAAGTGGGATCAATAACAAGGAAGCTTTCTGTGTTAACTTTGGAATGAGTGCTTCCTTCACAAGGCCAACTACACTTCTTTTATTTAACAAAGGAGTATCTAGAAATGAGTTCCATCTGATATTAATACTAGTATGATTACATAGTTAGTCTGTGATCAATAAGACATTGCCGCCAATGCAAACAAGGGATTACAGCTTTCTGTGTTCTCTGGACAGTTCAGCAGACGTGATGTGGACGTGTTCGACAGGCTGACCAACTGGCCTGTACAACCTTGACCAAGTTTACATCAATATCTGATTGAACAGAACACAGAGGTTATGGGAAAATATAGAGTTAGAAGTTACCAAAGCACAAACGTCTTTTAACATTATGTCAATACATATAGAGAGTTTGGCATGATCATGTGATATTTACTGATTGCATGGTTCTTGATAGCACACACTCTGCTGAAATAGTCACAATAGTGAAGAAGTTCCAGTCTGGACCATTACTAGCATCAGTGCGTGTTTTCTGCCAACACAGGCTCCGATATTGTAGAGCTGTAAAAAAAAAAAAAATGTAGGATTGCGAGATCTGCGGGTGCTACCAAATCAATGAATGAGCTGCTGTCTAGTTAGAAATTTACCTCCTCTTCTTCATATCACCACAATGAAGGTGATTTGCTCTTACATTATTATTTACCTGATGCAGTGAAAGTATGCAGTGTGGGATTTGTTGGGTCCATTTAAATAATTTTATCAGAGTTTGGTCTGGACCTGCTCTTTATATAAAATGCCTTGAGGTAACCTTAACGATTGAGGAAGGTAACGATTTGATGCTATATGATTTGGTCCTATATGAATTTGAAAAAAGCAAAAACAGAGAAGGAAGGAAGGAAAGTTGTTGATAAACTGATACAAGATTAGTGAAAATTTAAAATGTGTTTTAGCTGTGTGCAATTTTGCATCATGCAACTTTAAACACATGTATTAAGTGTAGAATTATTGGTCTTATTTCCAGGCTTTTAACTGTGCGTGTGTGTGTACGTGTGTGTGTGTGAGAGAGAGTGTTTCTGTTGAGTGCGACTGTTGTCAGTGTGAAAGACGGCAACAAACATGCAAGCACATTGCCAGACATTACACAATAGGCATGCACAAACCCACCCTCCCCTCTGTCACAATTGCCTGTTTTTCTGGCTGTTATGCTTTTGTTTTGAACGGCCTCATTTGTGATGGTATTTATGTTGGTAAAGGATACAAAAAAGCCTCCCTCTTGTCTGAAAAAGGAGTCATTTACAATCATTTACATTAACAAAAACTGTATTTTACCATTACAATAACCTCAAACAATAGCATATATCCGCCTCGTTCATTTTGTGCAACACATGAACAGAGGTACACACGCTTCCATTGTTCTCGGTAAAATGCGCCACAGACGCAATCATCTCCCTATGCACTTTGTGTATTAGATAATGAGAAGATGCTGATAAGTTCCTCAATACAATCTGCTCCCCACTGGCTAATCCACATCATTCAGTATTGTGGGGATCACAATGATGGTTTATTATTGCTCATTGAGAGCTCAACAATGATTTAAACATTTACAATATGGGAACAAACACGCTGTCTCAGATCACTCATCCATTTAAGAGGATGCCAGTTCTGCTTAGTAGCAGCTATATCTTGCTTTGGGGGGGGTGCAGACAATTGTTTTGTCTCAAAGCTCGCCTGTTTTTGAAAAGCTGGATGATGGACCACGAAAATGTTTTGTAAAAATGAAATATACCAAGTCGGCCTGATATACTGTACACTAGGTATGACTGTGAGATGAGATACAAGCAAGCTTAATTATACATTTGAATACATATAGATTTACAGTGAAACACAGAAAATGAATTGAGAATGGGACTTGGACATGATGTGGCCGCAGTAAATGATCCCATTTCCCCAGGATCTCATAAAGAGAGAACATCTTCTGTTTAGCTCATCTGTCCCTCTTCTCCCAGGAACTTGGGGTATTGAATTTCACTGACACTCAGGCCCTTAATGAGAAGCAGAACGACACCTTCATATTATAGCTTGTGCCCTACCTCTCTCCATTTCTATGACTTGCTTTAATAAATTACTGTCCAATAAGAACTTTTATGATCTTGGCATATGTTGGCTTTTATAGGTGAAAATAATTGCGTTCCGAGATCACCCTGCCCATTCTGAACATGAGAATGAGACTAGCGGAGCCTACAAAATGAGATAGTTTCACAGTGTCTGCACAAGTCCTTCTCATTTGGGTTGTTACACCTCCCCCTCCTTTTTTCTCAGTTTCCTGGCATACCTTCACAAGAACCATCCCCCCTTCGCCACTCTCAACTCCACTCATGCCTAGAGAGGCCTACACTTGCATGCCAACAGGCACTCTTAAACCCACACCACCATCCCCCAATCGACTTCACACACGCACACACACACACACACACACACATAGAGTCTTGTTTTTGAGTTCCCACTGAAGTGTGACAGAAGCCACTTGACAGGTGACACACACACTTGATGTTATCGGGTCAGGGCCAGAGATTCAGCCTCTTGAGTGATGAGAGACTGTCACTCGCATTGTTTATCTATGCTAGAGGAGGAGAGAGAAGGGACTGACGCAGAGAAAGTGCTCCTCTCTTCCTTTGCCATATATCACTCAAGGGGAAAAGGGGGGAGCAAAGAGACAGACCGAACCATGCTTCCCACAGACACCAGGATCTACATGTGGAATTTCTGGCCCCAACCTGTGACTCAAACATCTTTTGAACCGTAAAAATCTGAATAGGGTCTCATGATACATGTAATCGTGTTGTTTGGGTTTCTGCTAAAAAGCCAGAGTAAACAGGGAGTGAAAGGGGCCTAAAATAGAAGTGTTCTTCAATCATTTAGAGAAATGTGCTGGAGTCAGCGCACAAATTGATGTGGCTTTGTTATCGGCATTGTCAATTGATTACAACGAGGGCGTTAATGAAATAAGTAATTGAATGTGTCCCCTTGTAAACAATTTGTTGAAACGTACAAAACACAAACAGCCATGTACTGTCTTGCCTCTCTTTGTGAGAGTGTGATTGGCTTTTAATTAATTAAAGACTGAGTCTGATAACCTTCACAAAACTATCAGCCAGGTCTTTAGTCACAGGCAAGGAGCACACACATCACAGAAATCCTTATTTAATCCACTATGTGGTGTCATATTTGGTAATTTAGCAGAAAAAACTGAGATATAGTATCCAACGCAGTCTGTTTGGCCAAGGCCAAGGCGAAGTGAAACTTAACCTCTTTGCTCCGTCTTTCACATCTGGGAGCCAGGGGTCAAAGGTCGTTGTGTGTGTGACTGTGGTTTCTTTGTATTTCATCATGGATATAATGGGTGAAGAGACCACTTTACCAGGACACAACTGTCGCCAGAGGCCTTTTAGAACTAAACTCTTTCAACCTCTTTCTTTTCTCTTTGTATCTGTCTTCATTAATCGTATCCTTCAAGTCTCTAGAGTCCCTAGTATGAAAAAAAATGGGATAGTTCAGAACATGACACATTTTCTTGTTACAATAATTATTTATTAAATTTAAAATATCTTTAGCACAGGTTAAAAATTAGACACTTCGATCTACCATGAGCGCCTTGGGATTTAACATTGTTCTAACATGGTTGAAAATAAACACTCTTAGAAACCAAAAAGATTTTCTCCTTACTTCTTTCATCTGTGTCTTCACATGTCACATTAGAGTTGCTAGGGCAGAGGCAAATTTGGCATATAGATAATTGTTTTCACTGGACATAGTATTACAAATAAGACGAGAAAAAAAAAAACTGTCAAAGTTTTCAAAAATCTCTCCCTTGCGTCATGATTTGGAGAATTTGGAATGAGTCAAAATTGCTTGTTCCAGCTTCATAGTTTATTTAATGGTTTTGCATTCGCTTATCAGAAACAAATGTATGCCATTTCAAAATAACAGCACACTTTAAAGCTGGTGATACGTCTTTTTGGTGAGATAACTCAAATGGCAGCCCAGTTTCTACTGCTTTTAAGCTAAACGGTTTTGCCATGGCATTTCATTGGCTGTGTTAGACACTAAGGATATGTAATTAATTAAGTGTGTGCATGAGAACGTGCAGCGTCAATGGAAAAAACTACAAAGAGTATGGTCAGACTGCCATATTTCCCCTCATCATCTTATTCCCCAACCTGACTATTCCACAAACCAGTGATTTATGGTCCTTTTTGCCTCAGCCCTACCTTATGAAACATAAAAAAGGTAACAAGTAAGATGAGCAGAGCACTGTAGTAAATGGCAGGCCAATGCATTAGTCATCAGTAAGAAAACATTAACAGCAAACACATATATTTTCCAGTTTTGAAGTTGTTTACAAACCATATCTGTGTTCACAATTTATTATGTTTTTCCATGTTTGCTTTTTTTTTTTTTTTTCATCAGTACATGCCATATGAGAAGTCTGGATTACAAAAGTACCTGAACAAATTGCTTGTATATTAGCATGCATAGCTGTTTGGTATTTACATCCTATTTACAGACTTGAACTAAGAAGAGAAGGATCTACAATACATTTTCTTTGATGTGTTTCATTTACATTTCTAGGATGGAGAACAAAAAGCAGCTTCATACCGATTTGCAGAGTACACAGGACATGCACATGAAATAAAATGTTTGCTCATCTGAAGAAAAGTGTGTTGTTTTATTCCTTATCAGTGAAGAAGGAATAGCTCAATTCTGTAACAGGCTATGTCTCTGACCAGTCCTCCTGCATTGCATAACACAGATCTATTTTTCCCCCCTTTGTCTATACTGCGTACCAGTCTCTGAGCACAGGGGACTTGAAAAGGTTAATTTACGATGTTAACCGTGCCGTGAAGGGAAAAGCAAATAGGAAAGAGCATGCACAGCACCAGAGAAGGACATTAAGCTGCAGCTACATCTTTCTCTTTCTCGCTCCCTCTATCTGTCCAGTGACAACAGTAGGGCCCCCTGATGTGTACAAAGACACGGGGCTATCACCATCCATCACTGCAGACATTCTGAAAGGATCTTTCACCAGTGATCAGGCTGTAAGCAGGCACACACTACTGACACTTCAGTAGTTTTTTTTTTTCAGCCTTGTCTCATTCATAGCCACAGGAAAATGCCCATATTGATGTTACAGGTGAAAAATATGTATACAAAAATTGACAATTTAGTTAATATAATCAGTGTAAGACAATGGAGATGACAAAAAAGGAAAAATTCTGTTACTTACAATATACAGTAGTGATAACAGAATGAATAACATAAGTTATGTTGTAGCTATAAGCACATTTTATGTCTCTTTTGTTATGGTAATGCTTGTTTTTTGCAGAAAGCGTGGAAGACATGGATATATTTAGACTGCAGACAATATTTGTAATCCAGGGGCTAGTAACCTGCTCATGGGGCGTTGCAGTCATTAAAGATATTGCTCGTTTAGTGAGAATAACATCAGTATCACATCCTCAGTTCTCCTCTCTGCTACAGGTCCTTTGTCCATCTCCAGCTCATTTACACTCAACCTCTAATATAGGCAATCAGCAGCTCTATACACTCACTGGGGGTCCATAAACACTTGATTTCACAGACCTGCCTTTGATAAAGGAGGGAGGTGACTGCCAGAGCATGTTAATGTGCTTTCCCATAAAGCTTATCTCTGACTGGGGTCATGGAGGCCAAGTGGCAAGGGGCTGATCGCCATAGCAATAAGACCCTAGAAGCTGTTACTGCAGCTTACGACCCCTCTGACAATAATGGAGCCAACCGTGGCCTACCTTTGGATAATCAAACCCCTCATCCAGGCCCATGTGGGAAATAATACGGACATTTACTACAGTACAATTGAAATGAGGGCCGAGCACAAATTAACCTCTGGCAACAGAAGGGGCTCATTGTGATAGGAATCATAAATTTTTAATTGTCCACCAGCAGCAGTATTTTAAAAGCATGTAAATACAAAATCATGAACTGACCCACAATATTGGGACATGGCTACCTGTTTAAACAAAGTTTCATCAAAGTAATTCCAGGAAAAATACAATTGTCTCTTCACCGTTGAAACTTTTCTTAAACATTTTTTTTAAGAATTTTCTGTGTGTGTGTGTTTGTACATTGAGCTGCATAATTATGTTTCTTCTATTTTTGTCAGGTGTATGTGATGATACTGTATAATTTAGTGGACTAAAGATGGGAGCTTTGAAGAAGACTTTGATAACATATGGTTATCCCCTGCTGCTTCTCACTCTCTGCTCTGTGGGGGGCCCAGAAGGGATGTATGCGTAACTTTCTGGACTCTACAAACTTTTCACTTCTCTAAAACTGAAGGATTACACCCTGTTCACAGCAGGGAGAACAGCATGTATCCTAGCATCTCCCCTCGAGCCTCTTTAATCTCAATTTTACACCCTAAAGACAAACTCTAATGTCCCCCCCTAAACAGAACCAGACTCAGATGGCCGAGTAAAGGTGACTCACATCAGTGCCACTTTCTTTTGGACTGTGCCATGTACCTGACCCTGACTGAGTGTGCGCAGTTTTTGCCTGATCACAATGAGCTCAGTATAGCTACCAAAACGGCCATTCTGTACATTAGCTTCATCATTGTGTTTAAAAGTAGGCAAATTGGAACCCAGTTAAGCTGTTTTTTCCTGCCGTTAATTTTCTCTCTCTTTTCTGGCTCAGGTGCAGGAGACTAAATCAAGCTGTCAGAAACCAGACTGCACAGCTAAATGGTGCAGGCTGAAATGCCACCTGTCCACAGCTACTGGCAATTTATTATTCCGCCATTTATTTATTTCTAGAATGGCAACTTGGGTATTTGTAAAAGTCCCAACTGCGTATAACAAACTCAGCTTGTATGAGTTTTGATACATTGAGTAACAACCCTTAAGTGAAGGCTTGGGCTATCTCACCACAGCTAATGGTTGCTAAAAGGATATGTTTTCCTCCACTACCTAATAAGATGCTAAAGATTTGGTTTACAGCATTTATCAATGGTATTACACCGGGGTCGGTCCAGAACATTTATTCCAATTGAAGCATTTTGCTTAATCCGATTCTCTCCATCCCCCCAAATCTTCTTGGGAGCCCATCTCATCTCAGCGAGGGGTTTGATGGCTAGCTGCTCATGCAGTGCTCAAGCTTATGTGCAGGCCAGAATGAGGTGGGAGTAAGGGCTTTAAAGGCTCTATTATTCATCCCTGTCATTAGCTCTGTGACATAAGGAGGTCTGCTCTGTCTTTGCTGTCTGGCTATTAGATCAACCCTCATCCTATGTGTCTTTACAGCAAAATCCACACTACATCATAAGCTACATTTCAATTATCCTCTCTTAGTTTAAACACACAAACAAGCCAGTATTTTTATGACTAATATACTGATATACAGAAGCTTGAGCTCACACGTCAGTCTTTTTTTTTTTTTTTTCCCCCTAAAGGCTTGGGGTGGCCAGTTGTTCAGGATTAGGGCAGAGCAGTTGACACAGGTTGACTCACTGTAATCCGTTCACCTTTGGCCCCACTCCCACTATCCCACCCATGTCTCGCATGAGGTCACTGGTAATCATGACACCCCACTAGACACAGACAGACACAGGGGCAGAGTGTGTTTGTGTGTGTGAGAGACAGAGAAGGAAAGATAATGTATGTGTGTGTTTTAAAGTGGGAGGAGCTTCACAAGTGCTTTTGCCCGTGAGATGCTGCCGTCTCAGGTTGTTGTTTGGCATGGACTGACCTGAATACTACAATACCCACAAGCCTCACAAGACCCCAGTCAAAGGTCTAATTAAGTCCAGCAATGACTTAATTTACAATGTAAATTGTAGAGATTTTTACTTTTAGAAGCAGAGACACAGCTCCTCCCATTTTTTACTTTAATATGCAACGTGAAGTGAATCTATTATCTTTATATATATATATATATATATATATATATATATATATTTTTTTTTTTTTTTTTTTTTTTTTTTTTTTTTAAAGCCTAATTGAAGTAACTGCTTGAACTACCAAGTGTTTCCTTGTGGTCATTTAAGACTAATCATATAAAACTGAACTAAATCTTTGACCAAATAGGCAGAGGGTCTGGACTATTGCTGTCGTCATTAGACCGGCCACCTTTGTAACAATTGTCTGTCTTACAGCTTGTTTTTCTCCCCTGTGTTCTACCTCTGTGTTTACTCTGTCCCTCAGGCCCAAAGTGTATCTGCTTCAGTGGTCTACAGGCGTATGCAGCACACACACACACAAGCTAGTCCGTGATGACACTAATGGAGTGTTTAGTCAGGAAGACATGGACTTATTAACCAGTCGAGAGAATAGGCTAGATGGTAATCAAATAAAGCAGAGATAAGTTAATAAGCTGTATGTACAATGGAGTAAGCTTTGCAGGATGTATCCTGACTGACGTAGTACTTGTGTGCCGCTACTCACTGAGACACATGGTACTTTTAGCAAGTAAAACTTAAGTAAGATGGTAAAATGTAAAATGGAGAATTCTCAAATCAACTTTGTAGCTTTTCTATTTGTCACATTGTTAATACAAAATATAAAGATACATGAATATAACTAATGTGATGCTTGAAAAGGCTGTCTTTCTGTCTCTTCTGTTTCTTCCCTGTTCTTGTTTATGTATGACATAGATGAAGCACCTCAATTCCCCACTATCACTCAAACCCTTCTTTACTTAATCCAGAAACAAGATTGTCGAGCTAGTTTATCCTGCTACCACACTGACCACAGATCTTTGCTGCACAAGATTATATCTGTTATATCTATTATGTCTAGAAAAAGAGGTAAATTGGAGTAGAATGGAGGGAATAAAGATAGTAAAAGACAGAACTGTGGTAATAGAGGGGAGACATGGTAAAAAACAAACAAGGGAGAACCTAATATCTAAGAAAGAGGCAGGCAAATAGAGGAAGGCGCCAGAAAAGGAGGAAAGCTGATTAAATGGGGCCAAAACGAGGGAGGTAGAGGAGAGAAAGGCAGCGGACGGGGCCCAATAGGGGGTAAATCTGAATCGGTAGAGCTCTATATCCTTCATATCCCTGCCCCCCTCCTCTCTCCCACATATCCATCATGTTAATATACCTACAGCGTGGCCCTCTGGGTAATATATCTTTGACCTGTGATTACGCTAACAGCTTATTGTTTGCACACTGAACAATCCCATTATGTCGACGATCTGTTTACATACAGCCTTGCTGTTTAGATTAGCATGGTGTGTGTCTATGTGTGTGTGTGTATATGAGAGAGAGAGAGCAAGGATGTGCCACGTTTGTGTCAACTTTCACACATTTTGTATATGAAAATGTACATCTGTGCCTATTTACGGGCATGTCCTGACCCAGTCAGGGTCATTGCCAGATAAAAGTGCACTCGCTGCAGCACAACTGTAACACAGTACTACTAGCATTCAAAGGCATACAAAAACAAACCAGCCCTCCACCAATTGCCTGTAGCTGCGCAGATATTGAGCTTTGTTTCACTTCTAAGAAAGTGGAAAGCCTCGAGGCTCAGAGAAGATCAACACTCACGCTCAATGTCTTGTTTCTGACTACATGCTTATTATATCATGTTTGAGTGACATATTCATCCTTCCTGTATTTTAAATCTTCTTTAACTAATCACCTGCAAGTCATAAGTCTTGATTTCATGTTTGTTTACATGTTGACTGTAAATACACTTATGGGATTCACTGTGCTTTGACAGTATTTGATTTAAGAAGATTTGCTCATATAAATTGGCTGCACAGGGGGACATACAGAGTAGGTAACCACTTGTATTCTGCTAAAATGATTTACAAAATAATTTCCTTTGTAAATAGTGTGGGCAGATTATATTTTGATGCAATTCTAGTTATTTTGAGGCAAAAAATAAACATACTCATTATACCTAGTTTAAAAACTTTAAATTCCTTCCTCAACATTTACTCAACATAATTTTTCACTTAAAGTTGTTGGTGTAGTTGTGTCCAGAAAGAGCACAGCTGTAGTGGGAAGGTATTAAAGAAACACTGGGCCAGAGGAGTAACAGGTATCAAACCATGAGACTGAACATCTGGTTGAGCTGAGGGCCATGCTCATTAACTCAAAGTTGACCTGAGACAGGACGTAGGGTCATAACAGCCTAGAGAGCTGCATGATGGTGTAACAGTTTGAGGTGAAGGGGTCATTGAACTCTATCTTTCTATATGAGGACAGACCAGGGGAATACTTCAGCGTTAAATTTTGGAGTAAAAATACGCTCTTTTCTTTCTGATCCCATCTCGTGAGCCTTTTTCTGCTCTCCTCTGCTCTGCCCTCGGACTTCTCTGGCAATGCGTCGACTCATTGAGATGTGAAAATCCCTTTTGACATAGGATGAATAGACAGTTGCTGGCAGGATGCCCCATGCCACTTTGTGCACTGCCACTTAATTGGAGCGCCCCAGTTTGCCTTCCTTCTTCTCTTCTCCTACCCACGCTCACTGTGGCCAGGTTCTGTCTGACATCAAAGGCGAGGTTATGTGTCCCTTCAAAGAGTTTAAAACCCAGCAATGCTGTTTGGCTGGCAAGGACCTTTCACTAGAGGAATGGGAAGCAGTGAAACTATTTCAGTCATGTAAGTGTATATTTTCTAAAAACTAAAGTGTAAGGAGATGGAAAATTAACAAAGAGCTTGCATTGGTTTCGAGAGTCAATTGACTGACTTGGCCTACCTGCACAATCTCTATGAATAACGCTCATGTTCTGTCTACAAGTCAACATGCAAAGTACAGCATCTGGGACTATACATAGTGGATATACTGTACATATATACAGCAACTTATTGGAGTGGCGCTGTGTATGATTGTGCATCTGTGGGCATGCGCTTGTATGAGTGAATGCATTTGAGTCAAAGTGAGCAAGTGTTTGTTTTGTCTTTCCCATTGCCATGTGCGTCCATCAGTGGCATCCAAGTTGAGCAACACTCTCCTCCACGAAAACCCCTCTACTGCCCAGACAGCGGAGGGGTCACTGAAAAGTCATGGATTCCTCGATGCACAATACACACTGAGAGGTAGAGGATGCACAATGATAGAGATGAGGTGTTTGACAAGCCAGTATTCTCCCTGTTGTCCATGCAACGGTTTTTCTGTCTTCATCAGCGAGGACCTTGGAGGTGTGTGGGGGGGGGGTAACCTTTAAGGTTGTCTCTTCATTGGCTTGGCATATTATCTATCAGTCCATTTGGTTATCTTCATAGTCCACAGAAGACAGAGGTCAGAGTCCTCATGTCTACATTGCAATCAATGAGGTGTTCTTTTTCCCAATATGAAGGCTCAGGATCAGAGCACCATTTCAAATCATTCAAGAAAAAATGGCCATCTCAGGCTGACAGCTTCAGCAGTTCCAACTCATATATGGGGAGAGGGATTATTGCAATAGGAAAAAATAAGTAGGTAGACATTGGGAGAAAAAAAATAATAAATAATAAAAAAATATATATTATTTCAAATATTTAAATTTTTAGAAGGGCCAAGGTGGACTGCCTGCCTGCTTTTCCTCTTCAGTTTGACCATATGTTTCCTGGTGGAACAGATTGATGACCTCAAAAGAATTGCTGCCTTAATAATCCTTGGTAGTCAAATAATATTATTACCTATAGTTACTGCCTGTGCATCTATTCAAACACATAGGAAAATGTCCAGATACCTGGGAGTATATCTTTAACTATCAGAAAACAAGTATTTTAAACTTTTGAAAAGGTTGTCTGAAATATCCTCATACTGAGGTCTTTGCTCTACTAGGGGAGTGGTAAATATACACTATAGTCTGTTCCATGCTGTTGTCTTCATTCATCTCTATTTACATGTACTAGTGTGAATATTGGAGAGAAAAACTAGGCCATTTTGTAAAGAGAATAAGATGACTAAGAAGTACAATTTTTACAGTCCAACTAACTCCAAAGAGTAGAGAAATGATAATCAGAAATGATAATTACATGGTCTTTGAGGAGGTAAGAAGAATTCTGACTTAATGTGGAAAATATTGAACCATGAGTACTCTATCCACAGTCATGAAGGTTTATGAAGTTGATGACAGTGACTTGGTATCCTTCCTGCATTAGGAATAAGAATAGGGTTTTTATTATGATCTATTTACAGAAGCATGCATCAGTGATCTTCCCACCAAAGAGAAAATAGTCTTTCCAATGTCTTGCATTTTCAACCATCTCATGAATGAGAGTCTGTTTTTGTTTTGTTTGTTTTTTTTCTTTTTCTTTTTTTGTGTTTTGTAGAAAAAAGCTGGAGGTAAAATATCAAGGAGGGAAACAGGAGTAGTAAGAAGCTTTCAAGAGTTTCACTGTCGAGATTTTGGGGGATTTCAGCGGGTCTCGTCTTTTGTTCTTCAGTGAAGTAATTTTTGAATGTTGTGCTTTGTAGGTGCCTTCGTGCGATTGGTCAGCCGCTCTGATGTCATCGTAGCTCAGCCGCTAGGTTATCTGTTGACAGAAAGTGGAAAAACCGGGAAGAGAAGAGAGGAGAAGGGGGTGGAGAAGAAAAGAGAAAAAAAGAAAGACATTCACTTTTGAGTAAGATCACAGTTCTCTCACACACTTTAGTGCCATGCCTCCATGCATGCAAACACACACACAAAAAGTGCACTATTAGACAGTGAGTGATCTACAGGGCTATACAGGGCCCTTGTCTCTGCAATCCTCCATCCAAGGTTTATGGTGACACACAGTGAGTCACAGTGTTTGGGGGTTGGGGAGGGCTCTGCTGTCAGGGTTGCCAGTGTAAAAACAAAAGCGGAGTGACCACCCTGTGAGTGTACATGGCAAGCCCACTTGGCTGAGATTCAGAGTGACAGTGGCGTCAGCATGGGGGGTGACTCTTTAATCAGCTTCAATTAAGGCCAAGGAGAGACACGTAAATCCACAGTGTGGGTGAGTCTCCTCCATGTCTACATCCCTTTATGTTGATCAATCCTTTCTTGACTCTGTCAAGGCATGAAAATACAGTTCTCTCCTCTGCTTTTGTTTCTTTAGATACATTAAGTTTGGTGAGGCGTCTCGGCAACTTGTGCATTGAGTAAGAATGAGTCATGTAGTCAGTCACAGACTGTAAAGGAATCTAGCTGCTGTCTACAGGAGCTTCAGTTGCAGGATGTTTTTGACAAATCATGAATTATATTTTTCTATATTTTTTTTTCTTGGGTAACTTGATCTTTCCACATATCCCCTGGTAACTGCAGACGTATCAGCCATGGGATACACATACCCTTGGTTGAGAATCACTGACAATTTTACTATGTGTATAGACAACTTGTATGTTGATAAAAATATGCAATTAAAACTATAAGTGTGTTCCCACTGTTACAAAAGATTAATAAATATTTACTTGAGATATTGCTGGTATTCATTTCATCACAATCCCTACGTGTCAGTGGGCCCTCTCATCTGTGTTTGCCCTCCACTACTTACAGCACCAATCACTCCAAGCTATATGTCCCTGTTTTGTCCACCTATTGCGCAGTGAGCCATGTTCTGTGAGCTAATATTCTCACAACTAAGATCACAGCCATTGCCCTGGGGCATGCTACATCCACTTTCAGACAACGGCAACAGTCAAGACTTCAGCCCTTCAAGACTCAATGTGGTCCCAGGGTGTGTGATAACAGAGTATGTGATGGGAATGCAGGGCCATTTGGACCTCCAAAGCCAGGTGTTAGCACTTCAGATCACTGCCTCATCAATAATTGACAGAGGCAAACCAATCAGAACAATTTGCTCCCCACAGCGAAGTGCTAGAGCAGCCTAACACCAGTGAATCATTAATGAGGCAATTAGATGAAATGGTTAGACGGTTAGCCCTCAGTGACAGTGCTCCTGTGATGCTACTGCAACAGGGGCTTTATACAGGAGCTTCACATGATGGAGTGATGTACGGGCCAACACAAGCTGAGGGAGAGCGAGGGGGGATCGCACACCAGCACCTGGAGGCAGAGCTGAGCCTCCTTAAGGTTGCAGTGTGACTTGTGTCAGTGATGCCAGCTCTCCATCTGTTGACCACAGCTCAGAGGGCCAATAATGGGAACAAACCCAATTGGCCATTACCACGGGAGATTGACCTTTATTGGTTGTTGTTACCATTGCACAGACCAACAGAAGCCATCTCCCAGGTGATTCAAGTGTGGGAGAGCCTTTATGGACATGGATAAAATCGACCTCAGTGACATCACTCAAACATGGGCGAAACAACAACAACAATAACAGCAAAGATGGAGTCTGCCTTTGAAGAGAGGAGATCCTGGATTGTTGTTTGAGAGGAAAATCAAAGCCCCAAGGGAGCTGCACACAAAGCCTCATCGATTGGCCATATTGGAACCATTTCATAGTTTATCGATGCTCCTCTGCCTTCTCTCTCAGCCCTGGGTCCAGTGCAGGCTCAATTAAACCAGCAACCTTGATCTCAGGAACAAACCATGCAAACACTACATAGTGCATGGATTATTCCTAAACATACACACTCCCTCACACTGCCTCACACTCTTATCTTAAATAAATTTTTCACACACTCTCCATTTTGTTTTGACCAGTGGAGTTTAAAATTAGGTTGTTTACTGATCCTCATTTGGAGCTTTCTCTGCAAAAAGAAAAAGGAAAAACACTATGTAATGTTTTAGCTTCCCAATCATCCTAATGCATTTCAATATATCTTTGTGATGGAGGGGTCCAGAAGAGAGTGAGAAAGCAAGAGCAGGAGAAAGGGAGGGGGCAAGACTAAAAGAGACCAGCGGGAGGAATTCATGCCGAACTCATAGGTTTCATTGTTGTAGTTAACCTAAATTGTGTGCAGAGATTTTTTCCAAAAAGTCCACAGGTTTTAATTCCAAACAATGTCTTTGTAATTTGGTTTTAATAATCATAGTAATATCATCATGCTTTCACAGATCATACAAAAGAAATCAAAATACAATATTTTGTGCCAACTACAAAAGGCAAAATGCAGGAATACTACCATACATTTCATCTTTTAATGTTTGCCTCTGCCTCTATATATATTCCAAGTTGTTTCACCTCTAGTCTTACACAAAAAGCGTGGTTTTGGTATGTCTACAGACTAGACAATTTTTTGAGTTAAAGTGAAGTCGCATTTTGATTGTGACAAATTAAACCAAAGTGACAAAAACAGCATTTGCCTCTATGATGCATTTGCCTTGAGGATAACAGAAATCTTTTGGCTTTCTGTGGACACGGTTACCTGTACGCACTTTAGAGGGGCCACTGAGGAGCCACTGTTGTGGAGAACAGAATTAATTCCAGGAAAACCTTTTTATGGCTCGTAACGAGATTCAAGAGAAAGTGTATGATCCTTTATTACTACTCTGGTGTCAAATTAGTTATGGTGACATATTCTAATGCCAATGGGAGATAAAATAAACTGCAGAAAGAAGAAAATAGCTCCAGTGATCTGCTTCATTATTTACCCTCATTTTAACACTCTTGGGCTCCATTTCCTGCAAAGTCTGAAAAATCCCTCTGGTGCGTTAGTATGTTCCGCCTCACAAAGCAATCAGTTTGGCAAATAATTTCCTATGGTGATAGCAAGTTCACAAGAGCTATTTCTAGACAGTGGTCATTTCAAAGAATTTCATATTTTTCATCCCGCAGACCATTTAGGACACAGGTGTTCACCTCAACTGTAGATATTCACATAACCTACTGTCTCTAACCTTCCGGTGAACCATGTAGGCTGCACTGATGCTGACTTATGAATCAACAGAACTTAGTTTCATCCAACTACTGAAACATTTGGCATCAAATAAATAAGCCAGAAATATTTTTTTAAAAAAGTTTTGAAACATCATTTCAGTTAAAACCGATCTGGTAAATCTGCAGTCAATCTAATCATCTGTCTGACTTTTCCATTTAAATTTTGATTTGATCATTTTTTGACAATGAGGACCAGGAATCGTTTTTCAGTCGGCTAAATCTGCAAAGTTTCGCTTTTTAAAATGTGTGTATGCTATTTCCAGGTAACATGGAGAATGGCTGTGACTTTTAGCTCAACTATTTTCCTTGCTCTTTCATTTTGTGTTTTTGTGTTTGTGTCTTGATAATTGTAGTCTTTGGGGGACAAAAGTAATTGATTAGTAGCTGGGTCAACCAGTGTTGCTGATATTGACAATTGTGCAGATATTGTAGACAGCTAGTCTTTGTTTAATGATTGCTATTCACTTTTATAGCCCTCTCAGGATGCCATCCTCAATAAATATTTGCAAACAGGAAATTTGCAGTATGACTTAAGAGAGTCATAACTCTGGCACCTATGTGTTTTGAGATTAACATGTAATTAAAATAGTAAATCAATATTTATTAAGCAGCAGTACAAAACAAATGGGAAATGAATTCAGGCCATATGAGTCACTGGACAAAACAGTCTTCTCAAACAACATTCATACAGGCAACTTGAATATCTGGAGGAATACATTGATTAAAAAAATCTGTGAAACAGAAGCACAAACACAGACACACAGACAGACACACATGCATGCAATGAACCCATAGACACGTTTGCAAATACAGGTACGAAACCTCACCCCACCATGAGACCCCCTTCCTTTCCAAACCACACTGTTTAAATGTGGAGTTTACACTTTTTCATTTACTAACCACATCTACCCCAGTGTTACCATCTGAACACTTTCATGCTGACAGTATTATAGTGAGAAGACACCCAAAAAACACTACACCTTTTCACATTACTGACTGCAGAGCACAGAGAGAGAGAGAAACAGGTGCTGCTGCCCTTACCATCCAGCATCTACTAGGTGAAAAAGAGAAGATGTTAAAAGCTTAATGGACTGCTCCTCTTATTGTTTAAAAATTGCTCGACATATAACTGGCTGAAGGAAACATTGGTTGGCCTCAATTATGCATTGAAAATAAAGTTATGAGCAAGTGGCTGAATTATTGATGCTGGCACAGGGAACAAGAGCATGTTGGCAACGTGTCACTGCTTTTTTGCTGATGCTTCATCTTGTATTGATAATTTTTCATCTAAAAAGCCCATGAAGTCTTGATCTGTGAAAGATGGAAAAACACACCATGAATATTGGAAATCTAATGCAATGTTACTGGAAGAAGAAAACAGATAACATCAAGTAACGTCATGGAAAAAATAAAAATAAACGTGTGGCGTTGAGATAGGACTTAAATTGAACCTGTTTGAGAAATGTAAGCTGAAATGTTATGTTTTTCCATACATTTTCTAACCACCTCACTCAGGTGTTACATTAAAGCAAGTATCTCTCAACAGTATGACTGTAATACTGCATGTGTATATGTATGAAATAGGGCAAAAAAGCACAAAGGCTCAGAGTCTTGGGACTGTCCCGTGTGGCTGACACACTTGAGATGCAAATGCCGGTTGTTCATAGCTTCTCTCTATTCTATTTGTCTCACGGACTCTGTCTCAGTTAGCTACATGCGCGTGCACACACACACACTACATACATGCACACTGGTATCAGCATGTGCAGAGCAAGAAAAAAGATCATATGACTTTCTTTCTTTTTTTCACATGTGAAAGCTACTGCTGTTAATTCCATTTGAACGCAGCTTTAATCACCATCAGGCATGACAAAGTAATGAAGAGAAAGAAAACAGACACAAAGTGAAATCATAATAGTCGCATATCAACCCTTTACTCCGCAAAGTGAAGAAAATGTTGGTCTTCAACAAGGTTAGTTATACAGATGATTTGATGTGTTGACTCCAGAAACTCCAGAAAACCTTCCACTGATCTTGAATAAAAGACTTGAATAAAAGACACACAGATACAATGCTGTCAATGTCCCCGGGGACTGAGAGACCTGAAAAGTGCTTGTATATTGTGTCATATAGCACAGTTTTGTCATCCATGAGGTCAACATAAGCTTGTCTGAGCTGTGTCTACTTTGTTTAAGGTCACCATACACTTTTTACCTCAAAGTGAAGCCTGATCCAGAAATATCACTGATTGGTGAAGATATCTGTTACTTATCATGATGGACATTAGAGGTCCAACTTTTAGAAGTTCCCTATAGATATTAATAGCGAGTCAAGGAGTATTCGGCTTATCACAGATATTTTGAGCTTTTTTAGATAACTGTCTCTAGTTCATGAGGATAAATCTACTGCTTGAGAGACCATAGTAGAAACATAGATTACCCAATCAGATCCTGTGTTAGTAGACTAAGCCGCAATGAGAGCGTTGCTGCGCTCATTTAGTGTTTCACAATCTTCTGCCATTTAGCAGCATCTGCACAGCCAAATATGTTTTGTCCTTTTTGTGGTTGTGCTTTAATGTTTTTCTTTTTCCAGCACAAACTGAGCTGCTAATTTCATTTCACAGTTTTTGTATGTTGTAACATGAAAGCAATGTTTAATTAAATTTCACACGTACTTTTTCAAGTTATGATAAATCACAGTATATGAGGAAAAAAATGCTTTTATTACATTTCTTTCCCTTCTGTTAAGTTGAAAAATTATTCAGCATGATTATGGAAATGAATCTCCTATTAAAAAAAAAAAAAAAAAAAAAAAAGTTGTTCAAGAGAAATGAGATCCTATTTCTTTGCAAATTGGAGAACATTTACATGTCTCTTATTCTATTGTACAGCTCATTCAGAAAGTTTTCAGACCCCTTATTTAACATTTTATGTCACTGCCACATGCTGAAAAATTCCTTTTTTAATTTTTTTTTTTTTAATTTTCCCTTCATCAGTCTACACTCAATAGCCCATAATGGCAAAAAGAATTTTTTTTTTTTTTTTCCAATCCATCCTTTTGTCTTGCTTGTCTCTCTTTGAGGAAAATTTAGTTGATTGGACATGATAATATTGTTGGTATCTTGCAAACATGCTATTTTTCATTATAAAATATATTTTTTTTAATTGTTTCACTTCATAGTATTGAAAATAATCACTTTTTTATAACTAATTATATTAATAAATAAATAAAAATAGTGTTTTCTACGTAAAAGACGAGGGAGGTACAGCTGTATAGAGGATGAGGCAGCTGACATTTTCAGTAGGCATCAAAAAGTGAATCACTTGCCGCTGTTTCAACAAAGAAAGGTTAAGGGAGGTTGACAAAAACAGGGAGATCAAAAGAGAAACAGAGAAGTGAGACTGAGCTGTAAGGCGAGTGCCTGTGGTGTTTCTCACAACGCATTATGACTGGCCTCAGTCGCGGCCAAGTTTGGGCCAGTCACACACTAACATTCAGAATATCTCCTCGCATGATTCACCAAGCACTCGCGGCTGATGTAGTACTTTTATTTCCGATAAACGACTGAATTTATATTTAACTGCCAGTCGGAGGCCACTGTTAACCTTTCCACACCTCTGCAACAGTGTTTTTTCACCTCATTTGTGGGGGTGTGAGACGTTTGCTGGTGGAGAGCCGCCCACTCTCTTCCCTTCCAGGATCCCATAATGGTACCTTGTGGAGGAGCCGTTGAGGAGATCAATACCCATCAGAATGGTAAAATAAATACATTTATCACCCCCTGGTACTTGCTGCACCGTGCTGCTACAGCATGTTACACCTGATTTGGAGGCACAGATAGAAGCTATCATCAAACTCTCCTCTACTGTCACTGAACACATAGATTGTCATTTTCTATGGTTTTGAACTAGAAGATAATTTCTCTGTTCGGCTAAAAAAAAAAAAAAAAAAAAAAAAAAAAAACAATACTTTTGACTGTGTGCTTCATCTTTTGCTGGGGGTTGAGCAAGCTCTCTGGGTTTTAAAATCTCATCTGAAGAAAATGTTCCTTCTGTCCTCCCTCTGCTGCAGATAAAGAACAGGCGTTTGAGTAATTATGGTGCATTATCGCCAAGGAACGTTTCATTGCTACATTTTAAGCTGTGTAGTGAGCGGTGACAAACGAACGACCATTTTAATTTCTATCAGGAGGAAAAACACATGGCTGGAGCCAATGAAGTCAGCTCTCTCATTCTGCCACTGACTGAGACCATCTGGACCAAATAAAGTTTTTCCCTTTGAATCAACAGCTGTTGGAAATTACACAGGAACACTCCTCAATATATGAGTCTCTTTTTTTTCTTTCTTTCTTTGCACTCCTTTGAAAACCAACTATGTATGTTTTATGGTTTTAGTTTAGTGCCAGATTTGATCAGTGTTCACAGAAAAAAAAAACAAAAAAACAAAAATGGCTTTGTAAATGCACCTGTTTCCTCTCTCTCTCTCTCTCTCTCTCTCTCTCTCTCTCTCTCTCTGTACGTTTTCCGTTCTGTATCTCTCTCTCTTACCTTGCCCTCTCTGCAGTGGTGATCGAAGGGCTGACCATGTCAGTCAATCTGTCAGTAGCTGACAGTTTTACAACACATGCCCTACATTGATGGGTACCATCACTCACGTAACGATTGCCCTCCACAGTGAGACCAAAAGACAAGAGAGCGAGAGGGTTGGAGAAGATTGCAGAAACTGACATGAAGGCAGTTGAGTAAAAATGATGGTCTAAGAGAGACACACAGTGACGGCGTAAAGAGTCACGTTTATCTCAGTTTCATCTGTGAAATTGTATCTTTTTTTTTTTTTATTTTTTTTTTATTTCAAGCTTTTCATGAGGTTTTCAACTCAGAGGTAGATTTTCCTTTCTGGAATCAACATAGTTGCTCTTTCCACTGGCCAGAGAAGAATTTGTTCCAGTCTGCTGGCAGATATTATTTTTACCACTTCATTTCATCCTGGATTATCATACTAAAGACAAGGCATTCAAACATTTTTGTCAATATTTTCTGAGACCCTAAAACATCTATGTATCAATATTATTTATGATTTATCTCTGACAAAAATGTGCTTAAACATGAACTCAGAAGCACCACGCTGTTGCGACATACAGCTTTTGCTTGTATTGTTGTGTTTGCTTCACTGAGATGGCACATACATTCATTCTGTCCAGATATGCACACATTAATAGTTTTTTAAGGCCATTTTCTTTCCCCATGATGGTTGACTGCAGACAGTGACGGGTAAAAGGCTCCTGGTCCAACCTGACGGCACATGTCCTAGACTGCTGGGTCAGCCGGAAGCCACAAGTATGAACATTTGAGCCTGGAGTTTTACTTATATTGTAACAAATTTGAGGATATAAATGGTCTGATGGGTTCAAGGAAATGTAGTTAGAATTGCTAAAACCTGAATAATATTTTATTACGTTTGAGATAATCTGTATGTGTATAAATTCATTTAAAAATTATGAGCTTGAACAAAAAGTTTTACAAATAACACTCAGATCCTCCTGTTGTCCTTGTCTATGTTAAAAGCATCATTCAAACATTCAGTATAGGCTGGAAAATCAAGTCCAGTCAGTGAAACCAAATTGGAGGTGTGGGTTGGTGCTACTTGAACTACTTGAAAAACACAAACTTTTCTTTGTGTGTGTGTTTTTGCTGTTTACAGGAAACATCTATTGTGGCCCACGTCTTGCAAAGAAATCTAATGGTTTGCGTGAAGTTGAAAGGGTTAGGTCATCTCAGAGTTCAGATATTCATCATTTATTTCACAGTTAAAGAAACTGTCTATAGATGTAGATTGTTTAGTTCTGTGGCTTCTCACCCTAAGTGGGCGCCCAGGCCAAAACCACAATGTTGTAACAAAGAAACAAAGAGTAGCAGCTTAAAGGACTCATTGGAACTGGGCATCCGGGAAAACAAAACAAACTCTTCCTGAATTTGCCAAACAGCAGCTTGACTCTCCACAACACTACTCAGAAAATATTTTGTTGACTGATGAAACTGCGGTTTAATTGTTTGGAAAGAATATGCACCACGACGCATGGTGTGAAAATGAAACTGCATTTCATAAACATCATCCCGAAGTTGAAGTAGGATGGCATCATGATTTGGGGCTGATTTACTGCCTCTGGTCCTGGACAGATCACCGCCATTGAGGATCACAGGATAATGTGGATGTTGACATGTGGTATCTGGTGTGATGCGGTAGGACAATGACTCTATGCATCAAAAAAAAAATACACTGACTTCAAACAGAGAAAATCCACCTTTTTTAGTGACCCTGTTAGAGCCCAGACCTTAATCCAATAGGGATGGTGAGAAATGACCTGAGGACCTGAGCGTTCACAGCAGACTCTCAGAGCAAAATATGGCTGAGCTGAGGAAGAGGTGTCCAAAATTCCTCATGAACATTGTTAGGGTTTGATGAGCTCGTTCGAGGTTATTGCTGTCAAAGGAGATTCGACCACTTATTAAATCCAAGCGTTCCCTTACTTTTTCCACAAGACACAAGAGGTTCGATTGTTTGTGTATTAATTGTCTGTTCTAGTAACTTAGATGAAGATCAGATGACACTTTATGACCAGTTAATGCAGAAAAACCATTATGTCCTAAGGACTCACATACTTTTACTTGCCAATGTGTTCAATAGAATAATTAAAACAAACATATCAGCATTTAGAACAGTAGCTCTCAAAGTGGAGTCCAGGGACCTCCAAGGGTTCTTAAGGGTGTCCCTGGGAGTCCCAAGAAAAAAGAAATGATTCACACTGACTTCCCACATTTCAGAGTGTTTTGCACAGGGAATAAGTTTATGTCTATCTATCTTATACAGAGAAGTTCTGCATTTCCTCCATTGAGAAAATGGCACAAAGTAGAGCAACTATTTAAGATGCAAAAAACATTCTCACACATTTTTGACTAAAACAATTTTCTATTATTCAGAACGGTTCAATCAGTCAAATTTTTCATTAAATCAGTTTGGTTTTGAATTAAAGCCACTAACAGACTAAATGCTTGAGATCTGCGTTTTAAATGAGTTTGACATTTGAGTTGTGTTGTAGGCTCATTGAAGAAGCCATGCTCGTAATGGAAATACAGCACGAGCTGGAGTCTCTCCGGAGAGCGGGGAGAGAAAGAGAGAGAGAGGTCTAAGCCTTCCTCAGAAAGCAGAAGACAAAAGCTGCCCAAAGGAGAAGAAGCACATGAGCCAATCTGTTTGTCTGTTTACAGAGGATGGCAGCAGAAGCATCCTGCCACCCCGTACTCTCATATGGGAGCTGGGCTCCCACAAACACATGCTTAATGACTCGATTTATTTACCTCGTCACTATCTCTTCATCTCTGCCTCTCTGTTTTCTCTAATGGTGCTGCCCATATGCACCTCCAGTTTTCTCTCCCCATTGGTATATTTGAAGAATGACTATGGGATTAACATTTTTACCAGGTTTCCGTGGACCGTAGAGGGACTCTGAATTTTCGATTTGAAAAGTGCGCCGTGCCCCACTACAAACTTAGGTCAGGGGTTTCTGGTAGTTTCCAGTGATGCGGTCGCAAAGGGGCTGCGTTTTGAGCAGCCGCGTGGTGTGTGTCAGTGACATCTGGGCCAACGTTGCCAGGGCATCGATCAGACTATAGCTCTGGAAGGTCTCTCAAAAGCTTTATTCTTAAATCTATGCTGACAGGCGATGACATGATGGAGACGGGGCTGCTGAATTGATTGTGTCCTCTCTCTCCTTTCACTCTTCCACTCACACTCCCACTCCCCTCAGTCTCGCTCTTCTCCCTCGTCTCTTTGTCCCATCACTCTTTGCCTTCTATCTCTTCTTCTCTCCACCCTGCCCCCCCCCCTCCCTTCCTTCCTTCCTTCTCTCCTCATCGCTTGGATGTGTCGAGCACAAGATGTCAGATTATTTCCCAGCAGACACTGCGCTGTGTGACAGAGGACTGGAGCTGTATATCACTAGATGACACTTTCTCTGCCTCCCCCCTTCTCTCTGCAGACAACATCAAATATGGCCAGGCCTTTTTGATCACTTAAAAGGCTTGTATTAGGAGAGGAGCCGGTGCTTAAACAAAAGCAAACAAAGTGTTTCATCTGTCATGTTTGTCAGTAGGCCATATGTGCGGTGTAACAGCTTTTCTATCAGAGAGGTGGTAAACCACACGATATCACACATTATGGGACTTCCAAAAGCAACTCTGCACAGACAAACTGACATGTCAAAAGAAGCAACATGGCCATTTAGTAACTTCTACGTTATGTTTTTGTTCATCGCAGTGTGATTTATATTATATAAAACAGACAAATCTTTTGAAAAATATAAATTTAAACCTAACTTGTAGTGATAAAACATAAAATCCCTTCAGCCTTCGGGATTTTTATGTTCACTAAATCTGGGCTTCAGTCCATACCTTGTAATTCTAATTGAATGCACTGAGGGCTTTGGCACGGGTGGGGTCGGCCCAGTATCCAGGCCAACCGCTTAGCATATTGTTTCCATGGCACCTGTCCCCCCAGATTAATAACTCCAAGGTCTGTGCTGGCAAAGCATGCACGGATACCTGAAATTACAATACTAATTCAGCACTAGGGATTTATACACCAGTCTCTCCTGGTGGATTTATGACAAAGTGAGCGAGAGATCGTATAGAGAGAGAGAAAGAGAGGAAGAGAGACTAATAATGCTAACGGAAGTGATTAGCTCAATGGGAGAAATTGTGCATTTGTAGTCCTGCGATTATTATTGTGTTTCTCATCACATAATGAGTTTGAACAATGCAGTTAATGGTATTATTGGCGGGCCACCAGAAACGGGGTGTATATAAGCTTGATAGCACTTTTTCATCAATAAATCACTCCAGCGCACATGGCAATATTTAAATCTATGTTATTAAAATTGTTGGAACAACACTATCAGATTTATGTTGTGTTATTTTATTATGGATTGATTATCATCATCACAGGCATATCTGATTTGCGTGGAGACAGCTGGAGCGTGGTTGGTTTAATCCATTTTGATTGCTCTGCAGAGGAATGCCACTGCTCTGCTTGGATGGACAGCTACTTGCCGTGTGCCTCTGATGATTGGCTTAGAGAGAAATAAAATAAACCAAAGCATTTCTCTTTTTTTCCTTTATTCCCACTTTTGCATTCTTTTTACGGCAAACTGAGGCAACAACGTTATATATAAAAATGATCAAAATATTTCCATTAATCCAAAACAAATTACAACTAAAAACTGTATATTTCCTATTATTACTACCTCTTTCTCTATACTACAGGTGATTTATCTTGGTAAGCGTTGAGACATAGGGCGTCTTTGTAATCATTATTGGTTTGATGATAGCATTATAAATCATTTAAAAAATATATATATACAAAAGCCAATTGTACGCAGCGGAAGAAGACAAATGAAAAATGTTTGTAAGAGGCGCACTGGATTGTCAGGGTAATTTCAGTTGTA
The DNA here is from genome assembly GCA_038496675.1 of Rachycentron canadum. NCBI lineage: Eukaryota > Metazoa > Chordata > Actinopteri > Carangiformes > Rachycentridae > Rachycentron > Rachycentron canadum. The sequence goes on along the minus strand of CM076648.1, from coordinate 8,655,123 downwards.
TGAAAATGTAAAAACAAAAAAAAAAGTGGGAAGAAATGTGTTAAACCAGAGAAACAGTAGCAAAAAAGAAAGAGGAGTGTGATCATTATATAGACGCACGCTCCGCTCTGTTTACAAAGTAGTCTGATGGGAATCTATAATCAGTTTGTTTTTCCTGATTTGAGATGAATGTGTAAAGGAAGGTAGTCTGGACAACGAGAGCAGAGATCAGTCTCAGCACGGAGAGGCATTCGAGTGCGTCCACTCACCGATAAGGCAGCAGAATTACCGGCTCTCAGAACTGTGACAGCCCTGAAATTACAATTGAGTTTCACTCTTTCCCGCTTTCACACCTACCTCCTTCTCCCTTCCTTGTTCTCCCTCCCTCTCCAACGCTCTTTCTCGTTCTTTCTCTCGCTCTCTCTCTCTCTCTCTCTCTCTCTCTGACGGCTCAATAACAGGTGCCATGCTAAGAGAGCTGTTACAGCCGTCCCTGAGTGGTTGTGTCAGCAGCAATGTTGGGGTTGAGCTTTCCAACCTGCTCACCATGCAGGAAAAAGGAAGGAGAGGAGGAGGGAAAAAAAAAAAAAAACATCTCTCTGGTCCCCAAATGATGCCCGCTGGGAGCCATTGTGCGCTAAATTTTGCCGGGTGGTTCTCCCCTGTTTTCTGTCTTGTGGCCCCCGGACTCCGATTTACAGACAGAGCCATATTGAGGCTTTCTGCATGGTGGGGCCCAAGCAGCTGTGTTCAGCAGAAAAAAATGGCAACAACAAAATAAAGAAATAAATAAACAAATCAACAAACACACGAGAAAAGCTTATTTCTTTGCAAATGCTGGAATAAGGACTTTTTGTGTGCCATCTGCAGAAAATGAACCGTAGAGTCGGACCTTGATTGCAGTTAGTCAGGTTTGGCCTGACGATTCAAAAAAAAAAAAAAAAAAAAGCCCTAACTGCTGTGGAAAATCCACTAAAGTGTTGGAAATCCTCCCATCTGCATAAAACAAATTCATAAAAGTTTTTGTATGCCTTCCCTGACTTGAAGAGCTAAATTACTGCATGCAACTCAGCTGATACTGATATTGCCTGCCTTTAACACAAACAAGGTGATCTGCCGTTATGATTGCTCATCTTTACCTCCTCTTTAAGCACACTCTCTAAGATTTGAGAGGTTCTTGGCAAAATCTATGCAAATGAAGCTGCTTTGTGAAAAGACGCATCACAGTGCATGAAGCCTGAAGCGGGCAATAATCACGGGCGGATCATGTGCAAACAAGAGATACTAAGCACCTCAAACCCCTGCAAGCGACAGAAACACAGAGAAACACACCGCTGGGTGACAGAGATAAGTCAAACAGTTAGGTGATTGCTCTTTCCTTTTTATCATTTCTTTTCTTTTCGCTGATAAGCCACATCAGCACCGTTTTCATGTAATGTTTACCTTTAAAACTTTCTGGTTGTGTGCGTTGGTGCTCTTGAAGAGATACGCATCATTTGAAGAACAAAATGTCGGTACACAAGCGCTGTGACAGGGAACAAAAGGAGACGACGGAGTCAGATGTCAATGATCAGGCTTTTGATATTACCTGCCACAAGCACACTAACATATGGACTCTCAGCACAATTCATAACCCTTTCTGTTTTGATAGGAGGAGATATGTTAGCATATAGGTACTCTAAATTTAGCTTCCATACCATCATGGGGCGTTTCATTTTACGCGCACAAAAAAAAAAATGATAAATTTCAAAGGTGACCTGATGGGTTTCATTACAGCTGATTGATCGGCTTATGTGAGGGTGTCACAAAATGGACAGGGCAGACATAGTACACCTTCAGGATCCTACATAGGACATATGGGCCATCTAACCATGACACCTATATAAGCCACGGTAGATCAGAATGAGATGCTCTGACATACTTGAATTGAATAGAGACGTCTGACATTTTCTAGTTGAACATTTTCATTAAAACAATTTCACTTTGATATTATCCTCAAGAATGTAAGTGTGATTTTTTTTTTCTTTCTCTGAGTTAGACATGCTGATGTGACTCCCAAGTAAAAACACTTAAACAAAAGCATGACATACCAGCTTTAGAAGTAATTATTTTGAATTATGTTATTAATATTTAAAAAAAAAAAACTGACATACACTAAAGTAAAAAATATAATCGTTTGAGAAAGATGTAGCATTTTTATGAAGGCATCCCAGTTGATGGAATAACTGAACTTTTACAATTAGCAGTGACGGTGAAAGTTTAGTTATTTTTATGGTTGTCTCTGCATTCTTGGGTACAAAGCAGCAATCTGTGCATCTCTCCTATGAACTATGAATAACCCCTGCAATTCATCATAAAAACAAGAAGGAAATGTCAAGGGCACCGGAGTCCCCTTTTAAAAATTTTTTTTTTTTTTTTTTGTTGAGGTCACACACAAAACATAAACATGCAAACATATGCACACACATTAACATGCTGCATTGTGACCACACTGCGCTACATACAAGTTTAGGCATTGACAAATCACTGAGACCTGAAAGTGGGGCCGAGGTGGGACTAATTGAAATGAACTTTAGAAAAGGGGGGACACCTAATTAAAGATGAACTTTCTATCCTGTGTTTGTGTTGACATCATGGGGCCTAAATTTAAGCTCATCTTTGTTTGGCCGAACCTGGTGATGCAGGCAAAAGGATACAATATATGAGCACGGAGAAGGAATAAGGTCATTGCTTTTCCTCAGTGAAAACATATTTTTCCATGTCTCAAATCACTTGCGACACTTTCTGGAATGCATGAGGGGCCCATTCATTATCTTCTTGCTATCTGTCTTTCCTCAGAGAGACCGGAGCGCATATGGTACCTTGTGTTGTGTTGTGTGTGTTTACGTGTTTATCTGTGCTAGTTCGAGACGTATTTGTGCTTATTGGCACAGATACAGTACGTCCTCATGAACCTGTGTAGGTGTGAGCGAGTGCTGGTTGAGGACAGATGCGTGCGTGAATGTGTGCATTTATTTGTTGCTGTTTATCACCCTGTTCTATTTTCTGTATAACTTAGTTGGGGACACAGCCCAGTGCAGGAGCTGTGAAGTTTCCCAGTTACAGGCTAATTCCTCAGTGGCTGTTTAGAGTGTCTCCAGCAGTGCTAAGTGTTCTCCTCTCTGTGCCTAATCAGAAAACAGGACCACTTTAGTCAGTTTGTTTAAGGTCCCCTGAGAAGGCTCTCATATCCTCCCTCTACTCACCCCTTCCTTTCCCCTGCTCAGTCTCTCTCGTGCTCACACACACAAACACACTCACAGTGCTGCTTTCACGCGCCCTCACTTACATCGCAAATTCAACAGACACAACTTATATATATAAACTTACAATAACTCAAGGTAACTCAGGTGTGTTTACATTGTAGAATTGTCATTTTTTTCACTGTTTTACCAGACGCTTTATTTAAAATATAAACAATGGGTGTGTGAAGAATAAAACCATGATTTTTATTTTTTTCCCCCCTTTTTTTCCCTCCTTGATTCATTGTTCGCTTATTAAAGCTTGAGTTGCTTAAATACAGATGGTGCTGCACTAACTGAGAAACATTCAGATGTGTAATGTGCATCTTCAAAAACCAAGTATTTAAGGGCTACATTTAATGCGGAGTTTGCATGAGTTTGCGTGTGGTTGTAAAAATAAGACATCTCAGTATGAGGTTTTGAACAGAAGGCAGCTAGAATTTATGCTGAGGATAAATGTTTATGTGGTATATATTAAACAATACAGCAACGCATAAAACAAAGCATAAACATTTTTTTACTCAATAAATTTTTCTCAACAGGTGTTACTTTCCCAAAAATTCACAGTCAAAACTTGTAACTGGACAAAGTCTGTTAAATGTTTTGTCCCTGCTTTTACTAGTAATTGCAGGCCGATCAAAACTGCAAAACTTCATATAACAGTAATATTAAGCTGAAGCATGTCAGACGTATCCTCCTGGCATGTAGGGATGATAGCAGACTTGTCAGTGCATTAGGATTATTAATGAAAAATAGTTCACATCAGGGCAAATTGAATTTCATTAAGCTGGAAAAGGTGCCATTTAAGAAGTAGATTTAACGAGCTTCATGTTTATACTCCACTTCTTCTAATTTAATTAGATACCACCAGACTCACTGTGTCAGACGTGTGTGTACATTATAACTTTACCCTGTTTCACTAGTCTCTATATATTGAGGTAATATACAGTGCCCTCATTATAGTTCTCATTTTCTTGCGTCTCTTCATAATACTAGAATCATCCTTTGAATTGTGATTTTTAACACACTGTATATTCATTAAAATACGTTTCAAGGATTGGCACCCAAGACTTCACGTTGTGCAAAATGTTCAGTATTTGAGTGTAAATTCAGTTGGTTTTTTTTGTTTTTTTTTTTTTTTTTTTTTTTTTTTGGGGAAACATTTGCAAGGGAAATTCTTTGCATGGAGAATTTATCCCACAACATGAAGGCATATTCTCTCTGTTTTCTACAGCCTGGCCTGTTCTTCTATCCTTGTGTAAAGGTGAAGTTTCCTCACAAGAGCTGACAAGTGTGAAATTACGATAGGAAGTACTTCATACCCTGCCATTTACCTTCATTCATTACCAAGCTGTACACATACGCACACACCTATGCCTACACACGACCTACAGTCCACAGCTGACTGGAGGATATGGCAGTTATTTCTTTAACCGGGAATGTAGGGAAATACCACACACATTATGCAGGATGGTTTTGCCCTTAGATTCCCTCAAACTTTGGTGCAGTTCTCAAAGGCATCAGCTTTCCTTTATAGTGGTATTGAATACAGAGGTACAAAGGTATTGGAAAGGAGGTTGGAAGTAGAGATGCACCTCCATGGATCATAGCTCATCTATACATCTATACCACTAGTCTCCAGCCTGGGAACTAGATCCATATGATGTTCAAAGGAGCGCTGGACCAGAGAGATTCTTCTACCCAGAGGTGAGTCAGGTCACAGGGCATGACATTGTCCTTCGAGGGAGCTCTCTCTCTCTCTTTTGATTCGATTGAAATTTAAGGCACTTAATTAGAAAAAGCTTCACAAAGGGACTTGATGTGGTAGACGGTATAATAGGGCTATAAACATGACGTCATTTTACTCCCCAAATACGGAAGAATCGGAATAGATAAAAGCATAGTGTCTCTCTCTCTCCTCCTCAGTCAGTGTGTGTTGTCTGAAGGTTATCCAGCTGACTCTCTGACCAGAGGAACTGAGGAAACACTGGGCGGTCATACGTCTTTGTCTTTGTAGGCTGCACGCTGTGTCCGTATCACTGTTGCAGCGTAATTGATACAGGCTCACGCTGTTGAGCTTAACGGAGCCCCATCATGGCCTTACACTCAGATCTCTCACAGCTGTAGGGCTCAGACTACTGAGCTCTCACAAAATCACACAAGCGTGTGCAGGCAGGCACGTGCACACATACACACACTCACACTCACATAATACCCAGCTGGCTTCTGGCGAGATCACAGCTAAAGAGATCCAGAGCGGAGCTGGTTACACTAACACTAATGGAGATGAGCTGCCTGGTTAGCTCAATGGAAAATTGAGCAGAGTTGATGCTTATTTCATCACAGCAGTGGTCTGCTCCCCAGGGGATACACAGTCAACTTACACTGATTTAAAATCTTTCTGAAACAAAGTAAAAAGTACATTGCAGTGTTTGTTAGGGAGCTGGTTGGCCCACTACAGAGAATGCTTTATAGCTAATCTGAATTGTTATAGTATATGAAAAGGCGTGTGATGGATGATTTTCTTCTTAGTAGTATGCACAGAGGATACATTTGTAAGGGCATGCTGTGCTCAATCAGTGTTCTTCCACTGACGAGGAGCTCTCCTCACTTGGCTCTTTAGTAGCAAGTGCATTAAATCATGTCACCAGCCAGTCCGGTGAAATCTGGGCCACACCTGAGTGCATATGTCCTGCCCGGCAGCACTGTAGCATAGTAAAAACTACTGAGGATCACTGGCAAGCAGGAGGAGGTCCTCTGCTTTTATCCCTCCACCTGACATTCTGTGACATTTAAGAAGTCGTTAAAGGAATGAGCGTGTGGAGGGAGAGAGCGTAGATCCTCCGGCAGAGAAAGACCCTCAGTGCTGTCACCAAATAAAACCTTGTTGGATGAATTGATTATGCTGTCCAAAAAAAAAAAAAAAATCACAGCATTGCACTCTCCTGCGAAGATATATTTAATGTGTTGACAAATCATTTACGGCGGTGTGCGTTGTAAAGATGACTAGACGCCTGTGGCAGGAGAGTATTATAATTCAGCCTTGTAACCCATGTTACAAAGGAGGATGCACTGCAATGATCGGATGGAGTGCAGTCCGTCTCTGGACTGGTCTGCTCTGGTTGTGTTTCATTGTGGTCAGTGTTAGCTGTGACACAAACACGCAGGGTCCGCAGAAGATAAGAGTCTCCACTTTTATGAGCCTCTTCCTCTCCACCAACAAACAGCTATTAAAGTACAGTCAGATCTGGCTCCTGCTGGTGCTGCTGACAGCTAATGTCCTGCTATTTGTCCATCTCTGGCATCTGTCTTCATAAAGGGCTTGCTGTAAAAAGCCCTGCTGACCTACATCGTTAGGGGCCGACCCTGTCTTTACAGCAGTAAATGTTTGTTTAGGGGCAGTTCCCTGTTCTGAAGTAGCGATTAGCCTCTGGTAGTGAGAGAAGCCCTCAGGTTCAAAGCCCTTCCTCCGCTGAGAGGCTGTCAGCTCCAATACAAACAGAAAACATGGACAGAGAAATGCAGCGGCAGAGACAGAACCGTGATTACAAAGCCTCAGCTCTCTGCTCTGGGCCCTGTGCTGCTTCTCTGGAGGAAATAAAAAAACACTACCTTCCTCAACCCAGTGAACTGACAAGTAGATGTCTACAGGCCCTGTACTGGGAAAGTGGAAAGATTATTTTATACCAGAAAAGGTAGGTTTACATGATTTACCCAGGCAGGACACCAAAACACACACAACCCTCAGCAGGTTTGTGCTGTTGAATACTTGTACTAATCTTGACTAAAAAAAAAAAAAAAAAAGCACATATGTGACACTTTCTCTCAACAGCATCACAGTTTGTGAGTCTCTCTGTGAGTCCAACACAGGCTGATAAGTGAAGTAAAATTAAATGCACTATGTCTGATTAACCACAAAGATAAATTATAACAAATCTGAGACACAAGGCTCAAAATTGACCCTAAATCATGTCCATATTTAATTTATTCTTTTCCTGTTGTGATCAGTATTTCTAATCCAACATACTTACATTTTTTTTTTTTTTTTAATTTAAATCTTTATTCAGCTATACTCTTTGACCTCACCTCAAAGTGATCAGTCTACGGATTAGTAACTAACATAACATAAAAGGTAAGATGAACAGTGTTGTTCTGCCATGAGTGACTGAGGTCTATTCATGTTGAAACAAATGTGTACAACCACTTTAACTACAACCCTTTTAATTTCCATCTCATTCTTTAATGTCAGACTCCACAGTTTTGAGTCCTCTCTCCTTTGGGTAATGTTTCCCTCACCTTCTGAGTGCATTTTAAGACGTGGTGTTCATTTAAAGAAAGTTCAGGAACCTTGCACTCATAAATCAGTTACCTAAGCCCTCCCCCCCCTTCACAGCATGTATCCAGGGATTTCATACTCCTCTCCCATAATGTACAAAGCCTTACGCCTGCACCATGTAAATCTGTCTGTGTGCTAAGAGTGAAAGTCGGCCAGGTCACGGTTACACCTCTGCCCATCAATCTGAGACACATGTTCGCCACGCAGGGAGGTCCTGACATCCTAACAATACACACAGAGGTAATGGAGTCCCACAGACGCCTGGGGGGACATAAGTCACAGAGAAAAGACACGGTGACAGTGACAAAAGCTTGCTACAGTTGGATGCCTCCAGCCTCCGGTACAAGCCCAACGCGGTATCTGGCTCAGGTGTATCTTGAGCCACATCTGTCATCGCATGGAGAGGACGGGAGGGTTTTATGATCGATGTTGAAAAGTTGATGGCTCTGAGTTTGGGGATTTAAACGGGGAGCACATCCCTATCGTCTTGTGCGACCTCTCAACTGCTACAGTGCATATATAAATTCTCTTCAATCATGTCTGCTCTTCCCCTACAAGACAGACATGCGAGACAGAAACCCAGGAGGTTCTTCATCACCACATAAACATCCTCTGCTGCCTATGACTGAACAGATTTAATAGCATCTTTGTACATTATAAGCTGCACACTGCTCTATACTGACCAACCACAGCATGCAGACATAGTGGCAACGCCAGTGAGCCCTTATCTGCTTGCACAAGATTGTATACATTCACATTATGCATTTAGCCAGGCATCAACAAACCAATGCGGCGATGTCTTTTACAATAAACACATTTAGTCACTACAGTAAAGAACATTAAAACATGGAATACAGCCATATTGAGAGCTCCCTTGGCTTTATAGCCACTTTTGATGAATAATTCAAGTTGCACTTTAAATTATTTACATAAAGGTTATAGTGTAATGTTATGCAGAAAAACTACCTTGTCTGTTAGTGTACCACTGTCTTGAAGTTATGTGGCGATTTTTCTAACCCTCCATGATAACATGCTGTACGACATCCTCTTGCTGTTGTTATGATATGGTTTCATTACTGTAACTATCAGTACCTGGGAACACCATGGCTTCTGACAGAAAGAGATACACACTTTCCAATAAAATGAATTCAGTTTTTTCTTGAAACTCGTCAACTCAGTCTCGCCTGAACCCTGTCTGGGCTAAAGCCAAACCTAAACACACAGACATCTGGTCCTTGTAATCCTCTTACAACTGCCCCCCACACATACAGTGGTCCCCAATGGCAAGTCTGTGGTGTCTGTGACATTGTGACATGGCAATTAACTTTAACTTATGTCCATTGATTATCCAAAAGCAGCTTATCCCGGCAAGGGTCAAGGAGTAGGTTTAGACTCTAAGCATTGAACAAGACACGAGGACACAGGTCAAGGGGGTAGTCACATCCATCTGACCCTTGGTGTGTGTCTGTCTGTGTTGTATATACAGTATCTGAATGCACATTGTGTGTTTGTTTTTCATTCAAATATTTAACAAACATCTCAGAATCACTGTCCAAGAATAATATCTCAGGTAAATACCAGCTTGAGTCTGTCAGAAGAATGATTCAACGATATGGTTTATTTTTAGCTGTGTGTATGAATCAGAGTTTTCTAAACAGAAAGCAATAATTACACTCTTTAAATGAAATGATAACACATTTTATGTGCTCTCCTGAATAGACCTCTGTCATGCTGGCTATTGGCAATGCAAACAGGAAAGTGAGACAGGTCTTCTTCTCCATCTTTCTCTTAAGCAAATAAAATATTTCAATATTTTTTGCACCCCTGTCTGTATAGTGGCCTTTAATAATTGCATTGAGATAAAAGCTGTTGCTGCAGGCGTCTGCACTTGTGGGATCATGAGGGGTTTTTTTCTGGCCACACACACGCACACATACATGGATGACATTAGATATACCTGTTGTAACTGCCTTTAAATCTATTTTGGCATTAAATTGGCAATATTGGCTTGCATTGGCTGACATTTCATTTTGTAATGCTTGTGTGAGGCAAAAATCACTGAGTTGTGGGCCACTATGTCAAGAAGTTGCACAGCCCAGCTTTGTTTCTGGGGTTTTGACAATTGATTTGTAGCAGTCACGGGGTAAGTCGAGCCTTTTTATAATATCTTGTGCAGAGACCATGTTTCCTATTACAATGCTGTGCTAGAGTATTGTATTGAGAGTGAACATACAGTAGTGACCCTCACCCCAAAAATACATCTGTATCCCCCAGTATCTCTAAAGCAATAGCACAGTTCTTTCCAAGGAAGAGAAGAAAAGAGAAGGAAGAAGCTCGAGAGCAACAGGAAAGCTCGAGTGAAAGCTTTGAGATAGCAAAGAGGAAACTGCAGTGTCCCTGCCACGGTATATGACCCCGCTTGTCATCACTCACAGGAACATCCTCCGTCATCCAAGTTTGCATCTCGTTGTTCTTAATTTATTACATGTTCCACATGTTAAGTGTGTAAACCTCCAGGGTGCAATTTTAGCAGCGGCAAACTATCAACAAATCTTTGTTTCTCCCCTGGCAGAGAGCGCTTAGTAGAAGCGATAAAAGCTTTTTGAGAGAAACAGACTGGAACAATGGTGGAGGCTATACTCCAAGCGGCTTCCTGTTGCGCTGCAGCACAAGATTGAGCACTGCTTCAGAAGTGCAGAGAGAAAAAGGCGTTTCATATCATGGGCACACAGAGCTAAGCAAGGGATACACAATGAATGAAAGTGAGAGAGACACTTAAAACAGTTTATTGACTCTGCCGGGGAGAGCTTGTGTGTGAAGTAAGAGCAGTGCAAAGATCCATGCGTGTTTACAGAGGCATGTCTTTAGTCTTCTGCACAAGTCTCCTCTCAGTCCTCTCAGCCACTTAGCACCCTGCCCGAGGGAACTCAAGTGGCTGTTGTTGCAACGTCTCAGGGGTAAAAGTACTAAAGAGCCAGACACTTTGGAAATACAGGATACATCTCTGTTGTATAGTCACAAAGGACTAAACATATGTTTTGTCATAGTGCTTCATTAATGAAGCATTTATTAGTGCAGAGTAATTACACATATTCAGAGAGGTTAAAACTTTGAGACTCTGCTCTCAGATGGAAATATTTGAGGCTGTATGTGAACTGTTTTCTGCTCTTTGCATCTTTTCCTGTTTTTTTTGTTTGTTTGTTTGTTTTTGTTTTGTTTTTTTTTGCAGCTTTGAATCTGTGTCACCTACAGATTATGTTCATATTCAATTTATGTTGGCTGGATTAGCCCACAAATACATCCTGAGTGTAAAGGTTGGCAGGTTGGCAAAAAACAAAATGGGACAAATGAAAAGACAAACAGACTTGGATCAATTACAACATACATGAAGCATGTGACTTAAATGTCCACTCAGTGACTGAATATTGATATTCACATAACAGTGAATTGAAACACACGTTGATTCAGATTTTCTATTGGCTTTATGAACTTTTAAATCCCGGTTCAACATGGTGTATGAAAAAATGAAAAGAATGTAAGTGAAAATAATATCTTCTTTTTTCAAAATGTAAAAAAGTGGTATGTAGTGGTATGTAAATGTGTTTTGTATCACTTAGGGTTGAGACTTGACATGTATGGTATGTAGCAGTAAGCGGTGACTGATTTGGCAGCATAGACCCATGTAGTCACACACTGCCCTTCCTAATTATAGATATAGATATAGTTAATGACTGCAGTACAGTGATACAGTATATTCTAACGCCCGTCTCCCATCCAAAACTGGCAGTGTCCCCATGTGGGCACCCACATGCCTTAAACCAGAATTCTTGAAAGGGCCCCACCTATCTTAAATCCAGGGTGCTCCTTATTAGCACAGAGCCCAAGATAGGACTATGACGGCTGGATAGGTGAGAACCCCCTCAGGGGAAATAGGAAGGATGGATGACACTTTGGCTTTGGCACAGGCCTGTTTGGATTTAGTAGCACTTTGTCACTGTCTTGCCTCGCACACATAAAACTGGAGCTGCCATGAAGACTCTACACACATCTGGATAAGGAGAAAAGAGCATACACCAACTTAAAAGGAAGAAAATATCAATGTAACTTTAATCAGACCCAGACCTATAAATGTAACTCTGAGCTGCGGTAATGGTAATCAGAAACAGAGTGGTCCCGTCAGGAGCCAATCCACTCTCTGTTTTTCATTAAAATGCTGGCCACTACTTCTCACATCTCTGTGTGCATTTAAATAGTTAATGGACTGCCCATCCGCTCGGCTACTGTAAGTTGGAGGGGCTGGAGGAGGCGGGGTGGCGCTCTTCAAAAGTTTCTCTTCCAGATCAGAAAGAGTGACTTTACAATCTTGCAATATTCATGATGTGTTTAGGAACTCTATACCCTCTCCTGGCTTTGAAGCTAAAGCAAAACCAGATTTCATCCGTTTCTTGAATTCTTCCAGCGTCCTTTGACTGATCAGTAATTGGTATAAATACATACAGTACATCCTTTTACTTGACATCACTTCTTGTTTTTCTTCATGCGTTCGCAGAAAGGTGGACCTTCATGTGCTAATACCAGTTTTCTTTGCTCAATCTGAGGGGCCAGCAGCTGTAAGAAGGAAACACTCAGTGCCACTTACAAGAGAACTTTTTGACAACCTGTCTGAGTCCTTTACCCGTGTTTCTCCATCTAATCCAGCTAAAATATACGTCTGATCAGTTGTCCACCGATCATGTTCTGGTGTATTTCTGCTTGTGTTCAGGTGAACTGCACAGTCACCGTTATTCCGAGTGTGGGGAAGTTGTGAAGAAGGAGATCAGAAAAGGAGAGAGGTAACTCTATACAGGTTCAGGATACCAGGTAGGACGTCTGAATTCTTGCACTGAACCCACACTGAGTCTTTAGTACAGATGACAGGGCCTCTTTGAAGGAAACCATAAAATATTAAGGGGAAGTGGATACCTCACTTGACTTAATGCAGACATGAGTCAGGCCACACACAGGCTCATAAGTTAAATCTCTTTTTCTTTCTTTATGTTTCCCTTGCTTATTCCCTCCCTCCCTTTCTCTGGGTCGCACTCTCAATCTGGGTGGTAAGAAAAGGGCCGTGGAGCTTTCAGCTACATGGACTTCAACCTAGTCTGTCGGCTGTTACAGGCAGTGAGTGAAGCTCCTCAGCCACCCTACAAAAATCATAAATATAAATATAATTACTTACTAATAAAAGTAAATTTTTATCATTTTTATCTTTCAGTACATTACATTTGAGTAGTGATTATGCTGATTGTCAACTTTTACTTCCTCCTGTCTCTATATGCAAGAAAAATGTTAGTTATTCAAGACATCGCTAAAGCTATGTAAAATTCACTGTCTACATTTGTTCCTATAAATACCTTTTAGGGGGTATACCTTTGGGGGGGCACAAGGTGACAACTGAAGTTGTCACCTTGTGCCCCCAGAAACTGGTAAAAGTGTTCCACAATTAACAGTTAATCAAGATAATACTTATGTAACAACTAATCGATAAGGAAAACAATCATTAGATGTAGCCCTAAAGCTGCATACAGCAAACACAGTTTGACTTGCCAATGAAAACATAATCGACTTAAAAGAGAGTTAAAGATTGTGCAGATAGTGTTCTAGTTTCAAAACTCACTAGTTTACCCTCTCAGCACAGCAAGAGCGAAAGATAGAATGAGAGAGACAGACAGAAAGGGGAGAGAGTGGGAGAGAGAGAGAGAGAGCACTATAGAAAATACATCCATCAACTTGGTGCCACTGAGCTCTGGCTGCTTTTAACCCTACAGCTATCTCCCCCTCTGTCTCCATCCATCCATCTCCCCTCCTCCTCTCTTGCAGGACTGCTCAAAGTTACTGATACACAGTATGCCAAGCCAGATGGTCAACCGCACGGTCGAAGCATGTACCACTCGGTTTCAACACTCCTCTAACAAACCCTCCTCCCAACTCCAGATGGCACGCCATGCCTGGTTCTAGTGCCACAGGGGGACTGCGATGGTATCGGTGCGACTCACATCCCTTGGGGCATGGTCCGTGTGCGAGTGCGTGTACACTTGTTTCGGTATTCGATGTGTGCTTGTCCCTTAAGTGCTCTTGTTTGGTTGTGTGTTTTAGAGAGTCCCCACAATCAGGTGCCTGCGTCTTGTGGGTTGCTCTTTTTTTTTCCCCCTTTGGCCAAATTTGGCTGCTGTGGTTCAATATGGAGTCCTTTCACTAATAATCCTCCCCACTGAGCCTCACTGTTTATTTAAAGGAGATCTCAAAATGGGGCCTGTGAATTCTTAACTGATATAGGTAATATTATATGGTAGCAAATATAAAGAACATTTTCCTTTACTCTAATGTCTCTAGCCTTAGAAAAAAGAAATAACTCGAATGGCATTTGCAAATACCATCGATGACTGAAGAGATTTCTTTTCACTGCACGTGGAACGGCTTTAAATCTGAAAGAATCAGCTTCTGTTAAGACAGATACAGGATGCTCTAAATCACATGAAGCATAACTAAACTTGTTATCACAGCTACTCACATTATGCTTCAAACAACCAGTTTGTCTGAAACTAGTGACTACAGTACATTTACACTGTACAAGTATACAGCAGAATTATTGACCCAACTCCCTTGGGGGGCCTGATGCCTAAAGGGGCCCCCACAGTGCCCAGTTTCAGTGTTCGTCAGTAAAACGTTGTGTTCACTCATGCAGAACCGGGAAGCCGTGTTTCACTCATCTGTTTATGTTTTAAGCAGCTCATCAGCACATATCCATTGACTAATGCCCTAACTAACTAATAAATTAAAACTATCCTGTGCCTTAATTTGCAAAGTTTGCACAGTCCATAATAGGCTACGGCCCTGGCTAAACCACAATCTGCTGGGGCATAGTACATTTCTGTCTTTTGTCACCGTAGCCTCGGTGTGCGGCACACACTCTATGCAGAAACACATGATCTTTAGCATTACACAAAAAGGAAACACACCAGAGGCGCTGCACTGTGGTGTTTGTGTGTAATGTTAAAATAACAGGGACTGCTCTCTTTGGCTGTGTTTATCCTCCTGCTTCACCCTGAATATCAAGGGGCTTTGAAAAGCAGTGAAAGGGGAAACCAGAGGAGGGACTTTGCCTCTGATCTGGGGAATATTTCTGCTGATCACCCTTCTAAATTAAAAAGCAGTTATGAATAATCCTCGCTGGAGACTCTACTTAAATTAATGCCTCAATTAGATTGGGAACATTAAAGGTAGTAATGATTCCACTCCTCTGTATTGTAATTTAAGGCCTGCTTGCTCTTCCCTGGGAAAGCAGCTCTTTGCAGTGAATGTATTAGAGTAGATTAATGAGCGAGGATATGGAGGTGGCTAGCAGTGAGAGCCAGGCCACTCTGCATCCACTTTTCTCGCACACCCTTAATGGCGTGAAAAGAAGAGCTTTATCAATCATGCACTCTGTGTCAATCAGAGATTGCAAGATAATTCTGGCAAAAGCTTGCACATAACTTTTAAATAGAACTTTATAGAAATTGATCCAAATGTCATCTGAGCCAAAGAACTGTGTTTATGAAAAATAAAATGTTTTAGCTGCCGTCTGGGCAAGGGCACAATTTGAGTCAGGGCCATCACCTCTCTCAGCTGCCGCGAGTCGCTCCATGGCTCCACCTGAGCGCTGGGGTGGGGTTGTAACGATCGCTGCGTGTAAGTGATCCATCCCTAATCGATCCAGACTGTCAGCATGGACTAGACATTCACCTCTGCCTGTTATCTCTATCTGTAAGGAAGCCTGCCTCAGTCACGCCAGTGACCACAGCCTAACCTGGCTGGTCAGCTCCAGTCACAACCAACTGTTGTGGAGATGATTCACCAATGACTCCCAGCCTGCTCCTGTTGGTCCCGGTCTGGGTATGAAGACAGATTCAACTTTGGTGAAATTAACAGCGGAGGGATGTCGGCTGTCTTACATTGCATTAATAGGTTAAATCTATGGTGACCTTATTTTGGGTGAAGCAGCGTGATAATTGGAAGTCCTGCACAACATTGGGGATTACCATGTTTATCCTCCTATAATCCCCATGAACATTAAGACACAACAAGCTACATGCTGATTAGCTTCAGGCAGGAGCAATCAATCAGAGAGAGATAAATAGCCCCCTGACTTTCTATCTACATGAAAGAAGGGTAAGTAAACAGCTAATATCTTGCTGCTCAGGACTTTCTGTGGCTTTACCATCTTTACGGACGCCATGTGAACTGAATGAAACTCCCCTCATTGGGTAAAGCCTACGACAGACCCCAATCACACCACGACAACAAATCTTTATAATGCTGCATTTTTCAGTAATATTTCTGATGAGGTTTGTAACTTTAAATTAAAGTGGATTTTTTTTTTATGCAGGTAATTCAAATAAATAGTCAATTCTTCCCATAACTTCCAGTTGACAATCCAAAGTGTAAACATTTATCACATGCCCCAGGCCTGTGGGTAGGATGGCTCCTTTGGCAGACAGGAGGCCATTTTGCCATGCTGCATATTTGCCTATTCAGACTGGGAATGGGCAGAACCCCTCAAGCAGAACATATTCAGGAAGTACGTTTTGAGGACTTCATGTTTGCAAATGACTTGCAGGTACACACATAAAACCCCTACCTGCTCTTGATAAAGAGACTTGTTGAAACCCAGACAAGCGCGGCTGCACAGCGACTCTAACCAGATGCAGGATGGAGGAGACAGGTTGTGTGGTGAGATGGAAGGAAAGGAGTGTGTGTCTGTGTGAGAATGTGTGTGTGTTTGGGGGTGGGAGTGGGGGGGCAGGCAGGCAGGCATACGCTCTTTCCTTGTCCGTGTGACGCCATGATAAGGAGACACTAGAGCTTGTTTACATGCGGCAATGGGAAAACAAATTGAAAATTCCTGCCGGGACGCAGATGCATATCAAAACAGGATTATTTTAGAAATAATCGCCCATGCCACAAACTGTCACCAGCTAATCTCCACTTTGTTAGAATTCAAATTACTTTCCCATGTTTACATTGCCATTACTGCAAGGGCAGGGACCAGAGACTCTATGGGGGCCTATTTGCACAAGAGTAGCAATAAAAAAAACTGATAAAATAAACTTTCCATAAATATTCCAGACCAGAGAGAATGCTTAGGTCCTGTTGGTGCAATAGGAATGTTGAATAGGAGAAGCTTTTGGAATAATGGAGACAGGGGCAGAGGCAACAGACAGATTGAAATTATGATGGTCTGTCTATGCCGGGATGAGAAACTGGGTAAAGGGAAGAGCCAATCAAAAGTGGTCAAAACAACTGCTGGAATAGCCTCTGCTGACCTCCACCTGTCCAGGCCACGTCAGGCTCAGCAGGGTTGAGTCAAGCAAATCTGGAGTTGGCTCAGAAGAAAAGAAGTGCATTAAGTTTGAACTCTGTTGGAGGCAGAGGCGTCTCTTGTCTCTGGATCAGGTTGCCGGTGTTTATCACTTCTAGCTGTGCTGGCACTGAGAGCAGACACACTATCCTTTATCCAGGGCTGTCAGTCAGTCGGCTGAACTGTCTCACACATTGCAGCATGGAGCATCAAGCCTGCTTCAGCACTGGAGGGAGCCATGGAAAAACACACAAGGCTTATTGCCCCATATCTAACCGATCAATGGGGCTTGTCCTTAAGTGAGAACGGAAGTGCAAACCTGTGCGAAACAGTTCTCATGTATCAGGAGCCTTGCCGAGTCATTACGATGTTAATTCTGAGCATGCAGGTAAAAAAAAATAAATCAAAATATAAATTAAAAAATGTTCAAATTGAAAATTAAAAAGAAAAATTAAGAGTTAAAAATAGCAGGTCAAGCAGGTTTGTGATTGTCATCAATTTAGATTTAAATCTCTGTACATGCGGAGACAAATGCAAGTGCAATCTTTCTTTAAGTGGCATGAGAGATACCATTGGTCTGCTTGTTTCTCCAAAACTCCTTTCTCGTGGTCTAATTCTCTGCACTAGTCTATTTGTTGCTTTGCCATGTTGTCGTAGAGGTTGGCCTTATGGTTCCCAGAAGGATAGGGTATGTGTCTTGTGGTGAAAACCACACTATGTGACAGACACAGAGGAGACATGAGGAAGTCAGCTCTCATCCATGTTCACTGCAGCAGTGGTCACATCAAAGACTATTAACTAGTTTTCCTTTTGTTCTCCAGAGGCTCCAACATTCTTATTCTGAAACATCTCAGAATAATTCGCAAACAAATCCTTTACTAATCAGGCGTGCACAGTGTACTCGGAAAAAATTGTGTCATTTTGGAGGCCTAAATATATCAATGGGTGACCAAACACATATTGATGGAGTTAACCCAGGGTGTTCAGTTCACAGAACAGGCCTGTTCCTGTGAAGAAAAGCATGCAGTCTGAGAGGAGACACTGTGGTGGTGACTCGAATCTATGGCTCTGCTGTGACTTTGCTCTTGTGTTCCCAGCCCTTGCCTGAGGCGGCAAATGGCTTTGCTCACTAAGGGAGGGAGGAGAGGGGGCGGTGTGGGATGGAAGAGGAGAGCAGACAGAGGTAGGTTAGATTAGGTTTGACGGGTAATGCTTTGAAAAGGGGCCTGTTAGATGATTTATTCTCAAACACCTCTCCATAATGGGCCGGTGCGTGTTTCTATTAAGGCTGATGGAGACTTTGCAGTGCTCATTTTCTTAGACACACAGTGGTCTTCCACAATGTCTGTCCCTCCTTCACATCTTCAGTCTCTTCATCTTCTCATATCTCAACCTCTCTCCCTTTTGCACTCCCACAGAGATGCACAGATGCAAGTTCTCGTCACTCCTCCTCATCCTCCTCCTTTCTTTCTTTCACATTATTCACTGATCAAAGATTCCCGGCAGATATTTTGTCAACGAGTTCAACTTCGGATCTTAAACAGCAGAACAGACACATAACATCATAACTCAGGAGACAGAGCTTTGCTGGAGCTCACGTCTTCTGTCCTTAAACTCAGCGTGAGACTTAGCACCTACTAGCTGTGTGCGACTGCTCCTGTAACTAAGCCAAAGGAGGGCCTGCCTTTTTTAAATTTTTTTTTACTTGTCTTACCCTTCAGATGCTGGGCTCCACAGCTCAGTGTGGGAGTATAGTGGTTAAGATTACACAGAGGATGGAGAAGACTAAGTCAAATAGAAAATATCTGAATGCGTGAATGAAAGATCATGGTTATGCCACAGATAAACTCCAGAAGCAGTCAAAACCTAAAGATGTTTCTTTCATCTAGATGGGAAGAGGGTTGCAATGCAACAAATACAAAGCCATACTGGGCAACATAAATTATATATAGTTTAGAGAAACCAATATGAATTTGTCTGCTTATAACACTTTTCTTTATTGCTCTGTTCTATTTTGTCTTAAAAACATTTGTTTTTCTCTTCCCTCATCTGAGCTCTTCTCACTTGACTATTGCATTGTCACTATGAGAACTAAACGTTCACACTTGTGGAACAACAGGCCTCCTCCATTTCTAGTATCTAAAAAGTGTCTCAGTGTATTTTCTCATTTCATTCCCTTTACCTGCTTTCATATTCATCTCTGAGGCCATGAGTTCATAGCATGACTTCCTGTGACTCGGTCGAACCAGGCCAGTGGTGGTTTCAGTTAAGTCAGGTCAAAGTTGACATAGGAACGTTAGAGCAGCCAATAAGAGAGGGCTGGTACTGGTTGGACAAACCATACAGGAAGTAGTGTTTCACTCTGCGAGGCTGACAAAGATATGGATCTAGAGAGAACTACGATGGGGTTATGGTAAGATATGGATGCCTGCTCGAAGCCATGGCAGGAAGGAGCAGAAATAGATACCATTCTTTCCGCGATGCTGGGAAGGTGCATCAGGCAATCACATTACAGAGGAAAACAAACACAACTGTAAGACAAGAAATGAGACATTCACAGGTACATTCTAGACTTACAGTGAGTAAGTAATCCTAATAGCTCTTTAAATAAAAACTGGATATAAATACACGTCTGTTAAAGGTTTCTCTGCAGCTGTGACAGATCCAGCAGCAGCAGACTGCAGTCTATATTGACCATCTGCTGTGATCCGAGGATTGAAGAAACATAGTAAAGCACATCCTCTAGTCATACTTTATTTTGGTAATAAAAGAAGTGATTTTTTTTTTCTTTTATGCAGGTGAAGTTATGTATTATTTTGCAGGCACTCAGCCAGTCTTCACTGTGGATTCTTTTCTTCTCACTTCTGCTTTTATTTACACACACTTGTGCATCACTTAATCTCAAAACACAACTATGCACACATTTCTTTAAAGGCTGATAAAACAACACATAAATAACATAAACAACACTTGGATGAATTGGATGTTTTATTTTCAGTTTTGCACAGGGCAGGAGGAGTGGTTTGTTCTCTTATGTGCGTCATGAGTGTACATGGTGCCAAAACCGCCTCTGATGTACAGCCCACAAATACTACACCTCAACCTAATTCTCATGTATCAACCTTTGTTTATGGGCCTGGGAAGGCAATACAATACACCCATTTCACAAATAATAGATTTTTAGAAATGTCAAACAATATAACCATAAGTAAAACACCTTTCTACAACACACACAAACATGACTACAAAGGCAGCACACCTACATAACTGGATGCATTAGTGTTTTGTCTCTAACAGCAGAAAGCCTGGGTCACTATGTACCTTTGCAATAAATCCAGTTAATTCATTGTCAAGACAGTTTGCTGAAAACCAACATTCATTATGTAAGCTCGCTCAGCGGAACATGTCAGTGGGCACTTTAGATGTTTGGAGTTTGTTAGTATTTTTGTGTAGTTTGCACAGCATACTAGCTTCAGTTTCCCATTCCTGTGACTTTTGAGGTGTTCAGAAATTATACGTTATCTGTGGCAACAGAAACTTCATTACCTTCCTCTCTCTCTCTTCCCACACAGATGTAGGGTTGTGCCTCCAGATGCACACAAGCGTACATACACAAACACAATCCAGCTTTCGCACACACACACACCTCAGTGTGACCACCTTTACCACAGGTTATCTACCCCACCCTCCCTTCACTCTCCCCCTCCCAATCCACCACCCACCTAGAGGAGTTGTGGTTGCTCTAAAGTGTGGCATAGAGATCACCACTCATCAGTGCTCCACACGGTAATTTCATGAGGATTTCCAGTACGCAAGCTGTTGGAGCAGACATCATCTTAAATGCTGCTGAGGCCTGATCATAATCTGACACATTACTAGAAAACAAGGCTGGAACGGTCACAACCCCCATACTGCGTTTCTGAAGGAGGCAGCGTGTGATGATGATGAAATAACTGATGATTCACACTTTACTGTCAGAGGTTGTAAAGGGAATGCTTGCTCACACGCCTAGAAAAACAGCGTGCAGTTGCACCATTGCAGCTGGCATTGAATCACATCTCCTGCACCGTGTTTGCCTGGCTAGATGCATTTAGTCATGACAGCAAGGAAGTACAGCATTGTTGTGAGCGGATGAACATTGCTCTAAGATGTTCTTAAAACAAAATGTCTTCCAACACTGGTCTCGTTTTAATCACATTTTACCTGCATTTGTACTGTATGACTGTGCATATAAACTGCATGTGTGAGTGCAAGTGCACCTGTGAGTGTGTGTATGTGTATCTCGGTGCTTTCGAGTTGCAGATGGTGAAGTCTCTGCTCTCCATCAGTGGGATCTCAGTCGAAACAGGTGCCCATGCAGGCATGCGTGTGTTCCCATTGTGTCTAAACCTCTCTGTGCTCCTCGCCTTGTCTCTGTCTCCTCAACCTGGTCCCATTAACTCCTTACTGTGAGGAGGTTGGGACTGTGAGGATTACTCTATAAAACACTGTTAAACTTCCTCCCAAGTGGGCCACCTCCAGTAACAATGAAAGCTTGGCAAACAAGGGCAAGCACACACAGGAAAAAAAAATCATCATCCACATTAAAACAGTCCTCTGCCTAATGCTGTATTTTATAATGAAGTGGACAGGGTTTACTGCCAGTCCACGCAAAGTAACAAGCTGTGCATATCACAGACTAATGTAAAAATAAATTTGTTACTCATGCTAACTGAAACAGTTCTGGCACAGTAAAACTACCTATCTGGTACATCAAGCAGGGTTTTTTATTCCCTTATTATCTGTCATTACTAAATGACTGCGGTGTGTTTTTAAACAGTGTCAATATTCTAATTGTTTTTGGACCCTCTGGAGGAACAGTGTCCTGAAGGCCCGAGGATGGCATGTGTCGTCTGTCAGGCCCAATGGTATCTGTCTAAACACTGATACAGCTCTCCCAGAACTTCCTCCTGTCATCCCAAGACCTGGCTGCTAAAACAAACACTGAGCCATCCATCTGTGAGAAATATGCCACAGGTATGTGAAAAGCAGGAAATCATCCTTTCTTCCAGTGTGTTCATGTGTGCATTCGTTTTGGTTGTTTTATTTATGTGCCTGTAGATACAGCATGTACAGTCTTGGAGTCTGAGAGGAGTGTGGCTGCAATTTCATGTACACAACAGCCATTGCTTTTATAAATCCAAGCCTGAGTAGGTTACAGAAGTAACCCACTTTCACTCTTACTACTGTGAATGGGATGACTCTGCTCAGATAAGAATGAACTCCAACCAAACAGGCATCCTGTCCCTGTCCTCGTTGCTTTTCTAACCTTAACCCAGGGAGCAGCTGACGGCCTGCAATCCTGTGTCTTTATGATCCCCCTGGGCTCATAAAGCTGCCAGGCCCAGGATGCAGCACACTCTCACTCCACCAACCATGTCACTCCCAGCTCCCTCCACATCAGTAGCGTCTGCGTATGTCAAGTGAGGAGCTGGGTGTTTGATGGTTGTCTCTTGCATGCCGCTGGGTGTTAAGATAACAAAAGCAGGTAGTTTCTCAACCCCCCCCCCCCCTCCACACACACTCTAGGAAGCCATTTACTATCAGTCATTTCTGTGACAGAGAAGAGAGGTAGGAGTGGAAAGGATGGGGAGGCCAAGTAAACAGGATCATAAAAAGTTTTAAATGTAGGCAGACAACAAAAGGGTAATGTCTTTCTTAAATGTCTTGGTTTCTTATATGCAGGTCCTGTAGTGCACACCTTCTACTGACAATGATTCCCATTTCCTTTTAAGTCTGACTTTTAAACCTAAAGCTTGACTATTTGTATTTTAACTTTCCTAAAATAGGAAACTGAAAAAGAAAAGTTTTTTTCTTCCCTGGGAACTATCACAGTTAGAAAGGAAGGAGTGTGTTGGCCATGTAAAGCACTCACAAACCCCTCCTCAGATGAAGTGCTGAATGCTTGAAGGCCACGAGAGCAGAGCCAAGAGCCCAAAACAGACTCCCATGGACCAGGTTAAGTTACAGCACATCTGAGGACAGACCTATACACTTTCACACACAAACACATGCAGTGATGAATCGCACGCAAGCCTCACGACCGCAAACCAATATGCTTGGGTTTAATTTTAATGAGTATACCAGGTTCAGGCTTAAGCTGGAATGTTGTTGAATGACCAACTGAGTGGAGGATCCTATTGATAGAGACCTGGGTTGGGTTGCTCTCTAATTAGCAAGCAGGTACTGTGTGTGTCCTGATACTTGCCAGGTTATTAAATGGATAATATCCACTTGGCATTTTGTGTTGTAGGCGGTTGTTGAAAATTTATTTGATCATTTCATTTCATTAATTCAGGTACAGTGAAATGAACAAAAATATCCACACAGTGCACCTGTGTATATTAGTCTGGGTGTATCTGGGTGACTCCCAAAGAATAAAAAATCACACAACACAGAGACACAACATAGGGTCCTGTGAGGATCGGTACTCAGTATTTATCCATTATCCATAGTGGGAATCATATGTATATGATTGAGACATGTGGGTGCAATTAACTCGCATAGATTCACCACATGATGAACATTTGTGGACTGAAAATGCAGTGTGCAACACTGCAGGAGTCAATGTGCAGTAAGAGAAAGAGAGAAAGAAAAGCTGAAGGCCCGGAAAAAAGGGAAAGCCTGTATTTCTGCGCCTGAGCTTGGCAGCTGCTGTGATCAATATAAATAGCACCAAGCGGGCTGTTATAAAATTGTTGAGAGTTGTAAATGATCCTGAAAGACAAAACTCAAATATAAAAGGGCACACACTATCATGCACAGACACAAGCGCAGACATGCAGCCAAACATATACTTCCAGTATGTACCGCCTTCCACCCCCACCACCACTTTCACACTCAAACACCCACATGCAGCTGATTTCTGATTGGCTGAGCAATCAGAAATACTATTACTGACTTGTGCATGCAAAAAACAGAGAAAGTGAACTCAACAAAATAAGCTTTTCTTAAGCAAATTACTTTTTTTTTTTTTTTTCCAAGCAAGAAATACTTGGCAGGCACACACCCAACTGAACATGTATTTTTAAGAAAGCATGCATGCACACACCACTGCTTAAAGCTGACCTAAGGCAATACTTTTCCTTCAATAATGCAAACAAACATTTTTATTGCTTTGTTTGGTGGATGGCATGATTTATGAGAAAAACTTCCGATCAGCAGTATTTCAGTTGCCGTATACCAGGGGACAGTGAAAGGGCTGACTGTGGGGGAGAGGAAAAGGAGACACTGCAGCCTGGTACCTGAGACAAACGTCCTGTACACACTGTCCCTGGTGGTGATAAGTAGCATATTCATCTGTAAAACTCATTTAACAAAGAAATTTTACTGTTGTTTATTTTATAAAGATTAATTTTAAGTTTGCATCATTTTGTTTTTCCCCTTTTCCTCCAAACCTATTCATTTATCCCAGGTAAGTTGAGAGAAGGAGATCCACTGATTATAGGACTTATTGTATTATAACTCAGCCAAAGATTAAAGGGAGAAACGGGGGTGGAAGGATGAGGGAAGGCTAAAGTGCTGTGCTGGCATTTTATACACACAAAGACTTTTTAATGCATATGCATCCCCCAATTCTTCTTCACAAATGGGTGCACCTTGAGCGAATATATTCCGAGATATCTTTCCAACTAACTTTTGAGGTAAAACAAAAAAAGGGAGAAAAAAAGAAAAAGAAGAAAAGAGCCGGAGTTGGATTCCGGCTGACAACAGAGGAGGGTGTGCGTAACCAGTGGATGCTCTCGCCTCGCCAGAGTGCTCCCGGTGACGGTTGCTAACAGTAGCCGTGAATCGGCGGATATCACACAGACTGCCTAATGAGCATTAGCATTATAGCTAAGAGACGCACAGGTAAAAACACAGAGAAAGGAACCTCCTGAGGATATGTCTAACTTCTTAAATCCTCCTTTTTCCCTCTCCTTTATTTCCCCCCTACGGACCATTAGCCAGTAGATCCCTCCCACCTCCCCACTCCGCCTCCCTCCCTTTTTTCTTTCTTTCAGCATGGTGCAATTAGCGCTCTCATTGAATATTGAAGGTATGAAGAAGAATGGGGCTTTTTAGCCGTTTCTCTTCCGCTAAGACCATAGCTCCGCTGAGGGATGGCTGAAGGCTTCGACTAAATCAGGATGCTGAGCTACAGCAACAGCACTTAGAGCCAAACAATCACTGATCATTTATTTAGTCAGCCTTATTTATTCATCCCGTTTTCTGTTGCTCAGAGCTGCGATTATTTCACTTTGGATTATTCTCATGTGATTGTTTCTTCTTGAAGGTCTGAGCTCTTCAAATTAATGAGACTGCTTCAGCTTAATTTTTGCCAGTTCAGATGATTTTATCACATCTGATTTTTCTAGGTAGAATATCAGATATGCATTGCATCAATTGAGAGAAACATTTTTAATACAGTCATTACCTTTTTATGACCTTTATGTTTGTAGCATATTATCTTAGTTTCTAAAGTTTGTTGCTCATGCTTGCAGGATGTATCATATCTGTACTTGGTGTAGAGAATAGCCCTTTTGTACTTGGTTGTGTTGCGTGTTGCTTTGCCTGAGGGCAGTTTTGCAGGTTTCTGGCTGAGGGGCCAGTGCAGATCTGCCAACAGACTTTCTCAGGACCTGAAACACCACCCTGCCACTGCAAAACAGTAGCATTGTCTATAAACCCTCCATGCCCAATCAGATATGATCCTGATGAACACAAACTTGCTCTAGCCACAAATAACATCTACACATGCAAAAACTACACACACAATAAAAAAGAAGTGCACACACGTGCTGTCTCTCAGACCTCGTACATTCACACGCACAAATACCAGACATCGATTCTCACACATGCTAGATTACAGCGTCTCATTCTCTCACAGTCTAATACCCGTACCCAGCTCATGTTGCACTCTATAAATACATTTACAGTCCTAACAGGACTCTGTATCAGGTCTGGCATGTTGCTGAACTCCACCACTTGTTGGTTGTGGGGCAGATCTCTCAGGGCAAGGCTCTGCTGGGTCAAGACAGATGAGGTAGGGTTGAGGCAACTGAATCCTTTTTGTATCTGTTAGTGTTTGGACTTGTCACTATGAGCTGTGCTGCTGGTCCCGAGAATTATTTTGGCATCTGTTGACCATCTATCATTATTAGTTCTCAGATTTGGAACTCACTGCATGTGACTGCATTATTTACTTGTATTCATTTTATTGTGTTTAATTAAGCCAGAATGTTTCTACATTTTGAGGAAATCAAGTCACTGGAAGGTGATAATAATATTACACTCTGCTGTTATGCTGCAGTACTGGAACACACACACACTGATAACGCAAGGAAAGTATTGCCGTCTTGCGTCTCCTACCACTTCCTTTCATATAGCCGTGCTCTGTGGTAAAAGTCATAATGCACAACATAAATGCACCACACATAGACAGTGATGCAAATACAGGAATCAAATACACACACAGAGTCATTTCCAGGAAGTCACATCTCACTGCTGTGCAAGTGGCCACAGGCAGTAGCAGACACTTATCATTCTCATTTCTTGAGATCTGATGTTTCCTTATACTGAGCGGCACTTGCTGCAGACAGCTTCATTCACCCTCATTGAAATAACCACAGCAGTACAAAGATATAAATCACAAAAAGAGGGAAAGAAATTGAAAACAGACAGGTTACAGTCAGTGAGGAGACTTTCTATAGGCAAGGGCCAGACCACAGTAGGAGACAGGCTCCAGCCTTCCCTTACAGCTCCATCAATGTTTAATGCAGTGGGGCAGAGAGGAGGCCGAGCCTGAGCTGCCACCCTCATAGAGGAGGTCAGGTCTGGAGTCGACAGGCTAGAGGAAGACTATAGCGATTTTAAAGGGGAGTGATAGGAGACAGGGGTCTGTCACAAAAGGCGTCATGTGGGAGGCGCTCCATCTCAGAGGTTCCGGTCTTTTGTGCAGCTGTGTCACGGCAGATCAGCCCCATCTCCAAAAAACTATGTTCATGTTTAACTAACTTCATGTGTTTTGTAGGATGGTCAATATGAGAAAATACTTGTTTGTTCTGACTGTCCACTCTGACTTCCTGGGTCCAAACCTTTTTGAAAAAAACAAAAAACAAACAAACACTGTTCCAATGAACAAAAGTTCCTATTAGGTTTCCTCAAAACAAACAGTACTTAGTAAAGCAAATAAAGCATAGGAAACATTGCTGAGCAGGGACACTACTAATGATCATACGTCATCATATGTGACTGCACTGTATGTGAAATTGTTTCTCCTTAATCTAAAGTGCAATGATAACGTACGCAGATATACGTGAACATGAGATTATGGAGGATAACATTGAGTGTGAGTTAGCAAGGGGCTGCTGAAGTTTGAGCCTGTTTGTGAGAGGGCATCCAGTGATGATAAACACACAGCAATGGCCTGTGGCCAGCCAGACACAATGACCAGAGCTGGAAAATGCCTGCTTTCTTCGGGTCCACTTCTACTCAGTGGGATACATCTCACAGTCATCTCCTCTCACAGTAGGAAATGCCACACACACTCACCAAAGAAGCAGCCTTTTAGAGCACAGACACCTACAAGCTGTGATTACCTGGACTGGAGTCTACCTTCTCTGTCATTGGGGCTGTCAGCCGAAGGAGGGCATAAACACAGATAAATAGTGACCTTGATTTGCTGTGCCCATGGAGAGGGCTGTGGCTATAGGTTGAGAAAGATACAAAGGACAGAGGAGACAGTGACGGACAAGACTGCAGGTATAGATGGTTGGAGAAGCAGCGAAGAAGAGACACTGACTATGGCTGAGCAACGTTTAGATATCCCGAGAGATATCCCGCTCACGTTCAAACATGGTTTTGATTTGTATAAAACTGTTTATTCATCAAACTGGCAATGGCAGCAACATGCCCAAATGTTCTGTCAACACACAAATATCCGGCAATGTACATATTAGCTCAGGCATGTGTCCTGAAGGGATGTCAAACCTGCGGCATCTGTGGTTGGCAGGGAGGGAGGGATGGAGAAAGGGAAAAGGAGAGGGAACAAGGGAAGAGGGAGGGAAAGTGCTGACTCTGACACCGTCTCTGTGTGCCGCTAACACAGGAACCAATTAGCTGGGAGCCAGCTTCCGCTGCCTGCGCTGTTATAGGACCTCCTCTCTGAGTCCCCAGGGCTGACTGCAGCTTCAGGGCTGTGGTGGCACATATACTGTATACAGTAGACAAGCTATAGGAGAGACACAGATACTCTGCAGACATGCTTCAGACAGCGATGTGGTGTGGCCTTCCAGACGGAAAGGGCCAAACGGGAGCAGAAGGATGCGCCAGGTCGGAGAGGTAAAGGGCAATGTGTAAAAAAGCGGAGGTAGCGTTATAATGGAAATAAAAACAATGCATGAGCAGAGCTGGAGTTAAGTAGCTAAACATGATGCTTCATCCTTTTATGAAATGTTTCAACACATCTTAAAAAAAAAAAACACCTCCCAACCTCATACCACACTGTTGGCGGCTCATTTCCTTTCACATAACAGTTATATTTCACAATTTCCACATTGTCTTAGAAAATAATCCACCAACACTTCTTGTTAGCTTCACACCTCATCTTATTTTAATGTAGAAACATGCAAAAACATGTGTATGTGCCCACGACAGTCCAAATAGTCTTACATCCTCATAACGACAAAATACACAAACAATTCACTCTTGCACATATACACAGACATATGTACACCTTTCCAACCTACACACACCAACTCACTGTCCTGCTCAAAGAGGGCACTGGGTGACGCAGTCTTTTTATGACAATTATTGATCCTCTGGAGCGCAGTAAAAACTATCCCCAGACAGACAACAAAAATAACTGTAACCATATAACAGCTTCCTGCCAGGGGAACAGATCCCACAGAGCGGCCACGTGACTGGACTATTCCTGGAGCATACTGTAGACCCCTAGCAGGCCCAGGGCACTGACCAGGCTTACACTCACATACAGGGAGGGGAGAGGAGAGGAGAGGAGAAGAGAAGGTTATGGAAAAGTATATGTTCAGACTTTGTCAGTTCTTCTGGCTGAAAAATGAGCATTTCATGTATTTCCGTTCACTCAGAGGCTTTCAGTTTGATTGTTTATGTGCAGCTTCTCTCCCTCACCATATGGTGCTGCTCACTTTTAATTATGATAATATCAAAGTCTTTGTCTTGCACAGTCCATTTGTGTAATAACATTTTCTCAATGCAGTGCTCACAACATATATCCCCTTCAAACCCACATGCACACACTCTGCACATTTCCTCCTGTAGAGACATAACTTATTAAATCCATCCTCCTCGAAAACCCTAAATAACTTTAGAGTATTACTTTGACAAAACACAAAAGCAGAGGAGGCTGAATATGAGCCTTACTTCAAGTGTAAAAATGTGCTCTTGTGCTCATTGCTCTGTGGTTGAATTTGTACTGCGGGGACAATGGACAAGAAAAGTCAGTATTTCTCCCTCGGAACAATTTGGCTGTCGCTATGGAGGAATTACTGTTATAAAGCTGTCTTTGATTCTGCCACCCTGTCATTAATGGAGCCAGCTAAAACACAGTTCCTGGACGGACGGTGACTACCTGAGATGAATTAGACACTGACAAATAGAGAGTGTGGAGGCCTCACAGTGGGATAGTCTAAATACTGTGCACTGTGTACTCTGTGTAATCTCAGAGCCCTATCAGATGGGCTTGAGTACCCCTTCATCATACACTTTCCATAGGTGGGCAGGCTTCAGGGAGTTGTGCAAAAATATTTCACGGCAGAGAAAACACAGCTGATGTGGTGGATCTGTGGCTGCACAAGACTTAGATCTAGGAATTGTCAATGTTTAGGCCTGGCTGCTTTTGTCTTTTCTTGTTTTCTTGAGTTGTTACAACTGATTTAAGTGGATGAGATACTGAGGCATTTGCTGTGCAGTCAGCCTGGCGTAGCTGGTAAATACATATAGAAAAGAGCAGAATAATTTGCCACAAACTGTCAACAATTTTGAATTTTATTTCTGGACACACTCATTTGTACACTTGTACATTTGTACACTCATGGACAAATTACATATCTGCTTATTTTTTAAGTGAGTACAACCATTTGCTGCAAACAGAACATTGCGATACAGCAAACATTAGAGTAAAATGAGTACAATTGTGTCACAAGTGTGACATGTACAACAGTTTGTGTACCCTGGAAAAAAACAGCATCCCGAGCTTTTTAGGAGGAATACTTAGCCAGTTAAGACTCCCTTCATTGTTGATTTAGGACTTTTAACCCTCTCTTCCTGAAAATTGTTTAAACTTCTGAAGTATTTTTTCGTTCTCTTGCACACACAGCATGTTTAAGATCAACCCACAGGTTTTTAAATGATGCTCAGGTCAGAGAACTGTGAGGGCTGTGCCTGAAGCTTGTGTTTTGTGAAGTAGTTCATGGTGGATCTTGAGGTCTGGTTTGGATCACTGTCCTGTTGTAGAAGCCAGCCTCTTTTCAGTTCAACTTTCTTGACTGACTGCAGGAAATTTGCATCCAGAATCTGCTGATATTAAGTGGAATCAATTCTTCACTCTATACAATGTTTTCTAACGCACTGGCTGCCACTCAACCCCAAAGCAGAATATTTCCACCCTCATGCTTAACATTTGGCTCAGTTTTCTTTCCATCAAATGTTGCTCCTTTTTTTTTTTCCTTCAAACACATTTGGTGATTGTGGCCAAATGTGTTTAACTTTATCTGTCCACAGCACTAGTTTCCCAATCACTCTGGATTGTTCAGATGTTGCTCTGCAGATTCCAGACATTGATTTTTGTGATGAGGTTGCACTTAAGGTTTTCCCCCTCATTTCTTTCACGTACCACCACTCCAGGTCCTTCCTGTAGGGCCTTGCTTTGCTTTCCTACCCAGCAGAAAAAAGTTTCCTTTGCCTTCCATGTCTTTTGTCTTCAGTACCACAGTTACCCATAGCAGTCATTCAAACTGGAAGCATTTTGATACACGTTGTTGGCCTCCCCTGCCTGATAAAGCAGCAGTTCGTATAATCTTCAACTTCTTGGAATGTTTCTTAGACGAGCCCACGGTTGTTGAGTGTTACCACAAGGTAAGACGAGTCGGAGTAATGAGAGATGGAGATACAAAGAGTGAGAAGAGAAGAGCAGAAACTCAAACTGCATTTAAAAAAAAAAAAAAAAAAAGAAGGAAAAAAAGCACTGAATCAGAAGAGGTCTGGATATGATCTGGTCTCAGATACAGAGCAGTAAGCTGACTGTCAGACAAACAGTGTTCAGTCTTGTCAAACTCTAACACTCCACAGTCCACATTAGGCTCTGGCTCCCAGCCAGCCCAGTGACAAAAACCTCTCATCAATGCCATTCCTCATCTGTCCTCAGAGTCCCATTGTCTGCAGTGTGGACTGCTTCAACTCTGGTCTCAGTCCAGACTAACATATGACATCGCCAAGTACTGACATCTGTAGTGATGCAGCGTTTCCTTCTT
Organism: Rachycentron canadum; assembly: GCA_038496675.1. Lineage (NCBI taxonomy): Eukaryota > Metazoa > Chordata > Actinopteri > Carangiformes > Rachycentridae > Rachycentron > Rachycentron canadum. The sequence continues at coordinate 8,623,617 of CM076648.1, read as the reverse complement.
CCTTTGGAAACTGTAATGAAACCACATTCTATATTTACATACTGCACATATAAAATTTATTCTAAAAGATGCCATTAAAGAGGCAAATAAATGCAGTGGCACAAGAACACTCCGTGACGTTTTTTGCCAGAAAAGAGCAAAGAAAAGTGACATAACTGAACTTAATTTTTTTTTTTTCCCTAAAAACTTAACGTCTGCCGGTGTTATCACCTCGTTAGCAGTTGCAGTGCTGCCTCCACTAAATGAGACATACACTGAGTAGTGCTATGCAGCCCTCCTGACCCTCTAGGGGAGCTTTTGAATAGAGAAGGTCTGTTTGATCTCAACACTGATCTGCTTCATTTCTGTTCTCTTATGTGGTACTCACCAGCCATCACTTTGATTTGTGGTCAAGCTCAAGTCAAGTGCATTAACCACCTAACACAGAGACGTGTGCATTTAGCTGCATAAACACACACACACACACACAAATATACTCACCATCAAAAAGAAATGGTACCTTTGCAAACCTCAGGCGCAGTGAAATGAATGTGCTCGCTTGCAGGGCGTTTGATAGCATTTCAGAAAGTGTTTAGACTGTATTCATAGACTGCTTGAAGAAAATATTAGCACGCCGTCAGTGCTGTGTTACATATTTAAACAGGTCCAGAGCCCAATAGATTTTTTTTTTATTCTGCCAGAGTGACTCATTTGCTCTGCTCAGTATTCACTCACATACAAATCTGTGAATTGCCTTTTTCTTGTGTCCAGATGTCCAATCCCATAATTATTCTAAACTAGAGCAAAGTTATATACAAAAACAAAATGACTCACATATCTTTGAATGCCTCTTGAAGATTTAAAAATAATCCACTTTTGCCCAGAGAGCTGTAATCTGGGCATCAAAGGAAATAATTGGAAAGAGTTGGACCTTTAACGCTGCACTTGACACTGGCGTCTTTGTGTCATATTGTGCAATGTTTATTCTTTCGTGTTTGTGCTTAAAAATGCATCCATAACCTCACACTCATCATCCATAAACTCATGTGATGTTGGCAGAATGGGAGGGACACTTCATCTTGTGTTCACGCATACCAGTGTCCAAGAGGGGCAACACGAAAAAAAAGTTTCTCTTTTTTTATAACAGATGAATCAGAAGGATGGAAAATTTATTGCAAATGTGTAAACATAAAGCATAAACAAGAAAGTAAAATTGTACACCCGATTGTGAGAGTGAAAGAGAGAAAAAAAGAACTGTTTAAAACTGCGACCATGATATTTTCTCTGTTAAACGCTGTATATTCAGCTTGTTTAAACAGGCAAAGTCCTCAAAAGTAATCAATAATTGAAAGAAAGAATTGCTTTTGGAAAAGAAAAAAAAAAGAAAAAAGCTGCTTTAATGCTGGTCCTAAACTCGTCAGACAGTGAAGAAACACTCAGATAAATAGAATTAGACAGCGAATAACCATGGCAAAATACAAAAGAGGGTAAGTGAAATTGAAAACACACTATTTCCCTGCTCTATATCCTATTCCTGTACGCTAGCCCTGTGCATCTATATGTGAAATAGATTCCTATGCCGTCCAGAGTCCTTCACGCTGCTTGGTAGCGACGTCCCTAAATATAAGGAGGGTAAGTATGCATGTAGATTGGGTTGAGCACGGGAGACGCTCCCCAAGAAGGAGTTGGCCTGTTTTATTGGAGAAAAGTATTTTCTGTTGGAGGAAGAGAAGCACTGCAGGGTAAGCTTTTTTTGCAGTGTCTGCAATAACAGCGTTAATTTCTGGAGGTCTCTCCCTTCAATGGGGTTTGTTGTGAAAGACTGGGAGGCACGAAGAGGTGGTAGGAGGTTTTGGGAACGCCGGGGGGCTCTAGTAGTAGGTTATCTGTTTAAATAAAGCCCTGCAAAGCTGTGTGATCGCAGAGGAAAAACACACACGCAGGAAAGAGCATGTTTTAAAGGTATCCATGCAGACACGCTTATGCTCATGCATAAAAAGAAACATATTTCAGAAAGTTCACATGAGAGGTCACACGCAAGCAAACACAAAGAGGAAGCATCTCTTTTTCTGAGGCATCATGACAGATCGTTTCCATCCTACAGACATTGTGTTCTCTTTGTTGTGTGTGAGACATATTTTATAGTTGAACAACAGTAAAGGGCTGACTGACTGTTTCTGTGAGAGGAGACTATTTCTTTTTTTTTGGTTTTGGCTGAATTTTTTATTTATTTATTTTTTTGAACTGCTAAATTAGGACAATAACACTGAATTTACCAATATAAATGAAATATGGTCTTATAAGACTTAATGCTCATTTCTAGGCTGCCAAAAAAGAAATATCATCAAAGCATATGCTGCTTGTTGATTCCTGTGCATCTGAAAGGCCACAAAATGTTTGTGTTTGCTTATTAATCACTCGCATATCTTTATGTCTGCAAGAAACCAAGTAAGAGGAAGAAAGAGAGATAGTGAAAGAGAGGAAGAGACACTGATAGACAAACGGAGAATGAGCCCGAAAGTACTGTAGATAAAGAGTGGAGATTTCAGATATAGCCGTTAGCAGTTCAGCCATGATGGTGGCTGAACACAGCTGTCAGACCCAGATGGTGAGTTGCTAATAACATTCAGAGTTTTGCAGCGCACCGTTTATTTTCTAATAATAAAACTGTTAGCGCTTGCTAATAGCAGAGCCAGTGCCTGCCAAGCACACGTTCCGGCTGACACTCACACCACTCTGCTGCCATTTACGTACAATACTGCCGAGCCGGATGGGACTATCGTCGGCCCTAACACAGTAAGATAGACAGACAGACAGATAGACAGACAGACACACACACACACACACATTCTGACTGGTGAGCTGTTATGTGTTATCAAGCAGAACAGAATGACCCAAGGTAATGAACAAATGGATGTGCAGCATTATAAACATGAAGAAATAAATAAATATACACGAGGAGGTGAATATACACACACTCGCACATCCTCATAAACATATGTGAGAAGACTTGTCTTGTAGAATGTGATGTTTAATAGCAAGTGACTTTCATGAAAGTTGTTTGAAACATGGGACATGATTATTGAAACGGCTTCTGACTTTGGAAATAAACCATAATTAAAGGAACAATGGATGTGGCGCATTAGAGGCAGTCTAATCTGTGATCAGATGGTTGTCTGCTGAGGAGAAAACTGATTTTTGGCAAATCAGCCACAGCAATAATTCAGTCTATTAGTCCCAAACTCTGACTATAGATGTGTAAAAATTATGTTTTGAAAGCTGTTAAACTTTTGCATTTTAAAACATTTTCTCATTTGACTTTAATAAATGAAATAATTCAAGGAATCAGAAGTCAAGGTAACAGTAATTTCAATAGGTGCAAACTCAGATCTCTCTAATGCAATCAGAATTCAAAAAGGGAAATTAATAACATTATGGAATGAGCAATAAATGAAACATTTTCAAAGAAATATCTCATTCATGAATGGATTGTGTCTGGACAGGAGCTGTGGGCAGAACACCCAGACGCCCAGGGACAAAAACAAAAGGTGCTATTCTGCGAACGCGCTGACTCATCACAGTGCGTCCTACAATAGAGAGCTACTGTAGTGTGACACAGTATGTCACTGACCCTAAAAGACTGCTGTTTCCCTTTTCAGACTTTTCAATTTCAGGTTGGATCAATAGTATTTACCCAATCTGGCATTTTTACTTGTATTCAGCCCCTCACAGTTGGCAGTGGGGGATGATATGAAACAAAGGTCCACACCTGGAATTGAAGCATCACGTCACGGTGACAAGCTATTGCATTTAAAACTCACTCACTTTTTCGAATTCCTTATATCTAAACTGCTCATGAAAGGGGACTGCATGTGTGTGTCCGTAGAGAGAGAGGAAAAAAAAAACTAAAACAAAACGGAGGGAGCAAGCTGCTCTTGTCAGTATCATACAAGGTTGTTTTAAGTCTCAACTCATATATTAAATATTTCAACAGGAGCCAATTTCCCGTTAAGTGTCGTTACAGTGTTTCTGCACACACGTACGCCTGCAAAGTGCCACAATTAATTGGACTTCATTTCCGGGAGATAATTTCCGACTGTTAGGCAGGCTGTAGAAGCACATCACCATGCACATAATTACATAGGAAGGCAGGAGCAGCAGAATTTATCTTCCACCCTAAATATGAGAGGCTGGTGAGTGGGTCCCAGCTATAGCCTTTGATGAGGCATTTGTGTCTGTATGCCAACGGTCTGTAAATGAGCTAGCACTGTCACATTACTGAGATGAGGCTTTATTTAGGTTTCAACTCACTGAGTCTGGACTCCTGTATTTATGACTCAAAATATTAAGCAAATAAGTAAATTACAAATACGCTAGATAAAATTACATCACCCAGGTGGACTAATAAACTAAAAAAAAAACCAAACAAACACTACAGTACGGGAACAATAAACGATAACTCCAAAAAAACAACATGAATTAACTCTAAATTAACTCTGCATACTGCACCAGGTCTCCAGCTGTCTCATGTAGATGAAAGCAGAAACCTGTGTCTTGGGTAATTGAGCTCCCCTCTGCCAGACTTATCATTTTGCTTATTATGCAGGGGTATGTAACACTGCAAAGTAGCTCTCTTTAGTAAAACCACCCCTTTGCTGCAAGGTTTGAAATGTGCAACACCAGAGACAAGACAAGGCGATGTGTGGAGGACAGGGGACCGCCAAGTGACACAGCAGGGTGCTTTTGTTAAAGGTCTTTCCAGTCAGAGTTTGTGGAAAACTGGAAGAGAACAGAGAGATGAGAGGAGTGTTGACTTAAAAAGGAAATTAAATGAATCGTGGAAGTCTATGAGGTGGATGAAGCACTGGTTGGTTGTTAACATGGAAAAATCTAGTCTGTGTGGGTGTGTTTGTGTGCGTGCGTACCTGCATGTCTGAGTGTGTGTGTGTGTGTGAGACAGAAGGTTCTGGGGCTGCTGTGTGCAGTACCGGCTGGCAGGGTGGCTGTCAGAATGGCCCTGTTTCCTGTGTCAGCTCTAAAATAGGTCCAAACACAGCAGAGATGCACGACACACTCCGGCTATTTACAGCACTCACACAGTATGTGCGCAGGATGCTGCCAAGTATATGGAACCAGACGTACTCTGTGTTGTACTGTATATACTTATGGAGTGGAAAAAAACTACTCACACAAAGTAACATACAATATGACAAGGCAAAGACATGTTGCAAAAAAAAAGTCTTATAATGAATGGCACAGATAGTTCATATTCTTTTGTTGGATGTTTATCTATCACTCATGTATGTGTGAGTCAGTGTGTTCATGCCCTTGACCCCTCCGTATGTGAAAGTATTGTGTATGGTAAGGGCACTGCGCCCTGCTTATGTCACTGCACCCACCTCCTGTTCGTCAGCACGTCGCCCTCCGTGTGACCGTGAAAACCAGCAAACCTCCCAAACGATGCAGACATGCTGCTACCTTGCTCTGCACATGCACACACTTTCCATGTGCGCGCAAGTAAAACAGATACTCCATTCCCCAGTACACACAGCTGGTTGCGACATACATTTACGGTTAGAGTATTTCATCATTTGGTCACATTTGGCTTTTAACTACGCACAAACAAATTTAATCTCATTTAGACTGTCATTAGTTCATTTGTCTTATGCTCCTTCCATCTCTTCTGCAGACAGTCACATGCTGGTGGTGGCAGTTTGGAAGCATATCTGAGTAACAGTAGCAGACCACAGGTTCGCACATAACCCAACACGCAGAGGCCAGGCTACCTGACAGATTGTCTCATTACCTCATACACATACACACACTTCATAACTGCCACTGACCCTTTCCTGCCACAATTGTTTATGTAAAGTAGCAGAAAATCTGTAGTCACGTGTCTAATTACATCAGCTACAGTTGAACCACAATTCCACTACAGACTGTAGACAAAGAAGCGTGCAATTATCTCACTTGAGACTATCGCATCTGAAGGAGGACACTCAGTGTAAACCATCACTATAGTGTTGTAATTCTTAGTGACTCGCTATCCAAAGACCTTACTTGTACAGGGAGAAAAAACATTTACAAAGAAGAATGACTCAAGTCAGTTTAAGTTAAATAGCCAGGATTTGACAGTGTAGTTCTCTGACCGCCCCCACTATTCCCACACAATGCAGCCATGACTTGCAGCCAACTCCTACCTGTATTTAAACATTTGCAGGTAGCTTCACCTACTGAATTTAGACCATATATTACATTTTAGCAATGTTTGACGCTGTGTGCTGCCCACTACCTGAGTGATGTGGGTTTCATCTGCAGCTATTTTTAGTTTAACCTCCGTAAACAAAGACGACATAACATTAAGTTTCGATCCCTATTTAGTTGTGCTTTGCTGCCCGCCTACACAAGTATGTGGCCCATCTCCTCTCTGTTTCTTTTTCTTAGTATATTTTAATCAAAATTTCCATGCCTGGTTTCAGTTACGAAGCCAAATGCTTAGCGATTATTTCCCAGGTGAGGTGAGAAGTGGAGAGAGAAGACACCTGAAAACCTGATTTTTGAAAAGGCCTTCAGTGCGATGTGACAGAAATGACATGTACACCCCCCCCCCCCCCAAAAAAAAAAAAATGCACAAAAAGCACGACAAGCTCACAGTTGAACCACTCCTAATTTGGAGATGTTACTGCTGTTGTTTCAGAATCCTGTCGCTGCCTGTCAGCTGACCTGTTTGTGTGTGTGTGTGTTAGCATGTGCATCTGTAAATGCTTGTGAGCTGCAAGTGAAAGGAATTGTGTATATAGGAGGTGTCCATATGGTAGCAGCTACTGATGTATACTGTGTCAGTTTTCAGTCATGGTGGCTATTCATGCATTGAGGAGGAGGAGGAGAAAGAGGAGGAGACTTGTCTGGAAACTGATGAGATGGCTCAGGCCATTCTCAAATTATGCTGATTTTTTTTTTTAATTGCTGGTGAGGGCAGCAGAGCTTTGGATTTTATCTCCCTTTTTTTCTTTGCCTGCATCAGTTTCTTTGTCTCTCACTATTCAGCCCCACATGGTTCCTGTTCCCCACTGACTCGCTTCACCTCATTGTCTATCAGGTTTTCCAGCAAATATCTTTTTAATCGCATGTAACTGTCAATCCTCATTTGGGACAGCTGAGGGTGGAGGGCGGAGTGCTTAGCTCTGCCTCTGGTGTTTAATGCGTGTGTACCTGTATCTGCCCGGAGCGTGTTAATACAGACAGCTCAAAGGGCCAGTGTTTAACACCCAGGCACAATATGACCAAGCTTTGAACCAGAAAAGTGAACCACGAAATCTTGCCTTAGTTAATGTGTGTATGTGTGTGCGGGTGCATGCATGTCTTGTGTGCACTCGTGCTTCGTGAACCAGAGAGCTCGGGTCAGATGCCTCCAGTGTTGGGTTTAAAGCTGCTTTGAATGGGCCAGGCTGTGCTCATCTCCTGTCTAATCTTCCTGCTCTGGTGAGTGTAGGGAGGAGGAGAAAAATCCATAGTCTTTTCATCCTCCTGTGACCACTGTGCCTGTGAGACAGCAGCCGTGGGAATGGAGATGGATACAGGCAGCCCTGCCTCTGACCTCCCTCTACTCTAACACAAGGGTGGAGATAAACAGGGCCACAAGGATCGCTAACATCTTTCTTTCTCAGGCACACACAGATGCATGCACACATACACACAACGGCACAGACATCTCATTAAAGCAATAGCAGGTGAATGTTGCAACAGCAGTGTGCCACTGGGAGAGAGGTCTATTAGGGATACTATCAAGAGACGAGGGAAGGAAATGAGCGTCAGTGTCAGTGGTCTTGCGCTCATCTAATTCTGGTGTGACGTGTGTTTGACGTATGTCTAATTTTGACCCAGGGGATTTGGCCAAGGAGATGGTATTAATACCTATTGACTTAATCATTATGATAATATAGTGACTAGAGAGTTAGTAAAGAATACAATAAATATCTATTACCCAAAGTCTGCATGTGTGTGTCTGAGAGAGAGACTTACTCGTCTGCGTGAGTGTCCAAAAAGCGCAAAAGGCAACATAAACAGACGGCCTGAGAGTGCGCATACAGCAGGCACTTCATCCTAAATTACTCTTCCCTCCTCTCTGCTTCCTGGAGATTTTGGAGTGATACTCCCCTCTTGCTCCCTCGCTCCCTCAGCTGTCAAAACCAGTCACCACAACTATTCCACTTCAGCCACAGGGATGGAGAGAAAGCTTTGTCTCTCTCCATCACCCTCCTTTCACATCCCTCTCTCTAAAGGCAGTTGTGGCATACTGGGTTGTATATTGAAAATGCATTTGCTTGTATCCTTACTTATTCTTTTTTTTTTTTTTTTTTTGCACCCATGACCTTTTGGTTTATGGGCACGACAGGAAACTAATAATGTTTTAGTTTTTGCTAACAAGAGTCTCATTCTGCAAAATGACAAACAGCCATTCCTTTGGTCATGGTTTGTATCCATAGAGATGCATGTGTCTTATTATGGTTTGTCAGGGGTCATTAGTGTAATCCAAGCAGACAGAAGTTTATACTGAGAAAAGTGCACCATAGTATTCTCTTTCTGTTTGTGTGTGCGTGTGTTTTTTTAAGCATCTATATGCAGCCACTTCCGATAATGTCATCCTACACTGCTCTCCGCTCCTCGCAACCAGAGACTATCAGCTGTGAACTCATCGCTCTCCTTTAATGGCCAGGTCTCTTAGAAGAAAAGGAAGAAACAAACAAACTAAGAGCATTGCAGAGCAGTGAAGATGTTGAGGATGGTCAATAGAGAGGCTGCACAAGTCTGTGTGAGGAGGGAAAAGACACTTTACTTACTTCAGAGAAAGAGGGAGCCATCCAGGCTTGTGGGTCTCTCTTTATTCCTGTTTTCGTCTCTGCCACAACATTCTTTCCCAAGGGTCTCACACCCTTCAAAAAAAAAAAAAAAAAAGAAAAAAAAGAAAGGAAAAAAAGTCGACCAGTGGAGTTCACAGTTTGGTCTGGCCTGGTGTGCCTGTGTTACAGTTCAGAGAGGAACCTCACGACACATGGCCATTAACCGAACTTGCCCCTTTGGTACAACGGTGACGTGCAGAGGTGTGTCGCTCCTCAGCCTCCTCACTTAAAGGCTCAGGCCTACATCGTGTCTATAGAAAGTCCTCCTATGGCAGGTCTCTGCGGCCTTGTGCTCTCTGCGGATGACACTACCCAAACTCTGTAATTATAGAACGCAAAAAGCATTCTTCAGCCTGGTTAACCAGAACTATGAGACAGAGGGACAAATATTTACTCCCCCTACCCCACTCCCTCTGTTCCTCCTCCTTTAATATGCCCCCACCCCAATAATTTAACAGTAAGAGCAACTCAGCCTTGTAAACACAATAGTTGTGTCTGCACTCACAGAGCCATGAAGCAGACATACAGGCTCCACTACCCCACTACCCCTGCAGCTACTACTAATACAGGCTCCTCTCCTCTCCTCTCCTCTCCTCTCCTCTTTTCTGTAGAACTTAACAACTCTATAGGACCCTCTGGGAATCCATTAAGTGCCAAAGTTGTCAAACAAGAGTCACAAATAATACTTAGGACACTAAACTAAAGTGCAGTGCAGTACTAAAGTTGGGTCCCACACGCTTCCTTCTGTGTTAGAAGTTATTCCTTCTAGTCTGCATAAACTTAAGTTGCTGTCATCTTCAAACTAAAAGGTCAAAGGGCAGTCCTTTGAGCGTGAGGAACAGAAGATTTTATCTATTATATGCAAATCACCCATATTAAATCTTCTCACCATAACTGTTTCACAGGAACACATTTGTGCTGCACACAGACTCAGTGGGTCAGTCCCAGGAAGCTGAAATCAATAATAAGTGAGGTGTCGAGAATACACCAGCAAATTAAGAAGGTGTTGGCCCTAATGAATTCTGCATGTTTATTAATATGATACCAAATATTGTCTTAATTGTCAGAGCCAAGGGGAACATAAGCCCTGTAGCATGTGTATGTGTCTCAGATATGTATTAATAGGATACTCCAGACTGTTTATCTTAACACTTTGTAAACAGTGTGTGTAACTCAGGCTAATTTCTGTGCCTGTGCATACATTATGGCGAGTCTGTTTGATTCATGAAATATCCTAAATCATTTTCACTAAATACATGAAAGAGAGATAGATAATTACAACTTCTGGTGCAACCGTTCCTGTAAGACAGCAAAAAAAAAAAAAAAAAAGAGAGAATGGCATGTTCTCAAAGCCTTTTTTTTTTTTTTTTTTTTTTTTGGTTTGATGTTAACGGGCAAGCACAATGCATTAAGCCTGCAATGTAAGTAATGTGCACTTAGACGCCGAGTGCCAGCCACACTGTGTGGACAGCATCGTTTAACATGCAGCAATAACTCTGTTAAGCTGCTACATCTTGTTGCCTTTTTTTTTCCCCCCACCCTGCATCTTCTCTATTTCTCTTCCCATTGTCACTCTCTGTATAAATTTCTTAAATGCTGCGCTAGTATGAAAGATAAAAGATGAGAGAGGACGCTGCAGGTCTCTTCAGAGCTATGTAGTTTGTAGCGTTCTGTCTCCCTCTAGTCCTGTTTTTCTGAGTGAAGCAAGATACTGAAAATACTCCAGAAACATTTGATATGATGCAGTAGTGCTGCATGACTTTTACTCTGGCTTTGAAAAAGACTGAAACATGTTGTGATTCAAGAGTGGGGCTGTACTCTATCAGTACAAATGCAGGCCTGGCCTCCACAGAGGTCCCGCACCCTGGGTGAATGACTGTGAGAGTTGCTGTATGGCAGGATGAAGTGTGTTCATTTCCTTATTTATTGACTCACTTGCTTTTCTCTGAGTGTTTGAAATTAATAACAGCCAGCAGAAATCAGACAGAGGGATGAAAATCAGCACTTTCCCTGCAGTGAAGCCATTCATCAAGCTAACGAGGGGGAGAATAGGAGTGGAGGAGGCGAGGAGGGGAAAAGTGACGTTTGGAGAGGGAGCGGGGGTGGGGTGGGGGGAGAGAGAAGCAGGTGCAGTGTGAGGCAGAGGGAGGGAGAGCAGGATGGTGACGTCGGGAACAGAGGAGAGGGGAAAGAAAGCTAAGTTTGTTGGTGAGGAGAAACATTTGGAGAATAGCAGGACTGACAGGAGGAGGAGCTGCGTCTCTCTCTAAAAAGAGGAGTAGAGATAGACAGAAAACAAGTTTGACATTGGATTATAAATAGAGGAGAGAGACGGTTTCCTCTGGACCGTGACTGTGGGATTGGCGCAGAAATCAAGGCAGCATGGAGACAAACAATGATGTGTTTATATGTTTTAAAGTCTATGCTAATCGCTAATGAATGGCTTTTTAGACTTTAATTACAACTATGTCTACAATGACTCTGCATCTGGTCTCCGCATTCAGCACACTACCAGCTCTAAAAGCAGTATTGCCTCACGATGACCGAGGAAGATGCAATACAGAGCTCTTGTAGACTGTCCCCAACAGGAGTATTTTCCTCCCCTTTCTTTTCACTGATGGGTGATGATGGGTCTGCCCTCTCCTGAAAGCCTTCGCCCTTGTGATGACTCGGTCCCTTGTTGCTCCACCTCCCCAACAGTCCACCAGAGACCCAACAGTATCTCACACCCAGAGTAGGGCTGACTAAGCACTTACTGCTGAGCCTCACTTCCAGAGCGAGAGAGGTGTGCCATGCTGAGAACTCTGCTACGGGAAAATAATTAGCAAAGTGGAGCTCTGCCCAAACACACTGGGCTAAATCTAGTACCACTTCACATACAAATGCAACCATAAATCTTTCTCTTTCTTTCTTTCTTTGGAAAGGGCCATTCTCACAATCAGGTGTAAACTTTTACTTGATGTTTATGCTCGCACATTTGCACATACACATTCGAAGTACTAATACTACAGGATAAACGTAGGATAACTTCATTGGATGAGGCTACCAGTAAGGATATACAGACCTCTGTGACGAAAAAAAAAACAAGAAAAAAAAAACACGCAGTGAATGCTACAAGCTGCTTTGCACACTTTCTTTAGCCTGAGTTGATTCAAACTTGTACTTAGTGCTGTGTAGTGACGCAAACTGCGCCCATCTCACTGTACATGGATATCTGTATTTTTAACTTTAAAGTTAGACCATGGTGTCTTTGGTAACCAAGGCTAAATATAGTCAGCTCCTCCTGAGCAGTCTCCAGTTTCTCACTCCTTTCCGAGAGGCAGGTGGAGCAGAGAGGGGGAGAGGGAAGGTGGGATAACACCCAGTCTTGAATAAATCATCCCTCGACTTTTGACCTGTATGAAGCAGGAGGTTGTTTTTGTACTTCTGTACTGCCCCCTCCTTCTCTCTCTGGCCTCTGCACCCCTCCTCTAGCTCATTCATTTTCTCCTCCACATGACAGGTCAATCTGGATCGATTTCATCTGCCCTCAACCACTGAGACCAACATCCTGGCACCCAGAAATAGAGCTCTGTGTGATAGAGGAGCCTCCGACCAAGCGTTACCATTAGCATTCAGCTCAGAGAAGAAGTGAGTGAGAAAGAATGATGGAGCAAAACTATTTTTGAAAACGTCCAGTTTACTACACAGATTAGTTGTAATGATATAAGAGAGAAAAATACACTCATGAAGACAGGAACAGGATTGTTATGACTAGTTGTGGTGTGTGGGTGACTCTGTTACAGCATGCTTCATCCAAACCACCCTGTTGTACACCAGTCACATGGTTGCTGGCCTTGTCTACCTGTTACATTATGCTTATAAGATCACAAGCACATGTGCACATGCACTGAAAAACACACACAAACATACACACAATCCTGCTTCCCAAAACTTGCAGTCCCTTCTCTTGCTCACAGCCCCTTTCACACACTTACAGTGCATGTACACACACCTGGTGTTTCATCTTTGTCAGCATATTCAGGGTGCCTCGGCTCCCTGCTGGGCTCTGAACTCCAGTGTGTCTTAGCATGGCGAACCCCTGAGGTGTGCCTGCCTTCGTAAAACACGCACCAGTCGCAGGTGAGACACACTAGCAGCCTCATACAATGTTAACCTCTCTTTATCTCCTCGCCAACTCTACATCTCACAGATGCATACATTTGTGCCTGAAAGAATGTTTTTCTTTTGCATTGGTGAGGTAGTGTCACAGTAACATTGTGCCCTGGTGGTGGTTAGGCGGTCCAGGCTGGAGTCAGGACACTCTTTCCCCAGGCAAGGACACGGAGACCTGGCTCTCCGTCTCCATCACTCAGCCTGTCCTCCTGGAGCTACGTGGCCAGACTGCTCATCGCCCCACCCCCTACCCTCTCCTCATATGCATGGATTTGCATAAAACAAAGACATGGCCGTGACTGCAACGTCTGCTATCACTGAAACCACTAAGAACAAGATCGAGCAGACCACACCACACGCAGCCCCAAGCTCGGCTGGCATGTTGTCAGAGCGCAACATCACTGAAACGCAGCGGCACAGCAAGCGAACTGAGATTTACGAGGCTGACTAAGATAGACACCCTCATGGTTTTCCACTTTCATTCGTTTAACATCCGTTCCCTTGGCATTGTTTATATTCTACACCCCTTAGCAGTGAGCAGAGGGCACCTAATTCACAGTGATGACGTGGGAGGGGAATCAGAGCACTTAAAACACTTCATCTAAAGATGATTTGTCCTTGTCTTTCCTGATGGCTTTTGTCCTACTTCCCCTCCTGAAGTTAAGTGAAGCTGGAGAAAGGCCAGCCACTGTCCCACACCCCCACTTAGATACAATCAAGTAAATAACACTAATACATGTACACACAAACAGACCCGCACATACACATATGTTAGTGCGCCAAGGTGGGAGGACGTGATTGCAAGCTCAAGCCTTCCTTCAGTCTTATGTGTCATGACCGAGCATGCGACGGGTATTTGCTGTGAAACAGTCACTGTAACCCTCACAAGAACAACTGGATCTGCAATATACATTTTCCCAGGTTCCTGACTGTCTCTGTGAATTGATTTTTTGGACTAGAAACTTATTCTTTCACTCTGCCTCTGTTGTTCGAGACACTCGGTCTGTTTCTGTCTCTCTGCTTTCTTCACACAAAATCTGAACATGCAATTTACATTTGAATGAGTGGTTATAATTTGCTGGTTGTGGTGTTGATCCAGGATAACTGAACTTTGTATTTTGTGTGTGTGTGTGTGTGTGTGTGTGTGTGTGTGTGTGTGTGTGTGTGTGTGTGTGTGTGTGTGTGTGTGTGGAAAGAGAGTACAGTATTCACTAAGTTATAGCACTGGGAGAGAGATGTTATGGAGAGAGATATTGTCAAAATAAACTATGTGTGTGCTTTTTAGCATATCAATAGGAATTGACGTTACGGTACATAATGTATCTATTATGGAAGCCTTGTGCAATATGCTATAAAACATAAATACTACTGTGGTGACTATGTCCTCTCTCTATTTAATATGGGAGTCTAATGAATAATGAATTAATAATAAATATAAATTTCATTGTGTAGTAACTAACCCTAGCCCTAATAGGAAAATAGAAACAATGTGAACAGTATAATAACACTGTGTATACTATTGCTCTCCCTGATATTGTCTGTACAGCTGTGGTTGTTTTTTAAAGGACTAATATTTTGTGGACTTGTTTTAGTCTGACTTCACTCACTGCTATGTAGTTGAAATAACAGGGGAAAGTAAAACAAAAAGGCTTAAAGAGATCAAGCAAGAAGTGTTTTACCTCAGGAAGCCAAGGGCACGGAGGAATGGGGCTTGAAATCACAGATGGAGGAATTTTCTCGATGACCTGCAGGAGCAGATGAGATTGGACAAAACATATCAGCGTGGATAAATGAATATCAAGGTAAATACGCATAGTGTATCTTCTACTGCCACACTCTGCCACTCTGTTTCTCTCTCTCTCTCTCTCTCTCTCCGCCACACGTGCAGACACACACACACACAAACAATCACAAAGAAACAAGTAGATCCATTCTGAGCGAGATTCACTCTCACCTTGTCTGTCTGGTGAAATACAGTACATGTATCACAGTAAGTGTTTGATGCGGAGGGAAATGTAAAAATTTGCATGCAAATAGATTTTACAGGCAGAACCCATGCATCAAAACACTGTAACCACAAGAGACAAAACTAAAATATCTAAGCATACAGTGTACCACTGCACAGAAAAGGCAAAATAGATTTGTGCCCTTTATTCCTGCTCATTTCATTAAATTGTTTAATTAATTGCTCTAAAAGGGAGGGGATTTATTGCACAGACAAACAGTGGAGGATGGTAATGCTTGCTTACTCCCCCTAACCCCCTCTTCAAAACACACACAAGTAAGCATGTAGCTCTGGGCAGGTCCTAATAGAGTTATTCATATTCCCAGTACACGTTGCTACACACAAGTGAAAACATTAACTTTGCTCTTAGCCTCCTGCGCACAGATGCCAAGCCGGGGTCCCTTTAAAACGCTGTGGAAAATGAATTGTGGAAATACTTTGCCCATACACTGCAGTAAAGGAAATTTTAAATCATTGGATTTTCAAATAAATGCCACATAACTCAGTTCTACAGAGTATATAGAACTGCAGGAAAACAGAGGTGATGCAGCATGATGATATTAGCACTGCAGCAGGGAAAAAAAAAAAAGTCATTGCATCTGCATCACAAAGTATAAGTTTTCATCAGGGTGACACATGCTTATGACGAAAACCTTAAAGGGACGTTAACTGTGCAGGAAAAGCAAGAGCTTGTGTTGAGAAAAGAGAAAGTTGCCTTTTTCAGTAGATGATATGAGGGCAGAGAGTTTGGTGCAAGCCACCTGTAATAAATGTTTGGTAATGTCTAATTAGGAAGGTTAATAGTAAAGTCATTCATACCATTCTCTAATACTCATTATACAGTTGAGTACACATGAATAAATAGGCCAACTCTCAATGCAAAAATTGCTGGATATTGATTATCGTTCTTCTCTAAATGACAAAATCCTTTGGATTTGTTATTGGACTGCTCTCTCGTGCGCATTGCTCTGCTGCAGCTCTACATTTTTAATGAAAAGCGTGCTTTAAAAGTCACGGCGGTGGAAAGAATTAACTTATAACGTTAATAAAACCCAAGTAAGCAAGACACTTCTCGAGTGAGACTGTGATTTTTGTCATCTATGTTTTTTATTTCTGGGAATTTGAAAACTGTATTCTACTTTTGAAAGACCATAATCCCTCTTACATTTTTTTTTTTTTTTTTTCAATCTGTCACCTTTTACGCAATGGGACAGCTGGGAGATGGAGTTGCATTTATTTAAGTCACAGGCTCTTGGTTTGGGTCCATTTACAGACATATAAAATTACCCTAGCAAGTCCTGACCACCTCATTACCAACATAACCTGCAGCCAGTCTTTCAAGGACAACTCTCTAATGACACCACGCGTATCTGCTTAATGTCTATTTGAAGCACATAGTGACTTTCTGTCACAAAGAAAGAAAGGAATTTAAACGTACTCTGATGAGAATAAGCATTTTAATGGATTCCTAATGTCTGTTTAATTCTGGAGAAGTTAGTGTCTGTGTACAGCGCCTCTAACGTACTATATAATATAAAGTCTCTGCATCTGTCTGAATAAACAGACCATTTGCAGATGAGGCTGCCACCTGGTTGTGCTGAGACACCTGACGACTGTTACTGTTAACTCAATGCATATTCAGTATATCCTCCATCAGCATTGCTGTTTTTCAGAACCAAACCTCATAAATAGTCAAAAGATTTGTAATTCACCACTGAGAACAATACAAAATTCAAACTTTATGAAATTCTTACACTGAAAGTAAATTGCTATGTTTTCAATTACAATTCAGCGGTGCGTCGGTGGCCCTGGGATGAGCTTGCATCATCATTTGGATTATGACCCCATGAAAAGGATGGAAAAGGAAAAAAATATAAAAGAAGGAGTGTATCAGGTAAACTTTAGTAAAAGTAGAAGAACCATTTTTCATAATAAATACACACTGCCCTGACTGTTACAAAGTTGTAGTAATTATAATATAGACTTTTTTAAAAAACCTTAATTAAAGAGTAAACTTGGCTAACACTGAAAATACCAGTTTGACACACCCAGTCTGACTCATATCTTATTTTGTTGTGTCTTTTCAACACCCACAATATAATCCTGACATGACGTTGGTGTGAAAATAAAGGTAACTGACACAAACACAGTGGGGACAATCCCCATTATACCTCTTCGCTTATCTTAGTTAAAATAGGTTGCCTTATTTTTATCACCATCATTTCCATTAGACGGCGTCTCAGTGGCTTTTTCTGTTCAGTTACATGGCATGGAAAAAGAAAAAATGTTTGGAAGCATGAAACTAAACCTGCCAGGCTTCGGCCAAGTGCCACGTCTGCTCCGTTCTACACGATTTAAGGTAACAGTTATGACGCACACTTAAACGCCCTCTGTGTATTTTAGCCTACCATATATGAGTCATCCACTTGGATGTAAATCATGTGAACTCATTAACTAATTATATAGATTTTACGTTCTCAAAAACTAAATAAACACACTTTTACTTAAAGATATATTTGCCTTAAAATAATTGTATTTTGTTCAAATCCTCAAACACATGCTTACATAACAAAACAAAAAAAAACTATGCTACAAGAATGTAACTCTGAGACAGTGGTGAAATACAGGAAATGGATAAAAAAAAAAAAAAATTGGCAGTGAGTGGTCTTAAATTTACTGTGTGCTGTACCATGTCGGATGTGAATGTACATCTCATTCAGTGGGTTCTGGGCAGAGGAAATGAGCATGAGCTCCCCAGGGCAGGGATTACTCTAATGACTTTGAGAGCAGCCTTGTGCGCTGTAACTTTTGACCTCTGCTCATCCTCTTCTCCGAAAGACGACAAGAGAGCCACACATGTGCATGCATGCACACATACTCACACTTTTGAACAAATAAGCACACATTTTATCTACATTGGCACCCATCGACCTCTCGCACAAGCCGGTGTGAGTTAAGAGATGCAGAATCACACACAAAGGACAAAACAACAGCTCAGCAGCCATTCCCCTGGCACAGTCAAAAGCCTGTAAAAAAAAAAAAAAAAAAAAAAAAAATTCTGACCCTGGAACCAGCCCCTATTTTTGGGCCTGTCAAGTGGCGTACTGCTACTTCAGTGACATCGTGCTGCATCCTCTGCTGTCAGTCCACATAGCACCAATGTTCCATATGAGTGCATCATTGGAAGATCGATGGATTTATCACCCACGTAACCATTGCACACTGGTGTCACAGATATAAGGTGAAACATCTTTAGCAAATTAGATCTGCCTTCACGCATTTATCATTTAGCTTGGAGTCTGTACTGTATTTGAGTCATGCAAGTGCCAGAATACAGAGAAATATCATGCTGAGAAAAAAAAGACTGGGCCCATTTACTTTTACTGTGCATTTGCGTCTGTGCTGTTATGTGTAGGCTGGCAAGTGTGTTTTCATTTCTTCTGTCTGTGGTTAGTGTGTTTTCAGTTCTAGTGCATGGGCATTAGAGATTTAACTGCTCTCTCACAATAAGGAAACAATCAAAATAAACAAGCTAACGAGTCTAACAAGGCAGCCTCATAAAGAAACCAAATTTCCATTTTTTAGATACCACTCCAAACACATCAAAAAACCCACTACACAAATGTACAGCCCATAGAGAAGCAAGGCCTGACTTCTAAGTAAAGAAGAAATGATTTTCTCTTTGAAATGGCAAGTACAGAAACATATTCCTAAAAGGGGGAATAGGCAAACAGTTATTCTCTGTGAAGTCATTTAATACATTGTTGTGGTTAATATGAAATATCAAAATATTGCAGCACTACTGCTTAGATCAAATAGATGTAATTAGATAAATTGAGGAAGAAGGAGAGCGGCTTGGTTGTAAATTGCATGGTGTGTGCATGCTAAGACCCAACACTGGCACAGCTGCACAGAGCTGCACTCACGATTTATCATCTCTACATCGCAGGAGCCAGTGGCCCACACCACTATTAATCATCAGCAAAATCATTTAATTCTGCCCAGGCCCGCCTATTGTCTCAGTTTCTTCCCTCACTCTGGGCAAATCAGCCACCACAGCAGCAGCACGCACCTCAGAGAAAATCACACAAAAGAGTGTTGGGTTAAAACTGTCTTTTTTTGACAGGCTATGTAGCACATCATCACTACCAGATGGTGCAGAAGGTGGCTTTTTTGTAATTTTAACAAGTATAAAATTTATAACTGCTAAGGCTGCTGTTCTTAGTATAGGATAACAGCTGATCACTCAGTGCTTTGTCAACACAGTGACAGTGTGGTAAATCTTTATGAAAGGTGCCCTTTGAGTGTGTCCTTTGCTCACGGCTGTGCACGCACAAACCGTGGGTAATTTTCAAAAAAGCTGGCAAATCCAGACAGAATCTGTCCTCAGAAACCTTAGTGTTTCTTCAAAGTGTATTTTGGCACATTGGTCTTCCTGTTTCAACAAACAAATTGTTCTGGAACAGTGAAACAAGATGCCCACGAGCCTACTCCTTGCCCCAGAACTTACAAAAGAACTTTTCCTCTTGTGTTTCAGAAAAGTGGCCCTTTCAGTTCGTGCAGCAGCACTGTGAAGAAGTTATGTTGAAAGACGTCAGAATGAGATGTCTAAACCCTGGCTGAAAGGCAGGATTGGGTACCGTGGCGCTCAGGCTCTTTTTGCTCACCGCAGAGGCTGACTTGCATTGGCACCTTCTCCGGCGCCCCCTCACATGCCTAACATGACTGTGCCCTCACTGCACCCTCCCATCCCCCCCTCCACCCCACTCTCTCTCTCTCTCTCCGAAAGCATGTCTGCTCCAGGCCAACATCCAGGCCCACTGGCAAACAGGATAAAGCGGGGTGAAATTGGGAAAGCTAAACGATGACATGCTAATGACAGTGAGCGCACAGTGTCCGAAAAATAGAGACGCAGACAGTGGGCAACACAGCACATACACAGATCAGGAAGCAAGCGATATAAAAAGTGGCAAACGGAGGGTGCAAATAAACATGCATAGTCAGAGGAAACTCTCAGAGATGTCAACCTCTCATACTGTCATTCAAGGAAAAACGCACACAAGCACAGGGAGAGAAAGCGACTCACACACACATCCGCTAATCACAGGTCACACTTTACAATAAAATTAAGGGAATGCCTGTATAATATATAAAACCACACCTTCATCACACATGAGGATGTAATTTCATAAACCAAAATATTTTAGATGGAAAATTCAAAGATAATATTTAATCTTCACAGTAATTTTGATTTAGAGTGGAATTAGAGGTGACATGATAAAAGCAAAAACAGCAACAAATAAGATTTCAATCTCAAGTTTGCGTTTTTTTGGGATCATTGTAGGTTACTGTGAAAGATTTTCCATTCGTACTTCATTTTGAAGAGAAAAAAAAAATCAGAAACTTGAATCTGTGTCAGAGTACATCCATATGTTGGCCAATACGTGTCTAGATCTCTGTTTCATCTGAAACGCCGTACTTGAACCTGCTTATTTTTACACGCAGCTCATGCATCAAAGTATCTCAACGTGAATTGCTCCCTAATCCCCCCCTCACTCACTCACACACACACACACACACACACACACACACACACACACACACACACACACACACACACACACACACATACACCTCCCCTCCTCTTTACTGTTTAGTGTAAATTTATAGATGACAGTTAAAAACCTGTTTGTGATTCGTTCAGGGTGACCCGTTCTTAAATTTGTGATGGATGTAAACACTTTTTTCTTTCTTTTCTTTTTTATCTTTTTTTTTTTTAAAAAGGCTCAAAACAACAAATATAAGGACTGAAATGTAGTGCTGTCACCTCCAGTCTGTTTCAGTTACAAAAGCAAAAACTCTCAGGACAAGTCAAAAGAAAAGTGAGAAACTTATTGAAGACAATTACATACATTTATTGCATATCATTTAATTGTATGAAATGAAAATAAAACGAGCACATAATCATCACATATGGTTAGTGAGTGAAATAATTTTGCACAGCAAAATATATATATATATTTATATTCTATATATAAGATGAAAGATTAATTAACATATTTTCAAGATTTGTTGGCGAATGGTACTCCCTCATTTTGTACATGCAGGGTGTCAATCCCTGACGATCTAACAATGTCCAGACATTATTGATTATAATAACTGTTATTGCTTCGCGAATACCGAGTTCGCTTAAGACAAAAGACCAGTCTCTCCTCAGCTGATAATAAAGTATCAAAATGTTACTGTTAAGTCTTAACAGAATGCCAAACTTGAAATGTGGAGAATACCAACTTTTCCTTCACTTCTACATGATTACAGGCGACATTTTATTTATTTTTTTTTTTTAGTTTATTTCAGTCCAAAATATGACAGTTCGTTGAAGAATGACATTTCCAAAAAAAAAAAAAAAAAAAAAAAAAAACAAACAAAAAAAAAAACATGGCAATTTACCTTGACTTCGGTTATATTAGGATGATCCTTTCCCAACAATACTTTTTTTTTTTTTTGGAAATGCAGTGAGGGAACGTGTGGCACAGACCAGCAGAGCCCTCACACTTGTGTCTGAAGCACATGCTGCAAAAGCGCCGCTTATGCACTGCACAATGCTGCTCGTTTTTGGAGCCGAGCCAGTTCCTCGCCACCAACGTTAGAGAAGAACTTTTGTGCAGAAACCAGCTCCTCAACGACCCCCCCCCAACACACACACACACCCTTCGACCTGTAGCACGTGTTCTTACCTTCTGCGACTTAGATTATAAAACTTTGTACTTAAATTACGCTTTAAAAATTATTCAAATGTTGACAAATGCACAGTGGAATATCTTTAAATAACAATATAGGCTTTAAGCAACAGTCTAAACTTCCACGGAAGGGATTGGTGATTTCCGCAACAGTGAAGTCTTTGCCTTTCCTCCCTCCCTCCCTCCTCCCCCCTCGCTCCCTCGCACGGGGATCCCCGCTGATCAGCTTCCACCAGGAATGCACAGCGCATTCACTGCAGCCTAATGACAGCCGCTGGTGGTGCACTTCAACACAGCTGAAATGCACTTGTATAGATTTGCAAGGGGCGGGAAGTCCTGCCACTTTTTTGTTTCTGTCCCAAAAAAGTGAGGAGGCCATAAATGAAGTATGAATGCCATGCTGGAGTCATCCGACAAAAAGGACATCTTCAAGCACAGAAAGGAGAAAAACAAAAACAAACCAAAAAAAAAAAAAAAAAACAATAACAACAACAAAAAAAAAAACATCATCATCAACAACAGAAAAAAAAAACCATACATGTCCAGCATGCAGGGCAGTTCAATAACACATCTCTTTAAAAAAACAAACAAACAAACAAACAAAAAAAAAACAATGAATAGTTTGTAATGAATACAGTCTGTTGTTGCTCAACACAATAACAAGCAAACGCATGAGATGAGGTGGCGTCAAACGGCAGGCTCGCAATCCTCCAAGTTTGGCAGACAAAAAAAAAAAAAGGAAGAAAAGACCAAAAACATACTGTCGATGGATGCAGTTTTGACAGTGGTCTGTACACTGAATTCAAAAGTAAGATGGTGAAAAAGGGCAAGTTGATGAACTTCGAATGAGTATACTCAGTGCTTGCATGCACACGTCGTATACTGCGGCGTAAAGTTGGATCAACTTTAAAAAAAAAAAAAATCATACTCGACTCGAACACTGCAAATCTAATGAACAACGATGAAAAATCTTGACAAACAGGCGATGCGTAATATAGGCCTATAGTACTGAGCATGACAGGAAAAGTGGATGAAAGCTGTCTGAATATGCCTCTCCAAAATTAAACACACGGATAACAGCCCTCCAAATCTAAAAACAGCCGCAGACTTGAGCAAACTCTTGTTTCAAAAAAAAAAATAAAAATAAAAAAATATGTATAAAACAAAAAAAAAGAAAAGAAAAAACTCAAAAAGTTGACAAATTAGTTCTTGGTCTATTAGGCTTTGCGCCAAATGAAAAAAAAAGTTTCATAATGAAAACTTTAATAAGCGGGGGTGAGTAACTCATCTGATATTTCTTTTTCACGATAATGTCGAAACTCACATGAAAAACTCCGGAGATGAAGGGTTGTTGTCACTGCTGGATCCATTTTCTCTGAAGCCGTTGCTGATGAGCTTCTCATACTTTTCTTTGTACGCGTCCCTCTCCCGGACCAGCCTGGAGATCTCTTGCTTTAGGTGCTCGACCTGCTGCATGAGTTGCGTCTTCTCTCCCTCCAGGACGTGCCGCTGCTGGACCCGCTTGAACCGGCAGGACTGCGCGTAGCCTCTGTTCTTTAGGGTCCTCCTCTTCTGTTTCAATCTGATCACTTCTTCCTTGCTGACCCCCCGTAACTGCCGGTTGAGCTCCCGCACTGACATGGTCACCAGCTGCTCGTCTGAAAACCGCTCCTCCAAGCGCATGTGTGGGTGATTTGTCCCAGAGGTGCCGTTGCTCTGGATGCCGGGTGCCTGGTGGTGGCTGCTGCTGTGGTGGTGGTGGTGGTGGTGATGGTGTTGCGCTCCGTTCTGAGCGGCTGCCGCAGCGATAACTGCCGACACCACCGCCGCGGCAGACCCCATCTCTTCCCCGGCCATGGTGCCTCCTGCCCCGGCTGCGCCAGCAAACTGCTGGCTCCTGGCGTAGCCATCGAACGACTGGAGCTGGTGACTGCTGTTGATCAGCGCCTCGACTGCGTCTTCGGGGCTGAAGCCCAGCGCCTCTGGATTCAACTGCTGTTGATAACCGGACATCCAGTAGAAATCCTCTATGTGTGTCTTCTGCTCGCTCCCCGAGCCCGGACTGGGCGCCGAGAAGCTTGGGGAAGGGGGCACCGAGCTGCAAGGCGTGCTCATCGGGGTGGAAGACAAGGATCCCCCGGCGATAAGGCGACTGCACTGGCTGATGTTGCGATCGGGCTCCACCGGCTCCTTTTTCACTTCAAACTTCATCAGATCGAAGTCATTAACATATTCCATGGCCAGGGGACTGGTGGGCAGGTCGGAGTTGCTCATTGCCAGCTCTGATGCCATCCTCTTGCTGCTGACAGTCCTCCAAATGGGGTGAAGAGCAGCTGTCAAACTGGGTTGGTTGGGAAGAACGTGAGCCAGCTTGATTTTAAGCGTTTGTCTTCAAACTGAAAAATTAGGTTTTCAGCGTCCCTTTTGCAGCCGCGGACTTGCAGGCGTGTGAGAGTAGTTTTTTTCTTTGCAGAGTCTATTGCACAGACACGGGAGTGCCGCGCGCACGAGTAGCGGAGTCCCTTTTCAGCATGTGAAATTCGGCGGTTTTGTATTTCAAACATTTAACACTTTACGGTTTCTTCATGAATACATTGCGCAGGCGGAGAGGGAGAGGAGCCGAGAGGAAGGGAGTGAACGCAGCCTCGCACGTTACAAGCCGCTGACTGGTGGGGCGATTTTTTAGAGGCATCACAGCAGATGAGTTTAAGAGCAGTGTGGCTGCCCCTGACGTCAGGCTGGAAATGACTCGGACGAAGAGCCAATAGGGTCGCACACTGCGAGAGCTAATTAACATATCAGTAACCCGGAGAAACAAAACTTTTCTCAACTGTCAAGGGCCATCAGCTGACTGTCAGCTGGGGCAACCTCTTAACTCTTTGGCGACTCATTTTAATCCCCGTTTTTATTTGCAGCGACTCTTTCCAGCAGCTTCATTTCGATTTCGGAGGAATGAAAGTCAAGCGCGCAGTGAATTCCTTAACACGAGCCCCGATGCAAGTCATTGAGAGAAAAGATACTGAAATAAACCGACAAATGAATAAATAGATAGATCTAAAATAGACCATGTGTGTTTTACTGACTGTACTATTTGCTGCTTAATTTCATTTTTTTAAATTTATATTTTGAATGTAGTAGGATTTATTAATGTAGTTTGTCTCTCCTAGAAAAATCACACCAGTTTTCAAAGACAAGACCAGTTATTCTGTCGCACAAATAACTAAATAAACACAATGGCAATGACAATGTTGATATGTAACTTCGGAGACAATTGAGCAAAAATAGACTTTGAAAGGTAGATTGAGGAGATTTGTCATTTCTTTGCGCACCATTATAAAACTCAACACTGCCACCTTTTGGATGTGCCAGTGCATGGGATTCCCCTCTCAATGGCTGTAATAGGCCATACAAACAAAACAAAGAA
Organism: Rachycentron canadum; assembly: GCA_038496675.1. Classification (NCBI taxonomy): domain Eukaryota; kingdom Metazoa; phylum Chordata; class Actinopteri; order Carangiformes; family Rachycentridae; genus Rachycentron; species Rachycentron canadum. Next base: position 8,598,414 of record CM076648.1, on the reverse strand, counting down.
ACAAAGGAAGAATAAAAGTTATTACAAATGGAGTTTTGTTTTTTTTTTTTTTTTAAATGCTGTTTGCAAAACACACAATGCACATGAGGTGTATCTTTATTTTACTGGGGAAAAGACACAAAATAGTCCTTGTGATTTTTCAAGGCGTTATGTAAGAAAATCAAACTTATACTGTGTGAAAGAAAATCTTGTCATTTGAAGTGAATGCCAGCGAACCCAGTGTTCCTTCTCAACTGATATTATGCCGTACGGCCATAAAGATCACTTTATCTATGCACTGGCCCAGACGTTGCAGCGGAGTCATATAAACCACACTTGTACTTTGCACTTTATCTCAGTTCAGAGGTCTGCTACTTTTCATTGACCTGTGTACAACACTGACAGAAAGTGTCTGGGTATTCCTGCGGTTCTGTGTTACTGTGTGTATCGTCTAGTTAATTGGTCGTAATGGGTTTATCATGTAAATCAAGCGAGTTCTCTGTCACCGATGTAAAGTATAGCATGTGTTCAACAGAATATTTCATTTTAGCTGTGGGAGCACAGGGACTATTGAGTTGCTTATATATATATAT
>CM076648.1:8535363-8597464 GCA_038496675.1 Rachycentron canadum | reverse complement strand
TGTGTATAAGAGACAGTATTGAATTGCTTATATATATATATATATATATATATATATATATATATATATATATACACATACAAACTGACTTGTGAGTGTACCTATGATAGGCTATATGATGTTCCTAATATAGAACCTTGTAATGCTAATTTATTCAGCTTTATTCCTATGCATTAACCTGTATTCATCAACAAGGATGGCATTAGTAAGATAGGGTATATACCAGTAACTTTGAGTTGCTCATTGTACCTGTAGTAATGACAGAATTTAATTCACTGATGACACATGGCAGTTTACCCATTCAATAACAATGCAATTTGGGAAAGGAGTGATGTAAGCTATGCTAAGGCCTGGTCCTGTTGGCAAGACACAATGTTGATTTCTTGTGGCCTATTTTGACATGGTGCTGACAAATAACCATTTCTTTCCTGTGACAAAAGCCTATAATCATAGACTCTCTCTCTCTCTCTCTCTCCAAGTGTATGATCTCATCATTGCAACGATGTGTATTTTTAGATTCTGGGTGCACACTATTTAATGATAGACCAAATCAGTTACGTCCCTGCTGCCAAAAGCTATGGAAGACGATCCTGACTATCTGCCAGATATTTTAATAACCATAAGGAGTTTAACACCTCCTTATGGTTGTCCAAAACTGTCGCTCAGATTGTGTCTTTCAGTTTCCACATTGACACACTCTGTTTTGAGTGTTTATGTGATGTTACAGTGCCTATGCTTCTGTTTCTGCTTCTGAAAAATACACAAATGAAGTTAACCCAACACACACGTGTCATTGGCAGTCACTAAATGTTCTAGTGAAGGGATAAATGATGCATCTGCTTGCAAGTTAACACAACACTTCGCGTGTGGCTCGAACAAACTTGGATAGAACCCTATTGTTTCTATTTCCATTCTGTTGCCTTGTCATCTGTTTGGGCTTACCTGTTCATGGAAAGGCACAGCAGTGGCCCATTCCCTGGGGTATGGCCACAGCAGAGCGAGACTAATACACAAACGAAGGGAGAGCTCATTAGTCATGACAGAAGAAAGTGGCGGACCTAATTTAGCTGCTTTTGTGCCTTTGAAGTTATTGATGATGCAGAGCTGAAGGAGATCTACATGGAGGGAGATCGGGCCGCTGTGAGGAGAACTTATCAAAACAGGAAGGAGGAAGTCCACTTGAAGAGCAACGTATGTGTCTGTATCATTAAAGGGGTCAATCCCATTTCTCAGACTTTTTAGTAATTTGTAAAACTGGAAGATTTATTGAACCGTAACAACCACACGAAACAGAGGTGTGTGGCTGTTACACCATAGCAAATATATAGTTGTCATCATGAACGCCGATTAGGTTTGGTGCCCTCACCGTCTTTGTCAAATATTGGACTCGCATAAGGCAAATTATCATCAGGCACTGGCTGAATTTAGATTTGCAAGTCAAAAATGATAACGTCTTTCGTGGAGCACCTTCAAGTTATTAACGCTTTGACGCAACAAGATAAATTCTGGTTTTGTTTTGAAATGGTGTATGATCAGTCGAGGGTGTTGATGCCAGATTCAAACCCCTTTTCTCAACAGCTTCTTGTCACTTTATTGACATAGATGCATAAAGAAGCAAAGGTACAGTCCTATTTAAAAAGTGATCAGAGCCAACTTTTAACTTGTGCATTTCAACAGTACAGACTAGGATATGCATTGAGAGCTGTGTTTGACAGCTCTCTGATTGTCTTTTTAAGCCATCTATCCAGAGTATCCATAGGTCTGGCATTGGCAAAGATAATGTGCAAAAAAAGAGAAAATAAAGAAGGAGGTGCCAAGATGATATTTCCTTTTGATTGTATAAACACATGTTGTTACCCAGCACTATGCATGAGCACTTGTTTGTTCAAGATGGATAAGATATGACAAATATTTGGTTTGGTTCAAAAGAAGTACAAACATGAAGCAAACAACTTACTAAACAATTTCACATCCAACTTCCATTGTACTGATGACTTGTCTGTAGCAACACTTATTCTGAGTTTGTTGAAATATGAAAGACATATGTCAGCTTGAAAAAAATCTCAGGAAATACTTTTAAAAGTAAAGAAATTCTATCCTCAAACCTAAACCCAGCATTAACATGAGGAGTGTATTTAGATCAGTGGATTAGTGCTGGTATCAGTCTGAACTCCTCATCTTGGGGAACAACGGAGGCGAGTGAGTGGAAAGAGCAGAGGTCAGTGAGTTATTTGTTGTATGTCTGTTAGAGAGCGTGTGTGTGTTTGTGTGTGTGTGTGCGTGATGCTGAGGGTTGCTCAGTTCCAGACAGGGCTCGATAAGGCCACGTAATCAGCCTCTGCGTTCCAACACTTTTGTAAGCTGCCCCTATCCTGAGTCTATTACCGTATCCATGTCAGCATTGGTGAATACCTGAAAGGTGATAGCGCCTGCAAACACACAACGTAGGTGAAAGAATGGAGTCGCACAGATTTTAATATGACAAAAACACTTTGTTTGAACACTGCTTTTAAGTTTAAAATGAAGAAGACAGCAAGACTACCCATGCTTTACATCTCCACTAACGCGAAGAGCTGGTACTGCTCCGGGGCAATGCAATTTCATCAACAGTTCAGTGAGAACAACAAAGCTGGAATATCAATTTTCACCCCACCAGCAGAATGTGGGCACAGCCATGTCATAATTACCTTAATCCATTAGTCAGAAGGAGGGTGAGGCTGAGAAGGGTGTGACAGAGGACATAGCAGACAAAACAAGGTCGGGAGGAGAGCAGATCTGTAGTCTGAGGTGGATCTTGGATGGCCTCCCTGACACTGGTGGAAAGTATTTGGTAGCCTACAGCTACTGGGCTTTGTGTGACTGGAGAACTCTGGCATATGACCCCGAGCAAGTATCAGCTCTGCAGCTTGATGGCGAGGCGCAGGCAGTAAACCAGTGAATGTGTGACTCTGCTGTGAACAGCAGAGTCACACATGTTTTCTAGACTGTCTCAGTGTCACGTGGCCAAGGGTGACAGAGAGATTTGAGGTTTAATCTGTCATATTCAATCCCCTTTCCTGCTTCAATGGTATGTTTGTCAAGTTTAAAAACACGCTTGCTAATTAATACTGTGTGGCCCATGTAGTCTTGCCTCTTCACCCCATGTAGCGTAATCGAAGAAGACAGGTCAATATTGCACGTTGGCAGAGTGGTTTGCATATTAGCAAAAATTACATTCACATGAACATAATGTATTGGTTTATTGTCATGTGTAAGGTTAATATGTATAGCAAATTATTGATATATTAACTGTTAGATAGCTTTCCAGGATTATCTTCTGTGGACAACCATAATGGTTTTAGATGACTTAGACTTTCATATTTAATTTAAATTGTCTGTGTGTGTGTATGTGCGTGCGTGCGTGCGTGCGTGCGTGCGTGCGTGCGGTGCCTTTGCCTTTGCCTCTCACCTGTGCCAGTGTTTGCATGTTGGTGCATGCATTTCTATGAGAGTGTGTGTGTTGTTTGAGTTTTGATATGACTGAATCTTAAAACACATACTCACAGTGCAATGACACAGTTTTCCACTAGAATAAGATGAAGTGTACTTTATTTTACATTTAAAGCTGAGAGAATTGTTTTTTGTAAGAGGAACCATTAACTTTCATGATATTGTTTATTTACTGTCGTAGAAGTAACAGCTATTTTGATGTATTTTGAATAATCAAACATTTAAAAAGAAAAGCTTGTTGTGGGGATACTGGACTGCATTCGATTGCATATGCATACATAATATTGCAATCACTTCACCGTTAATAGATCTATATACTTTCGGGCCAATAGCAATTGAGGCACCCCTGCCTCCACCCCCAGCTGCTCCAATGCCCTTGAGCTATTGTTGCCTGCCTGGAACTGACACTAACAAGAAACTGTAATTTTCACAATTACAGAGAGTTTGCAAGTTAATTTGAGCACAGATTCAGTTGAAATATCAGAAAACAAGACCTCTTAGCCTCCCTATCTGTAATTTCCTCTCACACTCTTTGCCTGTCTATGGTTGAGCAGATGATGGAGGTTGCCATGGAAGGTAACACTCCACCTTCTATTAAGTATAGTTAAGTAAGTTTTCCCATTCATTCATCATCTGTTACATGGTCATTACACTGAACTTAATGAGACCATCTTTTCATTGTGTTCAACACAGTGTTTGTCAAATATGCCAATACAGGCTATTGAGTTAGTGAAGATATACAGGCGCAATGGCTGTCTGCTTCCACCAAACCACAGTTTGATAAGAGCCAAAAGATTTCTTGAGGGTTGAACACAATCTATCAAGGAGGCCTGTTTCTTTTCTCGTGCATCAGAGAACATGTAATGTAATGACTTTTTTTTTTTTTTTTTTTCAGTTTGTCAGACAGATGACCACTACTGGAATAAGAATAGATATTTGGGTATGGATGAACAGAATGATGTTTGCTCCTCCTCTTTTCATGTGTTTTGTGTTTTGCGTTTCTCCAATCACAGCGCACATGCACATCACCCCCGCACTGGTAAATACAAACACAGAAGCAGCCACAGTGACACAGACCCATTCCCAAATGCATGCATGCATATACGAATGAACAAAGAGGGACACACATGCGCATGCTCATAGCCTAATGAGAGATTTTCTGACCTTTCTTCATGTACCCCAAGAGAATATTGATGAATCCCCTTTTAAAAATAACTCTCGCCTTGTAGGGTCATTAAATGATTTACAGTTATTTCAGCAACACATAATTATTACATTTATTATGTTGGACTGTACAGGGTTGGGCCATTGTGGTACAAGGTGGACTTTTTAACACACAATAGAGCTGATTAAAAGTTTATTTGTCGTGAATAGACTTTACTCATGTTCCACTCTGAAGATAACATCACAAGAAAACAGTTTACAGCTTTTAGAGTGGTGCATTAGCCACTATAAACTGAAACCTCTAGCATTTATGGTGCGTTGTCTAATGAGTGAAAGAAAACCTATTAGAGGAGAAGGAGAGAACACAAAGTTTTAGTCTGAAGCTTTCCCTAATTTCAACCATTTCTCACCGTAGGATTTGTGATGACATTTAAGACTTTTATTATCATACAGTCTGAAGCTATATGATGAAAACCTTTGTCACAATGAAACGTGAGTGGATGAAATTTGTCCCCTTTCAGATCATTCCTATTATCCATGTCAAATCAGACATAATCTAACTCAGTGAGCTAAGTAATCACAGTTAATGTCACATTTGCTCTAATGGCAAAAAGACTAATCGCTACATTCAAATTGCAAGGTTATGGAATTATCTTAATCAGAGCTTTCTCTGACCTAGCAAATGTGCATCATTTGCTTCCCTATACCCCAGTATCTGTGCCAATATTATTAAGGCCTTTGTGTATTTGAATTCTGCAGTTTGGATCTCTTCTTTATTACAATATATTCTCAATTGTTACACTGCCAAGCTGGTTAAAATGTCATCTGATTGTGTTTGCGAACGTGGCCCTTCAAACACTCCCAGTGGGTGAGGCGCTTAATGTTTATGTGAGCCCTGCTAATTCAACACTCGGCATTAAAAACCCAACTAAAGCCCAAATGAAGATGATTTAAATGAACTCATTTGAGGAACATTTAATTACCATTGGAGCGTAATTGAATGTTTCTCTGAAGTGCTGAGTGATTCCTAATGAAATGAGAAAGACTGGGGGGATACTGATGAGGCTGAGCTCAGGAGTTGATAGTCAGGCCTGTACTCAGCCTATAACACACATAAAATGATCAGAGTAGCATTTGCTGGACAAATAAATCCATCACTGTTAAATTATCCTCGAAAACGCACAACAAAGCTGGATTAAGGTGTTTGGTTTCAACAGAGATGTTAGTGTAGAGGTGAATGAGTGAGGTGGAGCTCACAGAGGAAGAGATGAGTAAGTTGTGAAACAGTATTTACAGGGCAGGTGTGCTGCTTGGCCAGTAAAAGCCCCTTCCTCTGGACACTTGTTGTTAAGCTGAGGCTACTGTTGGCCCTGCCATTGTTGCATGCATATTTCGTGGCTTTTGGAAATTCCCTCATCGCAACATCCGCACACCTGCACAGGAGATGTCATTTCTCCCACTCTTCTCGAAGTGTGTATTTATGCATTGGTTTGAGAGGAAGAGAGGCAGTCAGTGCCTCCACATGTGTATGCAAGTAAATATGTGTCAGTGTTTACGAGTGGCAGAAGCAGCAGCTGCTCACCCCGTGGCCTCCCCAGTGTCTGGAAGCACAAAGGCCTTGAGGCAAAAGATGCTAAAGAAATCTACCTTTTAGCTTCTTGTAAGCTTGAAGCAAGCTGTCAAAACAGAGATATAGATTGAGCATTTTATGTTCTGTTGCCTCCTCACTTCCTTTCTGTCCCTGCTGAACTTTTCTGAGAGTCTCACTTGTCTTCGCCTGTCAAAGTCCATTTTGTATTTGTAACAGGGCTTCAACATAAAGCAAACGGAAGCTGGTTGGTTAAATGCTGGTGACGCTATTATAAGGTTAAATCTAGAGTATACAAGCCTGCAGTCTGGATGGTGAGAGCATTTCCTGCGGAACAATGAGTCTCCAAGCTTGTCTGACAGAGACAAAGACACAGAGAGAGATAGGGGAAAGAGTGGATGAGTGAGAGAGAAACAGCAGGCGAGAGAGAGAGAGAGAGAGAGAGAGAGAGAGAGAGAGAGAGAGCTCCCTATTGCACAATGTGGGTATTTGCATCTGTATTGCTCAACAACTAACCTGATTAACTTAAAATTACTTTAATCGCAAATATAACACATAGTGATCATTCTGAGTCAGTGTGGTGATGAGTACTTTAGAAAATCTTGATACCCTAAGCATCCTGTTCGTAAGCATGCACTATACATTTTCGCTCAGAGGAAAGTCATACAGTGATAAGAAGGCGGTCAGTCTTATTAGGAATGTTCATAAATGTAACCACAACCTTTGTTCAGCAACTCAGACACAGATCTATGAGCAGATTTGCATGCATTAGCTTTGCAGTGCTCACTCTCTGCTAGAAATATAGGCATATAAAGTATACAGTACATCAGTGCAAACTATTGTGTATTTACATATTATATTTACATGCCTGTCAACCTCCAGAAGAAAACTTGTCAAACTAATTGTCAAATACATGTGAATCAATGTTTGACCTTAATGAAACCTCAAGAAAATTTTTTTTGTGCAAATGCAAACATTACTGCAGACTTGTTTTGGTCTGAAACATGGGAAAGTGTGCACAATTACCAACAGCTTGGACTCTGGCCAACTATTGATCCACTGTAGCCTACCTTACTCTACAGAGAGATGGAAGAGGGGAAATTCAGAGTATGTCATCTACAGTCATAGCAATAGTAGTGATTGTGCTTGTGTTCAAAGGTTTGAAATTTTTCTATATATGAGTAACAGTTCGATAAATGATTGATTGGATAAAGAACATTTATCTCTGAGGCCAGCCACGCTATACTTTATGCATATGAAGCCAGTAGCTCTGTTATGGCAGTTGGAAAAAAAAAAAAAAAACATGTTTCAGGTCATAATATGTTCTGCAGGTGTGTCAGGTGTTGTTTCTCCAGAAGTATGGCAGATATTCAACTTGTCAGCACACACATGCATCCATATCCTGACACACATATGTATACATGGGTACACACAAGCCACAAGTATACTATCCATTTATACTACAAGAATGAGCTTAATTCCCAAGATAGACATCATGTGGTTGTTGCACAGTCAGACCAGTCAGGCAACTGACTCTGTGCTGGATGTGCTGTTCAGCTCTTCCCACGGAGACAAAGAGACAAAATTGGCTAATAAAAGCTCATAATCTAAATTGTGGTTCGTGACTCCAGAGTTCTGGCGTTGGAGTGCACATGGACAATGACAGCCAGTTGTCAGAGCACATCCTCTAACCAGGCTGACATTCCAAACTGCAATTACAGCACCGGGCCCACCAATGCAGACCAAAACACCTACTCACAAAAACAATGGGCATCACTGTTCACATACAAGGGCAACCCTTTTTGGACCCTCTTCATTCCTCTGTCCCCCCTCCCCCTCTGCTCTTCGTCCAATCTTGTTATTAATCTTAACTCATTCATTAGAAAAAATTCTCAGTCATTGCATGTTCTTACATTATTGTAATGACCATGACAACAGGCCAGGTCCCGGCAGTGGGTTTGCTCTCAGGGAAGACTCGAGTGGAATGAATGTAAATTAATTACATAGAGAAAGTTACTCAATGATGCTTTGCTTACAGCTGCATCCATGATTGACTTTGTTTGCCATTAGTTGTCTAAGTCCCAACAGAGATAATGGAAGGCACATCTGTTTAGTCACAGCAGCATCTGTCAGAGGTTGTATTTGATTCAAAGTACTACATCTGTAGAAATAAATCAAATATCATTGTGTGTGTGTTTATGTGTGGCTGGTGGGGGGTCGGAGGGGAGGGGGTAATGTGAAGAAGATATGGCAAAACATATTTTATGGTTCACATGTGCTTGGACCTTGTCTACCTTTCCCGACAATTCCCCCAGACATGTTCCATTAATTTTCTCAGTTTCTTTAAGACACATAAAACTAGAAAAGTCAGTGATGTCCAAATGCTTGTATTTCATACACACAGCCATTATTCACACCACATAATTATGTGTTAATGGCCTGCTCTGCAATTTTGTGAGCAAAATCTGGTTTGTAATTCAGTGTGAGATGAAATATCCCAGACGTAATGGAAATAGCATTAGTCCCACTGAAGCCTTTAGAAATGTTTTTTTTTTTTTTTAACCTTTTCTCTGAAAACAGTGCATGTTGACTATCCATTTCCTACAGCCACTAATTTCACCCTGTATATTTATTAAAAATGCATATATGTATCATGTAAAGCCCACAGAGAATGTAACAGCTCCTGCAGCTGAGTTTAGGGTGATGATGTTGAAATAATGACCCTAATTAGATCATTATTAACTGGGCAATGTCTAAGCTACTCGGATCGATACAGATCACTGAGTAAAATGATTTGACAAGTGCTCGGCCACAAACAAAGTGAAAAATGCAATAAAGCAAACACGTATCCCACCCCTTAAGTTGCATTGCATCACACATTGATGGAATAAGTCATGTTTGTTATTTGCGTGTTTGTTGGTGGCTGCTTTTCAAACCATCTGCAGCAAAGCTAGCTCACTGCTGGGCCATGCAAGAACCAAGTCTTGTGCAACGCTCCCTCAAAAGAACATTTGTTCACCATCTGTGACTGCTGCTCCCACTTCATGCAGAGCTCAAGCAAAGATGCAGCACTGCTCACTTTTTTACAATGCAGAACATGTTGCCACTGGATTATAACCTTCTCCCTTGCACAAAAAAAAAAAACAAAAAAAAACTGTAAAACCAAAACTGTAAATCAACTGAATCACCCTTTTTTTTGGATCATGAAAACATAATCACGGCATAATTTAAACCTTTTCTTTTCTATCACCAAGACTCCTGGCCAGTAGAGTATGTTTTGATGACAGCTATGTGTTTCCTGTTGTGCCCCATTCAGGCTGCAGCTGGCTGTTAAAGACATTAATCCAGGCTGGAAATACTGCAAGGGTGCCAGGTAGACTCACATACTCACACACAGATCACACGCAGACAAACCTCTGCTACAGAATAGCAGAAGAATTGAGCCATTAGAGAGCACTATACACGCATTTGATTTAATATGCATGTGATTGATTAAATTACTGGTTGAATGCCTATTGGACCACATTATCCATTTCAATATTGTTACCAATATTATGCACAAAAGCACAGAATTGGTCCTCACATACTAGATATTATCTTGTGAACCGTTTTTAATATACCACTTGAATAAAAAAAAAAAAAAAACCCTTGCCCTTTCAACAAACTTTACCAATGCTGATAAAAGAGCACATTACAGTGTAATACCACAGTCAGGGCAAGTTGTTAGAAAGCAAAAGTTGATATTGTGAACAGTTAGAGGACCCAGTCATGACTCAGATTTGTATAACCCTGCAGTAACATTAACAAAGAAAGCTAATACAGACATGGCTCCTCTCTGTTAGCACCCTCTCTTTCAGCACAATCACATTCACACATCTACACTGTGTCATTGTCCAGCACAGTGGAATCTCTCCGCTCATTTCTGTCCTTCCTCTTTTGTTTGGTTAAGCGGGGGCCAGAGGTTTGGCCTCGTCCATGTAGGTGGAGTTTAGAGAAACCTGATTGGTCTAAACTGCCTAGAGACAGTTTCCTGCACACCACTTGGAGGCTGTGCTGTTGGATACACAGTGCATTCAGAAAGTTTCCTCACCTCTTTAGTTTTTTTACATTTTGTTATGTTGCAGCCAAATGCTATAATTGTTTAATTGTATTTTTCCCCCTTCAATTATCATTCAATATCCCATAATGACAAAGTGAAAGCAGAAAGGAAAGACATTGACACAAGTATTCAGACACTTTGCTATGACACCTCTAATGTAGCTCAGATGCTTCCAATTTTTTTATTTATAATTTTTTTGAGATCTTTCAACACCTCTTTAAAATTCAGTTCATTGGACAAGATTTGGAAAGACACACACTTATTAGGTCTCTATATTAGTTCTCGCAGCTAAAACCAAGCCATGAGCTGGAAGGAACTACCTGCAGGCCTGTCAAGGCACATATCTTGTGTTGAAGTTTGGATCAACCAAAACCCTTCCTTGAGCTGGACGCCCAGCCACACTGATCAATCAGGCAAGAGGGGCCTTGGTGAGAGAGTTGACCAAACACCCGATGGTCTCTCTGGCTGAGCTCCGGACACCCTGTGTGGAGATGGGAGAAACTTCAAGAGGAAAAACCATCACTGCAGCACCTCACCGGAGTGTCCATCTGGGCATTATGGCAGAGCAGTGAGTTGGGACCCTCTTCTCAATGAACACCATATGAAATGCTGCTTGGCATCTAAATCACTTTTAGATTGCAAGAAACAAGCTTGTTTGGTTTTAGGAAACCAAAATAGAACTCTTTTGAACTGTTATGTTTGGTGGAAACCAGGCACCACTCATCACCTACCCATTGCCATCCCAACACTGACGCATGGGGGTGGCAGCATCATGCAGTGGCGGAGAAGCAGAGAGACTGGTCGGCGCTCAGGAAAAGCTGAATGGAGCAAAGTACAGTTTACTTAATGAAAACCAAGTCCAGAGCACTTGAGATTTCAGACTGGGCAGAAGGTTCACCTTCCAACAGGACAGTGCGCTGACTTGCAGCCAAACATCTCCCTGAAAACTGTTGTCTACCTAAGGTCACCACCCAACCTCACAGAGCCTGAAAGGATCTGCAGAGAAAGAATGGCAGAAAGTCCCCAAATCCAAGTGTTCGGAGCTTGTTGCGTCACACCCACAAGGACTCGAGGCTATCATTGCTGCCAAAGGTGCTTCAATAAAGTGCAAAGTGAAGTCTGAATACTAATAATTCAGTATTTCCCTTGTAATTAAATGGCAAAAAAAATTCAGAATATCTGTTTTTGCTTTGTCATTATTGACTATTACATGTAAGTGACTGAGGAAAAAATGAATTTGAATGATTTCAGCACAATACATATAATAACTAAGTGTGAAAAAAGGGAAGGGGTCTGAATACTTTCTGAATGCACTGTGTGTGATATTGGCCAAAAATGGCAGTGTAAGGCCACGGGGAAAATATATGTTTTGTCAGTTGTTATTTATTTTTTTTCTAACAGCAGTAAAGCATGCTGCATTAGCAAAGCACACAACCAAAGTTCAGTGATACTGCATATTGATTCATGTTTTGAGTTTAGTTACATTGTTTATTTACAAGGGGAAAAGTCACATTCTTCCTCACTTGTAGTTTTAAACTAGGTTGTGAGAATGTGTGATTGTCTGCCCATCAAGCTGACTCCATGAACAATGTTGACATCTGAGTTTCTGGATTCAAGGGAATCTTTTCCCTTCTCATTACTCACAATTCCTTTTAATTCCCCATAATTCCTCTCCATTACTCAGCCTCTGGATGATGAGCTCAATTAGCCACGGCTGAAGCTAAATCACCACGTGTCGACCACAATTTACTAAAAGAGGAGTTGCAGACATGAAAAAAAGAGGCTGTCGTGCCTGTTTCATTATCAGGGGCAAAAGTATTCATAGGTGTTCACAATCTCAGACTGAACTGAAATGGACCATGGAAAAACCCACCTGTGCCAGTCCATGAATTGGTTTACAAAGCAAGACACCCAACGCAACTAGGACCCTTGGACAGTCAAATCCCAGGACAATTTGGCTCAAAGCAAAATGTGGTTGGCTTCACTTCAGGGCTCACACTCTGTGGTGATAATGGTGCAGGACTTGATCAGAGTTCAAACTCACCTGGATAGATCCAAGATTCAAAACAAATCTGTCGGTGCACCTTATTGGGCCCTGCCCAGTTAGGCTGAAAATCATTTGCCCTGACTGACTTGACACAATTTGGATGTGTACAGTGATCCTGATTCAAAGCTTTGTAATAAACTTGAATGAAAAAATTATGAACACCAGAAGTCCATAAACACATACTGACTGACATGCTCTTGTGCCATGTGCAGTTTTGCTCAAGGGCAGTGTTACAGTCAAAGCCAACAAAGTCTCAAATTTGGACCAGAAGAGTAGGGAGAGGCTAGGAAAGGAAACCAAAGCTTGTTTAATGAGAGGTTAAAGGTCATTCTGGGTCAAGTAGCCTGCCTGGGGACTACATGTTAAACACACTCCCCAGGGAAAAAGAGGGACACACTTGACAAGATCAACAATGCTGGCCTAATTAGAACAAACACAGACGCCGGGGACCATCCATGTCTCAGAAGAACAAAAGGAACAAAGAGAATCTCCTCGTGCGTTGTTATTGTTTTGAAATAAACTTATTTCCTTGAATTATTCTTTCCTTTCCAGTTCGTGCAGTAGTCTTCACCACCAACAAAGATTTACCGTCTGGAGTGTAATTTGGAGAGGCTCCTTGAGGAAACAGCCTCCTCGGGGGGAAAGACAATTAGTCCTTCAACAAACAGCACGGATCAGTCGCTTTAATTAAACACCCTCCCCCATCATTGCCTCATCCCTCTTCCCTCCCATTCCCTCCCCTCCCTTTCATCTCTACTTTTTCTCCCCTCTTTTTATGCGAAGGAGTCTGGATTTTAATCCTAGGCCAGATGACACCCTAATAATTTGTTGTGCGGCTTGGTGAGCTCCTAACCAGTGGATTAGATGGATATCGGTCGGTGGGTTAGTTTGTGGAGTTAGCGCTAACAGGATTTACTATCTACTGAGTATATCAAAGACAGAGTCCTGCACTAAGCACTGAGCACTTCAGCAAATTAAAAAGTGACCCACAGGTGGGCTCTCTGCACTGTTTGTGCCGATGGGCCATGACGCTAATTGCTTTCTAACTCTGTTACGAGTGCCATCAAATTACACTCGTCAATTAGAGTGAAGAGGGGTGTATGGAAGGTCTGAGAGCTTATCCCACTGATCACTGCTGTGTGCTTTACTTCTGTCATTATTGCACACTGGGCATTGAGTCAGACGCAGGCAAAGCAAAACTGATCTCTCTCTCTTGCTCTCTCGCTCTCTCGCTCTCTCTCACTGGATTAAGAGCTTCATATTTATATTTCAAGCTAGATTCTGCAATGTACTTTAAAGAGGCATCTTAATTTTATTCACAAGATCTGGCATCTCTTTTTTATCTCAATGTTGACCAATTAGGAAAAGCCCTGCTAAGCAACATTTCAACGTTTTCACATGAAAGTCTACATTATTAACATTACATTTGAGTAGGAGATTGAGATCGGAAGCAGGTTAAAGAGGTTAAGCAGCAAATAGACTGCAAAGAAAAAAGCCTAGAAAGTAGATGAAGTACAGTGGCAAAGAAAACAAAACTGAAACGCCACAGGAAACTACTCAATTCATCCTTTTTGTGGGAATGTTCTCAAGTGCATGTTTCGTGGGTGTGGGTATGTGTGTGTGTCTGTGTGTGTGTGTATTTGTGTGTCTGCCTATGCATGTGTACATTTCTTCACTGTGATGTGGTAAAGCAGTGAGAAGAAGGCAGGATGTGATGTCTCATGTTCATATATAACATCCTGTGTGATGTTGGGGAACCCCACTGTTGTCTTTCAGCCATACAAAGTGGTAAGATGCTACATAATTTCCTGTGGTGGTGTAACTGTAAAATGACCATGTTTTGAGTAGGAGTCCCAGAAATAAATCCTTTTTGACACATTTGATGGTACAGCTTTATTCTTCTTTAGTGTCCATGAGCAACATTGAACAGTGAAGCTCACTGTACCAACTTACAAAATAAAAAAGGTGCATATAAACTTATAGAGATCCATATAAACTTATATCTCTTCAACAGCTAATGCTTCTTTTGTGTTTGTGAATGACTGAAATTATGTTTGGTTTGGCACATGTGCTCTGTCTTTTCTGGTTAAGATGATTTGACAGAAAAGACTTTGAGGGTAGTTTCCTTGTAACTCACTGAAAAAAATAACCTCAGTTTAGTGAGTGACATGAGCCGTGTCAATGGATGGGGGTGTGACATCTGTACACAGTGCTTTACTGGCAGTGCAAGGCGTACTTTTCCTGGAGAAGTGACAAAATAATGGGGGAAGAGAACAAAGAGATAACTGACTCCCTTAGACAACCGGATCAGACAACACAACCCATAGCAGGAGATGAACAAGTCAAGTGGCATGGTCAGGGTAATAATTCTACCTGTACTCTACCCCCTGTGGGCACAAATTGACGCCGACAGCTTTCAGCAGGAGAAGGTGATGAGTCAAGGATACAAACACATGGATATATCTTAGATGGGGCAAGAGACTGGTGGGAAAACAATAATTCAGTTCAAAGACCTTCACGTTGATATTCGCAATTTCATTGTGTTGTAGCTTAGAGAACTACCTCCTCTGAATTTTTTCAGTTTCACTCCAGCAAGGCGTATGCACAGCAGCTGTTTCTGTCTGCTGCTTTCAAGTGTTGTGATTTTAATTTACTTGATTGCTTCAGGGCACCGCACCTCTAGCGTGGCATACTGCACGTCTGGCATAGCAGGCCTTAAATAAACAAAAGGCCCCTGTTATACATCATGCAACACATAGTTCACATTTGGAAAGTGGACGAGAGAGGAGGGGGTGGAAATTAATCTGTCGCCTAAATTAGTAGATTACTGGAACTGACCATCACTTCACTGACTTCCCCTTTATTTATTTATTTTTTTTATAAAAGGTATAATTTTAAATATTAGCCTTTTATCTTACCAGCACTGTGACATATTTTTATTTATACTGGATACTATGCTGGTATGTTATTATGATTCAACTCAGTAATACTGATTAATATGTGTAAACAGCACTTCTTACATGCTTTGTGCAGTTATCAGTGTTGACGTGTTGAACTACAACATCTATTTCTACATGAATTAACTCGAGAAGATGCTATGTGAAGATCTGGTGAGTTTGGCGTGATCTCTGGCAAAAATAATCTGATTAATGGACAACAATTAATGTCACAAACAATGTTATTGATAAACTTTTCTTTTGAGTAACGTTTTGATGAGCAATCAGTAATGAAGAATTGATTACATACTTACATACATACATAACCAAAAGTGTGGTAGTATGCCAACACAAAAAATACAGTAAATTAGTTTTTTTTTGGATATGTATTTGAAGACGAAGATATACAAACGGGTATTTAATCTCTCCACTTCAATCCCTCATCTAAAAAAAGGACAACAGTACACCTTCTTATTTTCTTATTTCTTGACATTTAGAGTAGCTTCTCTGGTCTCTAGTTTCACAGCACTTGACAGTTTCCACTATGAAATGTTGAGTGTGCATCAGATTTGATAAAAGTTGATGAATCACACTTATACTGTTATTTTAGCAACTTGAAATATGAGAAAAGGCGAGCAAGAAAGAGGATTTGTGGGAGTTTTTTGCACACAGTGTTCCAAAAGTGTGTGTGTGTGTGTGTGTTACAATGCTCCTACACAGATGTTTCACAGTCCACACATCTACAAGTAGAGGCATGTCCTAGTCTGGGATTGCTGCCAAAACAGGAAATCTCTGTGTTAACCCTTTATCCTCCGCACTAAGGGGCGCAATACATCCAATAGGTCTTCAATGAGAAAGGGTCAGTCGAATGATATTTCCAGCGTGAATGGGAAGGGTTAATTTTACAGTCATTGCTGCATCAACTGAACTGATATTTCTCTGCTTTATGTAGCTGGTGCCAGGGACCTGCCTCAACTCTAGAAGACAATGAGGGCTTTGCACGGTCTTGAGATGTTAGAAATTTGTATTAATAACTAAAAGTAGTCGATATCGGGTCAGGTCAGGTGTTCTACGACAACACAGTGGAAAAAGCAGCTCAGTTTTTCAGTTAGTCCTTATCTTACTTTAAATGTGCTATATGTAAGTTTCCTCTGCCTTAAATGTGGTCTCTTGCTGGGATCAGATATTGGTGATGGTAATGGTTGTTGGCCATTTTCACCCATAGCAGACTGGAAGTTACAGTGACTCACTATGGCAAAGTGGTGTTTTGAGATGGGACAGGCTAGGGATAACTGATAAAAAAAAATAGATACAAATATTAGAAAAACAAGTCAACGCTGGCATTGCTTTTCACTAATGGAAACATGTCTATATGATGTTTTTCTTATATAATACAAGACATGATGAGTAAAATAAGCAATAAATGTCCACAGACAGCCAGGGTTTCATATGCCAACCTAAGGAACTAATCACATCAACTTGCCAGAACAGGGAGCAGGCAAAATAAACACAAAACCTTATCAGTAGAGAGAGCAAGAGTTTGCTTTAGCACAACCACTAAAATGTGCACAAAAGTTTTTGTGTGGGTCTGTCAGAGTCTATTAGATGCTTCCACCACTAGCCATCTTGATATACACTGCCCTTTCACAAGTCACTGAAATGTGAAAGTTTGTGTAAGCACAGATACTAAAACTGTCTCAGTCACTGCCAGTGTCAAACTAACAGACAACAGAGAAATGACATTTATCATTCTGATCTGACATCTTTCAGTTGCTGATAATGGTACATAACAAACTCTTCAGTCACTGGGTCTGACTGGGGCTTGAACATGTGGCTGAGTTTATTCAACGTTTCCTGTTACCCATTTTGATATGTACTTCTCTTTTACCTGTCAGCCTAGTACAAGCAGCGATTGTGGATGAGGCACAATGCCTGATCCAGATTTCTCAATGAGGAAGTATACATAGATGGGAGCCTGAACCCAGTTTTCCATTTTTTTTTTTCCCCAATTTTTATATGGGAAAACCATGTTAAGCAAATAATAGCAAAGTATATTTACACAGTTTAAAACATGTCTCAGAGGAACTTGAGGTTTGATGGTGAACTTGCAATGCTTCTAACATTGGCTATATTTAGCGACCTACAACGGTGATAATGTTAATTTTAACCACAACATGTAGCTACAGACAAACATTATTTGCTGCAGATCATGTACATCTTGACATATTTCTCAGGTTCCAAGTAAAAGGAAAGTGCAACAATGGTTTTAATATCTGAGTTCAATACAAGCCACAGTGGATCTACAATTGTGATTTTATAGCTCAGTTAGCCCTTTGTATGATGTGAACTTTTGCATGTTTCCCATTATTGCTGGTATTAATGGCTGATTTCTATGGGTTGGCAGAGACAGATAAACTCATCATTGCTTGGCTCATTCGCATTTTCAAATGCAATTTTTAATATTAATAAAGCAAATCACAAATGAATAAGTAGATAAATGAAGGGCCAGACAGATAGATAATCATATATTGTTGTCTAATTGGGTCTGGTCGGGCTGGTAAGTCAAGAGCCAACCAGGATTTGTCCACCTGCACCAAGGTATAGACAGAAAAATAGAGAAAGAGGGAAAAACATAGAATGAACATAGAATGTTGCATAGAAAAGGTACATGTGAGAGAATATTTTATTTCTGAATTATGTCCATTTTGTCCATTATGTCCATGTGACATTGAGCTCAAAATGTGAGTCCAAAACATGGAACAATAACAGTCATAAACACTGCATTTCCAACCACATACAAAAACATTATTTAAATTATGTATAGTTAAATTCACAATTCACAGACACAACATGATACCTCTGTTCCATAAAGTGCCATGTTCTGCCTACCCAGAGAGAACTGTGTCTAATTGAAGAAGACACGGTGTTTGTCCTCCCGATTTGGGCCATGGCCAAATCCTGAGCATCAGGGGGCAGGGCCCCTTCAGGCCATGGAGGCTCTAAGATTACCTCTTTCTGCTAGCTCACATCTTCACTAGCTTTGCAGGCACTCCCCCTGCCTTCTTTTTCTCTCTCTCTTTCTCTACATGAGGCCAATTTGTTGTGGCAGGCGTGCGACTCTGGGTCCAGATCGTGTTACACAAATTTGGGTTTTGCTGGAGGATTTTGGACCTGGTCCAGACCAGATAGACGAGGCAGCGTGTATCTCTAAGGAGTGCCAGGCAGAGAAGACATGATATGGGCTGTTATGTTTGATGAGATTTAATAGGGTGGCCTTGTGTGGTGTACAAACAGCATAATCTGTAGGCTATAATGTTACAAATCACTTACTAAGTGCCATCTGAAGAGCATTATTCTACTGTTTTCCATTTCTTGGATCAAATAACCAAAAGAGCTCTGATAATTGTGCACAAAATTACACATAATGTACAAAACATGAAAATTATCAATCTAAATTAATAGTTATTCATGTTGTCATTTCAGCTGCTGTTCATTTCAGCTCTTTTCATGACAATCCCACTCCTTTGCACAGTCGGACTCATCCAACCAAGACCACAGAACCAGGATTAGCTAGAAGAATACTCATCCTTTCCTGGATGAAATCCTGGTGCAATCTTTGACACGGGAAGTGGTGGCTATGGGTTTTGTGCTCAAGAGGAAGAGAAGCTGCTGTGGTTTACATAGCACTGCTTTTATCTCTCCCTATTGTTGCTTTAAGGATTAGTTGGTTGATGAGGGTGAGCTGGGGTTGAAGTGTTGAACAGGGATGTCCGGCAGTGATAACCATCTCTAGGCAGCAAATTGCAAGTTTGACGATGGTACAGAGGTCATCATAGATGAGAGAACTCATCTTTCATGGTCCAACAGTATTTTGTGAGAGAATTTGTAAATTAATTAATTATTTAATTAGAGTTACATTAGGTATCTTAATCATATTTTTTTATAGACATTTTATGAAAGTTGTCACATAATATTTGCTAAATTATGTGCTGGAATAGATGTTTTTGAATTAAACACTAATAAAAAGAAACTGAAGTGAATAGAGTTCTAAAGTGGTAGATCAGTGCCATAGTGCATTGATAAACCTCCATATGTATTATATTTTCCATGCTGTTACACTGTTTTCAGCTCCGGGACTCCATCAGGGAGACCTGGAAGTTGTGCTTCCGAAATACAGAATATCTATAACTTATATCATAGGCCTTAGTGTCATTGGGAAGTTCAGCAGCTACTCCAGTCTCCATTCCTCTCCTACAGAACAGTGGGCAGCAAGCTTGAGAACAGAGGGCAGAGAGAGCCCTTTGGAAAGTAAACAGACCCCGAATTGACAAAATAAGGAAGAAGGAGGCATCTGAAACATGTGGGCATTATGGGAATGTCAGATTGGATAGACAAAGGCTAACTGTGATTGCTGGAAAGTATGGAATTGTCCCTCCTTGTTTGGAAAAGATTACACAATTATGACCCAAGTCATTTTCCCACAGACCTTAGGTAAAGCATTGTTAGCCCATTTCACTGAGAGACCATTCAGTATACAGGCTAAGAGTGGGGTGAAGTGTTGATAAAGTGGGCGTCCATTGTGAACAAGCTTGCTGTCTGAATAATTATCAGTTCACTGTCATAAAAACACTTTTTCTTTCACTTTTTGGGCGTCTTCAGGCCATATCAAATTCTTCCATGTAAATTCAGCCTTCGGCCTGACATAGACATTAATGCGGCGTCATGTAAGCTGAAGCAGCCGAAGACTGTGCTGGGACGCAGACAAAAGAAGCATGAAAGTCTGCTGAAAACGTGACATATTACTGTCATTACCAGCATCATCATGCTGGACTATAGTTATAATGCTGTTACACTGGCTGACAAGCAGAGGATTTAAAGAGAGCTGTATTTCTCTGCCAGACTCTTAAACATCTCATTTTCCATTAACATGAGACCTAGAGCAGCATGTGTCACAGAGGGACATAAATCTCCAGTTTCCCTTCCCCCTCTCTGGCCCCTGCACAGTGTGGAGGAAGAGAATACACTTCAGCGGGAGCAGCTCTCTGCTTAACCCTGAAGTGTGCTGCTGCACAAGAAAGTACCAATGTCTAAAACTTAAAGAACTCCTCCGTTCACTAAGCCATTGTCAAAAATGTACCTCTTGTCCCCTGTTTCAAAATATATTGCATTTAGCCAACATTGTCGTCACACAAACAAAACCATGTCCAGTCCCCAAATCTCAGTCTGTACCCCAAGAGAAGACCCAGACATACCCCAGTGCTCATTCACCAGCCCGAGCAAAGCAGTCATTAGCTGCTCATCCCCTTGCGAAAGGGCCTCACAAAAGCAGTGATGGATGACTCCTCTCAGTCGTCTCTCCTGTGGCAGAAGGGAGCATGCTGCTCTACCAAAGACCCTGCTGCCTGCTGTCTAATCTGCTCCAGAGATGACACGCAATCAGCTAGGAAAGAGCCCATTTAAAGCACTATCCCGTTCCCTTAAAGGGGTATCGGAGACTGGCAAATGGTCGACCAGGGCCTTTTTAATGGGTGTCTAGTTCTTTGCTCTCATGGGGACACCAAGCACACTCAACAATAGTAGAAGGAGATTCCTGGGGGTCTATTTAAGTTCTGGTCAAAGACCGACTTCCATGTTTCCAATTTTAAACAGATCTGAAGAGATCCTCTGGGGATGAGATAAAGATTGTGGAGTGATGGAGAGGTACACCGAGATCTGAGAGGGGTGTTCTGCATCCACGTAACCTCTCTCTCCCTCACACACACACACACACACACACAGTGATTTCAATTAATTTCTCACATTATTTCTGTTTCACAGTTCTCAAAAGGTAAATGTAGACTTTTTCTTTACTATTTGTGCAAGTAAGTCTATCTCTCTGTCTATCGGTGGGGCCCCATGGGCTGCAGGTTGTGCTTTGCCAGCCAGAAAACATGTATTTCAAGCTAAACTCCCTAACTTTTGTATGTTGGCAGCACCTGTTCCCACAACAGATGCTCTGTGCTGTTCTCAAGTCAATAAAGCATCTAAACACCTGTTATTTAACAGAAAAAAAAACTCTCAACTTCACAATATTGATTTGACAAAAACATATTTGCTTATTGCTTTTCTTGACAGCAGAGTGTGTAAATCAATTATTATTCTGTACCTAATGCTAAAGTTGTGGTTGAACATCGTGTGAAGGTGCCACACAGACATGAGGAAACAAAGCAGTCTGCTCTGTTGTGCTGTGTTTATGAATAAACTCACTGTTACAATGTAGTTTTGGTTTTCAAAAAGTTTTCAGCTGCATTAGAACAGTTTATCTTTGGCACAAACACAGCAAGACGCCTTGATCAAACTTCAAAAAGTAACAGTTAATGAGGTCTTTTTGAGTCACAACACACATGCTCTAAAAAAGACTGAAATAAAAAAATTTGTGCTCTTCAGCCTCTTTGGTTCAGATCAGGTTTGGTTTTGCCAAGTAACTACTTTCTTAAGTTTCAGAGAAGATGACTGTCACAGTCCATGCAAAATATTCTTTCCCATTTCAAACTCATCAACCATCCACCCCCCAGTTAGCACCCAAAAAGAACAGTATAATAACTTGTAGCTACTTCTAGCTTCACTAGAAAGAAGGATTTTCTCTCTTGTGAGTGATTTCTTTCATCAATAGAGCAAGTTGTGTTAGCCAGCATCCTCAAAGTGACTGCAGACATCATTATATTGTGATACATGTGCAACGATTCTATAACATGACATTTTTAATCAGTTTTTCTATTTATCAGTTCTACTGCAAACAAACTGAGTAACTAAGTAACTAAGTAAATCATAAGTAATCAGTAATCAGCCATATTGGCTAATGTTGTTCATGCTAACAATGGCACTTCTCCTTTATTTTATCAAAACTATAGTTGTGGCTGATAGTTCATCTGCAATAATAATAATAATAATAATAATAATAATAATAATAATAGTAGTTTATTTTCCCAGGCTCCTTGTCCATGTTGTCCAAGCTTTATGTGTCCATGGCCTGACTGACACACTGCGAACGCAGACACACGCAGACATTATTTGGTCGTTAAGCATATTCTCATTAGTGGTGAATGGGTCTTGATTAGGGCCAAGTTCACACAATCCATCTGATGGCCATCCAAAGGGACTGAGGGAGGATGGAGGGAGGCAGGAGAGCACCAGCCAGTCAATTAGATAGCCTTTAGAGTTGGATGGTTCTGCTGAGGGGGTCACATTTAGACACTTCTGCCTCCCATTGCAGATTTCTTTCCTCCCACAGGCACATATATCCTTCACTCAGAGCATAAGCACTTACATTTCAACAACCCTCTGTGGCACATTCTGTACTGGTGCAGGAAACAGTGTGTTGCTCAGAGAAGTCAGGAGGCATTTGCTGGCTTTGAGGCTTGTAGGTTCCTGCAGTGTGTGCACAGGTACAAGCGGAATATATAGTAATACTACAGTCCAAATTTGTGTTCTTCAAATATGAACTTGTTTTCTTGGGAACACAGAAAGTGGGATTCAGTGTGAAAATACTGAAAGAATACAGACATTTACTCTCTCTCACAGCGATAACACATGACACTAAATACAATGGCCTAAATAATGATGATGAATAATAATGAATTGCCTCAAACAAATAATGTGTATTAGTCACAGTGTCACTGCAACTTTGCTTCTTTTAAAGAAAGAAGTGAGTTTATCAAGCCAATGGCTCAAGTACTTTTCTTGCATGACTTAAGTAAGAAAAAGCACAAAAATAAGTAGGAAAACACTTCTTATAATGTATAACATAAACACCATAAAATCTACTGTAAATAAAAGCCAGGGTCCAAAATTATATGAGGTGTTGGTTGAATGGAAACAAGACAGCAATGTAGCAAGGTAGTCGAATGCAGAGCAAAAGCTTTGGAAAATGTGCGGCTGACTTCAGCTTATCCTGAGGTGACACCAGACTCAAACGGCATTCTCATATGTCTGGACTGGACGTGAGGCCTGGGGCCCAGCCAGTACCCATCACCAGACACTGCTGCTGGACATGAAGCTAAAAGCTCAGACAGCTATAAGCAGACTAGTTTTAGTGTCTGCCAACTTAGCCTGTCCAGTGAATGGAGCAGCATGGCATGGATAAAGGAAAAACAGAGGAGTTTATATAGGTACAGAATAACATCAATTGATGAACAAGAGTATGGTAGTAGCATTTGCATGTAGTCTGTTGTTGGTGTGGCTGGCAAGTGAGCAACTTACTATCCTGGGATGCCAACAGTATGCCACATATTTACTAAATTAATTAAATAAATAAAGGAAAGCCAAATCCTGGGTTGGAATAAGCAGAAAATGAAACATGACAAGCGTTGGGCAATCAAAATGAAAGGCAAAGTGAGTGAGTGAGCTGAAAAATAGACACAGTAGACATAGCGGAGAAAAAAAAGACGCTCAGAGCGACAGGGCGCTGGCTAGGCCGTGTCCCACTGAGAAATCTCCAAACCGCTGCGTCTCCAGAGGAAAATGTTTTCACCATCCTCTAAGTGCCCATTAGTTGTCTATTCCCATTCCAGCCGTGCTCTGCACAGTGCTCCGGCACAGTGGGAGATGTGGCCAGAGCCGCCCACGGTATTCCAGGGAGGCCGGGCTGAGCTGAGAGCTGAGGGAGGCTAAGAAGTGTAGAAAGCTGTGCAGGCTTCCTGGTGCTTAAAGACATGTAGGTCAGTCTTTTTGCACACAATATACAGAGGGAAACTGGGAGATCCTGCACTTACATGGATCTAATAAACAGATGGTGTACCCCAGCCAATGTTCCCCTGTGCTCTTTCAGTTTGAAATTAGGATATTAGTGAATGCACCAGCTATTCATTGTAAGTTTCCATTATTTCCTTCTCCTCTAAAAATTAGAAGGATATACATTGTAAGGCATTGTTATGGGTGGCAGGGCAAGTTGTCAAAACCATTTACAAGTATTAGTAGCTTATTTACTTTCTGCCATTTCCATCATAGATTTGAACATCTGAGGGTGAGAGAGACTGCACCCCAATTAGGTTCTGATAACTAATCAATAGCTGCATATTCTGTGAGCGGGAAGTAAACAATTAGGCCCCTGGGAAGAGCAGTTCAGATTACACTGTTGTCAGTGTGGAGATTGGAGAGAGAACGACAGAGAAAGAGTGCACAGGAGTAGTAAGGGCACAGAAATAAAGGATTACTGGGGACTGTCTGTGTTACTGATATACTCCTGCTCATATAAAAGAAAATGTGCCAAGGCCTGCTGTATGATCCCAGTCTTTAAATGTACCATCTCAGAACATCATGATCATGAACTCTTCTCCATCAAAAATTAAGGACAGAAGGAGTGGAGGAAATGAGTAACATCTTATCTGTAGTTTGCTGTTGGGGGTGAGCTGTACCTCCCAGGCTGAATAATGTGGTGCACAGAGTGAATAACTGTTAGATGGCCCTGTTTCTACAACAGCCAGCACAGCCAGAAGTAGACCACGGACAAGGACGCCACAAGTGGAAACAGGAAGAACCACTGCAACCTCTCCAGTCCCATGCTTTTATTTATGTATTTACTGTGCCACACTGAAGCCACAAATATGAAGGAAAACATGTAAATGGATGCCAACATAGGTCTATTTTTAAGTGTTTGCCTTTATCATTAGTGTTGTGCTTTCTCAGATTTATTCATATCTCTATATTTTCTGCACAGAGAATCATTTTCCTTTGGCATATAATTTGGCAAATTGTCTAAGGACTTGATTAATTTTGGCCAATATATAACAAAAGGTTCAGATTTGTAATCAAACAGATTTCCATGGAAATAAGATCAAATAGTGATACTCAAATGAGAATTAATCTTTCAAAAAACAAAAGGCAAAATCCTTCCCTTTAAAGTATTATGAGTAGTAATCCCTTGATTTTATCTTTTTCTTTTGTCTTTTTTCTTCCTCTGTTGAATGTCATCTCCAAGCTAATCAATAGTTTAAGGACTCATTCAAAGCCGTCTTATCAAAGCTCTGGAGCATAGTGCATGGTGAAGTGCTGAGAGGCTATGTGTGGATAGATTAGTCCTGTCTTCTTTGGCTCTCAATCAAACTGGCAAGATGGATCAAAGGGGAACATTTCAAAGTGTCTTTTTAAGAACAATGTTGAAATGTTGTTTTTTTTTTGTTTTTGTTTTTGAAAACATGGTTTTCACTGCAACATGTATTTTATCAACCGCTTTATCTGGTAAACTGCTGAACCCTTGATATGATGTGGAAAATTACATTGTAGGGTAATGTTGGGGTATATGGATATGTTAAAAAATGCAACTATTATTTCATCATAACTTTGTTATTTGTAAGGAGAAAGCCAGAAGAATTTGAAGTTTTACTTTTGATGGAAGAACTAAGATTAAGAAAATCAATTGATAACAGTCTTCATCCTTTGATGCAACCTAATCCACGCTGAGTGTGAGGATGTTGGGAGCAAAGCATCTGCATATCGAGAAGTTTTGGGCTCTGGGCTCTGCTTTTTGCTATTAATGACGCTCTGTACTAATCTCTTTTGCTATCAGAGTGAATGTGTACTGTATTTGTGTGTGCATGCTCATGCCGTTTGCCTGTGTGTTTGCCGGTGTGTGTGTGTGTGTGCATGCGTGAGTGCTTGCACCCGTAAATCTCAGTCTAATGGTGGGTTTGAGTGACACCTATAGAGGGACTCAGTGGAAAAAGAGCATTGTACTGAGGGAGTGTTCTCCTGGAGGGTAAAGCTTGTAAGCCGCTCTCCTCCACATGCGGCCTCCAGTCAAGGCTCTGAGCTGTGGTCTGGATGGCACCAGAGACTCTTCCCGCTGAGACAATACCAGTAACAACTCTGCTTCTTGCAGAGTATAAAGGACCCAGAAAATATGTGATACAAAAGATAACGTATTGAAAGAAAGAACAGTCAAGGCAGAGACAGTAAGAGAGTCTAGTTTTAAGTTTAAGGTTTGTTTTATTTGAAGTATTACACAGCTGGAGTTTCTGTTTAACCACAGAAAATACAGTACATTTCCTCTAATACTTGAGTTGAACACTGTAAGAAGAAATGTTTTTTATCCTGTTTTTTTCTTTATTCTTGTAATTTGCTTTGAAAAGCTGCGAGCAAAGGTCAGGTCGTGCAAGGTCAGGTTTTGTTTTGTTTTTTTTTTCTCCGAAAGGCTAAAACAGTATGCACCCACTCAATTCTAACAGTGACACATAAGCGACACAACATTGATGTGAAAGCTAGTTCAGATTGCTTTTTAAATATAGTTGAAAAACTATATCTCGACACATTCTTATCAATCTCATACATCATCTTGTCACATCAGCAATCAAAATGTTATCCTTGCTCTGATGGCAAGTCCCCTGTAAATAGCAACAGGACTGTCAAGCATGAGTTGGGGGTGGTAATGCATTAATATGGCTCTGCAAAGGTCAGATATAGTGCACATATATGAGTGTGTATTTGCTTGTACCTATGTGAAAGTTCAATTCACACTGTAACACTGCATCCCAGTCTTTGCCATGTCTGTGGCTTGTATGATGATAAATTCAGTGCAGGTGTCACCCTGGTTCTGGTAGGTGAGGATTGATGGTCTGCAGAGACTGACTATCCATCACCATCGCATCGGGATTTCAGGAATCTGTTCCTGATCACACCCCACGGCAGGGGCCATGTGGTAACGACCCCTCTCAGTGCGACACCACAGGAAATCGATACCAGGCACTCAAGGTCAATGTACTGTTGGAAAACTACTTAAGCCCTGACGGATGGAGGGCCCGCCTGCAGATGAGACAAGCTATTGACAGCTCCTCCTTCTCCCCTACTCAAAAAATACATGCACATGCAGACATAAACAAATATGCATGTCCTTTGGTTGACAGTTTCTTTGTCTCCCTGTCTGTTTCTCTGTGATCTAAAATCTTTTCCAATCTGAGCTATCAAATACTGGTGGCCAAGGGGATGTCATCATGTTATATTGAAAGTGACACAAGGATCCAAATATGAAAGAAAGTCAGTTGACCTGTACTAGTCCTCTATCCAAAAGATTATGAAAAAATCTTTAAAATACAGAAAGGTTTCAGAAAAAATTGTGGTGTTCTGTCAGGACAAGCAAGGGTAGCAGTGTTTGACCAGGTAAAACCAAAAATAGACATGAATTAGAGCGATACAAAAGTGAAACTAATATCTTTACTTACATCTGAGAACAGTGTTCTGTCCCACAAAGGATCTGATAATGTCTGTTTGCATCCATCCTGTAATTTGCTGCCCCTTGTGGCAGAACATCCATAAAATCTAGTTTCTGTCTGATAGTTTCTGTTTCGTGGATGTGACCATGTCCAGTTTACAAAGGCTGGGGTTTGTGAAGCAGAGAGGGGAGTGGCATTTTTTTGGATCTTTGACAGGTGACTTGCTGTAGCGACAGTATTTTTTTTTATCAATGTAGTAAACTGTAAAAGCAACTGTCCAGCATGTTGAAGTTGATAGTAAATTTGGCAAATTTGTTTTTTTCCCCCAACCAATCAGAAACATGTAATGTACCCAAACCAGTATTTCAGATGAAGCAGGAGGAGTAGTAGTGATACATTTGAATGGTACATGTCGGTCCCCTGCTATAACCTCTAAAGGCTAAGACAGGAAAACTTGTTTTTTTCACATCTGTCTGTTGTTCTTTCATAAAAACAGATGAAGAATCAAGTGTCACCACAGACTATTCAGTCCTGCAAGAACTTAATTCTACTCTATAGAAGTTGTATAAAGCAATCCTCCATTGAATCGCTTACCATATCTGCATCTGTGCGTGCATGTGTAAATTTCTTTAGTTTATTTCTGTGTAGTACTGCTATCTGTAGAGATACCATGAATTAAGAGAGTAAAATTTGGGTGAATTACTGGGTTTGTCTCAGCTCTGGCAGTTACCATGTAGCCACAAACCCAGAAGTGGTGTAGCTATCCTTTCTTTTTCCAAACTCCTCTTTAGGTTGCCCTCTTTTGCGTCATATTTGCATTAGATTTCCAGCCACTGGCGTAACACAACTCCATCATGGGGCTGGTCTCTACCAGCAGGGCCAATGAGAATCCCATGTGCTCTTCAGAACAGCTACATATATCATATCCCTCTGAAATTTCAACATTTTTTTTTTTAAACCACAAATTATTACATCCCACAATATTTGTTTGTCGTAAACAAAGCAACATCAAATTGCCTTATTTGAGTCTTGGATGGTGTCCTAGTCCCTCCCTATACTAAAGGATACCAACTTAAACAAGCAGGGTGGCCTAGTGAGTACAGAGAAGTGGAGCACCCTTTCAGAAAGTAAACGCCCCCCCTGAGTGTTTCACTCATTGGCAGATTTATTTAAGGCTATCTCTGGCCCTTGGTTCTTTGGAAGACTGTTGATAACTTGCAGTGCATACAATCTACTTGCAAAATCACAACTGCCCAACAAAGCAAAACAATGAACTTACTGAACATGTAAAGCTCTCCTGCACTGTTCCCTGAACTTAAGAAGACAGCACAAGATATATGGAAGTTGAATGTCACCCTAAATGATTTAATGTGGAGCAACATAAGAATGAAGATTGTTTTAAACATTTTTGCTATAATCAGCTATTCATTGCCTCAATGACAGACATTGTACAAGGCCACAGGGTATTTTCACAGAGGTTACATGTAAGTTGTACATGGAGACACAAATCTTCTACATCCTGTATAGCAGTAACAGCAAGCTTAGAAGACCTCAAGAAAAGTCCAGGTTTATTGAGATGGTGAAAACTGGTTTGTGCTCCTCACACAGGAAAGCCACAGAGAGACATTTCGAGTAAGAGATGAAACACTTTTGAGAAGCATTTAATAGTTGTTCTGAAGCAGTAGAAGTCATGATTCATGTGTATTGGATCTGCTTTTTGTTGCTTTTTTGTGCTTTCAAGTGTTATAACTTGCTTGTGATGCGTTTTACAAAGAAATTTCATATGTGGTAAATACATAACCTCATAGCAGCAAATTTTCTGACTTTTTGACTTACTGATAGGAAATCTGATACTGGTTCTATTGGAAAAATACTACAAATGTGTGATAAAGCACATTTGCTAGCAATGAATTCATTGTCATTGTTGGGGCATTTGTCTTCATCCCTTTGATTTATGTTACCATGCTTGTTAGCTTATTTAAACATTTATGGGAGAAAACACAATAACTGACAATGATGAATATAAAATAGAATTGTCAAACCATTTCCAGTCACTTAGTGACTGATTTGACGCACAAATAAAATCTGAAATCTCTCTGATGATTTCTGAAATTACATTTGACCTTAGCTTATCTTTCCACAACAGATAAAAGTACATTTTTCTTGTTATTACTTATACTGTCACTATTAGTATTACACCTTATATTTGGGTGGCAAAATAAATCTGCAGCCTACACACACATCACAGAGCAGTGCAAAGGTGATCACTCACAATCATTAGGATAGCAATAAACATTATTTTCTTGGGCAACAGGACATACTTGGTTTGCTGGTACCTATGGTGGCAATATTTTATTATTCATCGTTATTCCCATTGTCATTTTCACAATACACTGCTTGTGTGAAGACTTGGAAGGGAGAGTGATACACAAACACCCACACACAAGTACACTCAGAAAAAGAAAATGAATCTAGACAGTTGTGTTGTGAACTTCCCAAGAACCCACACAACACATGCAGTGAGTATTGTCTTCATCTACATAATGCATTATGTGGGTCACCACAGAGGTGGTCTATTTTTCTTACTCCAACTCATCTGTGTACCTTATTCTTTTTATACCTACAAATAATTAGTGCATCTAGACAACACAATGCATTTGTGTTAGTGGCTCTATTCCTGCTAACCTATTTAAAGTCTGAAGTCACTCACACCTACTGTAGCCAACTCTGCAGTTAACAATCAGGATGCATTACCTTCCAAAAACATATTACCTTTACTTTGCCATATTGCTCTGAGACTGCAGAGTCCAGGAATGAGTCCTAAAACCCAGAAATTTGTTAGCACTTCCATTTTAGCATGTCAGGTTCCCTCATCCTGAAGACTATGGTTTCTTTGAATGTGTCTGTGGTACTAGCTCAAGACATTTTCACTTTTTATTCAACAAAATATTGTGATGTCTCTTAAATACAACAGCAAATACCCCAGTTGTGATATTTTAAGCCTTTCTGTCTCCTGAAAAAGGAGGACTTGCTAACAAGTGTCTAAATGAGACTACAGAAGTTGTCAGGGACGTCATCGGAAGTGAAAAATGATCTACGCCCCAGTCCGTCTTTACAGCCTTGTTGTGTTTTGCAAACTAACATTAACTTCATGAGATTTTCTGCATAACTCTAAAAGCCAATGGAAAAATTGTCGTAGTGAGAACTAGGATGATAGGTACGAAAATACATAAACCCTTTAGCACTTGGCCGGTAATACTTTTAGGATGGTTATCTTTCTCCCTGTAGGAAGCATGATTTTAATGCAGTTTGTTGGGGTGAAACCACAGAATCAAGCCCACAGCAGCATCACTAGGGTTCAAGGAGAGGGAAGAGCTCAAGCAACAGGCCTGCAGAGGTAGAAGCCGCTGAGAGCTCAGGTCAGGGGAAAATCTAAATAAACTGCCATTGGTGAACTGAATCCAACAGTTCAGGATCCAGACTAACAGCCTTGGGCGTCAGATTACATGGACAAGGGTGAACTGACCACAAGAAGAGAAAGCAGGACTGGAAATAATATGGCTTTCTACTGCTTCGGAGCTCTTAGAGATGAGGTCAGAAAAGAGCTGCAGACAGGATACATTGCATCACCCAAAAATTATGTGCTCATTGACACACATAACTAGTTTCAAAAGTTTATTTCATCATGCCAGAGTTACTATCATGTAATCTGATAAAGGAAATTGTTTTTTTCTTTCTCACAAATGCATGCTGTATTGCTGTATTGGGTGCTTTATGAGAAAAAAATGGAGGAAATCCCTTGCACATTAAGTTTTAGCTGTCCAGAAAACACACTGGAACGCTCATAATACTTTACTGTCTACAACGACGTTGTTTGGAAAATGTGTTGTGTTTGTGTGATTTGGTAAACTTGTCACTGCTACAACTAAAGGCTGTGTCCATTTTGTAAGTGACTCAGGTTGCCTTGTTTTATGACCCCTGGAGGGCACTGACAAACCTTAGCCCCAGTCTGGGCCTAGTAGTCAGCTGCCTGTTTGAACATGAAAAATTAGCCAGGCCCTCAGACACTGGTCATTATGTGGTCGCCACTCGGCTTTTCCACCATAGCTGGGCCAAATGGGACGTGGTGCCGGGCCAAAGAGCCAACCTCCAAGGCTGGCTATTCATGGCAGAACCTCCCTCAGGAATGGTAATGGCACATAGGGAGCTGTGCAATTAATGGAAGGAAGCATAGAGGTGAGGGACATTTTGAGAGGATTGAAAGGAGGAAAACAGAGAAAGAGGACAGAGGCCGACTAGTGATGCAAAGACAAAAAGAAGTACAGGAGCTGTAGTTCAGAAGCTAGAGGGATGGAGCGAGTTGCTGTCTAAAAGCCAGTCTGGTCTGGTGTGGAGGCTTAGTGTCTCTTTCTGGGATCCACTGGCATGGAACAAGGAGAAGCCATAAAAGTCCTCACCTAAATTACCTTTGAGCAGTTAAGATGAATTTAATGAATAAGTAAAACATTTAATTACAACACAACTTATTTTTTTCTGTCTAGTACTGTTAAGAAAAAATGGTTCTAATGTAAATCTTCATTCACGTGTGATTAATAAATGATGAAATCAATGCTTTCATGTAAATCAGGCATAAGGTTTGTCGTGAATTGAGGGAAATGTTCCTTTTCCAATATCAACATTTTCTCACTGCATTTAGTGAGTAACTTCAATAGCTTTGAATAGTTTAGTGGTGTTAAATGCATACTATTTGGTGTGTGTGTGTGTGTGTGTGTGTGTGTGTATGTGTGTAAATATGTGCACATGGATGCACGCAACCACACAAACCTTATTTCAACTTACTTCAAAATATGTTTCTTTCACTCTGATAGAATCAGCACTTACACTGAGGTTATCTAGGGGGAGCTGACCTGCTTTTAAAAGAAGTAAAAGAAATAAAGAAAAATACAGCTATTTAGAATTTAATGTCAGTGTAACTGCAGAGGCTTATATGAGGCCATTGTTTCCAAGCTACAGGAACAGACAGCTTTGTCATAGTTGTTATGTGTGAAGCTCATCTTTCACTTCAACCTCACATGGCCTCTGATGATAATGTTCAGACTACCCAGAGCCTCAAGGGCTTCAGTGGGTGTTTCAGAGGAAGGAGACACTGAAAGACAAGAGAGACAGAGGAAGGAAAGAATATTAAGTGAGTAAGAAAAAATATAATGGGAAAAACAATAAGGAGAGTTGGATGGGGAGGAATGGTGACCAAAGGGCGTTGTTTGTGGCGTACTCTTGTTACTGTAACCACAATACTTAAATTCCTCATCATTGTGGCTTCCCTGTCATGACAGTGGTCAGAGGACATGGAAATTATGCCAGAAGAGACCTCCTCCTCCATGTTGTCCATGCCAACCTTGGCCCACGCACTGTGAACAACAACACAACTCACGAGCATCCATAAACATGTACATAGAGGCAACCACACACACAGGCACCAATTGACGCATACATATATTTACATATCTTAAAAAAAAAAAAGCTAGTAGTTAGACTGAGGGAATGTTGTTGAATATGAAGGGAATAGACACAGAAAATGGTTATTTTTATGTGGTGTCACAAAAGAAAAAAAAAAGTCCAGCTATGTCCAGCACAACACCTAATAATATTACATCAGGTCTGCATGGAAATACTGAGCTGAAATTGTTTCAACTTGCAATGCCATGGAGTACCTCGAAGTAACCCAATGTAACTGTAGTTATATCATATCCTGTTGGCTACCTGATGTATGTATGTACCAAAAAAAGTACTGTTTTTACTAGATAAAATCACATCAGTGTGATATTTCATAATCATCTATATAGGGTAAAACATCAAGCCCCCCTTTAAGTTCTGTGGGTTGCCACCGTGTAGCAAATGGTGCTCACTCATTTTGCAATTCATGTGGCTTAAGGCCATAAGAGCTGCCAGAAGACCACAGCACAGAAGCTCCTTCCTTATAGCTGTCCGACCCCACAGCTTCACACACCAGGGTGAATTTTAAATCATTAAATAAAGCCTTTTAAAGCCATCTTTTACAGTCCCACGTGACCTCACTTCATGAAGGATCTCCTTTGTTTTTGTGCCTAATCACAGCCTCTTAAAGTTTTAATGGAAACCAGTATAATATCGATAACTAATATCACCTGGAGGTTGGGCCGGGTTTTTGGCAGGTAGCTGGAGGCCTCCTCCTGGGCTGTGTCTGCTCTAACTGGCATGTGTCTAGCAGCTTGAGGGCATACAGATGTGTACAGGAACCTCATATTTTTACAGAGAGGAAACACTGAGTGATGGCATAGTGTAACATGTAAAACGTGTTTTGTTTGAGACTGTGTCATGTCACAGGTTTTTGACTGACAGGTGAGGTAAACAGAAGTAACCAGCAGAACCAGCAGTTTGCTTTGCGCCTTGTAGGGTCACTTACATGACAAAGACACCGTGCTGAGTCTGACAGCCCTGAGGCAGTCTCTACCTCCATTCAGTACACACTACACTGTCATGACAGGCGAGCACAGCATATTCACTGGCTTTTAGCCTGGAGGCACACAAGCACAGGTCACTCCTCTGTTAGAATTACCCTCATTAAGTGTCGAAACTGCAATGAGCTGCACAATACAGCCACGATTAAATTAACAAAAATATTAGCATGGCTGCAAACACACAAAAACTATCTAGTCAATATTTGCGCATCCATTTCTGCACACACAACAAAAACCAGGAAACTGACGCACAAGTTAACTGTCTCAAGCAGAGGATGGGAAAGAGGATGGCTGTGACATCAAAATGTGTTAAACCATTTCAAAATGAAGAGACCTTGTATGGTGAATAGAAAAGATAAAAAGACTATGTTTACTCTCTTTGTAGATTCCAGGGAGATCTCTCATTTATCTCTCTCCTTAAACACAGTGGTTCACCCTGCTGCTAAAAACCCACCTCAGCAGTTTCTCCCTCTCCTTACCCTTTAATATTGATGATTCTCACAGGATAAAATAAGTTAAGTGGAGATATGGTAATCCCTCCTCTGCTTGCTGAACTCGTTTGTTTACTCTGGGGTGACTCCGGTGATGTAGCTACGCCTTTCTAGTCGCATATAATTTCACGTTTAGCAAACGCTCCCCTCTTTAATGTGCCCACTATCAAGGTCATGAATAGCTAAATTTTTTTAGCTTCTGGAATTAATTATTCAGAGACAAAAAGCAAACGAGGGCTCTCTCTGAAACAGCACCGCTTAATTCGTTGTCCAGAATATATTCGATCACTTTAAAATGCCCTGTGTTTTGGTCACATAAATTTTGTCTGTTTGTGTGTGTTTTTATTCCATTGGTAGTGGAATAAAAATGGGGAAAATACAGTTGCCTTGCCGGGGAACATGGTGGAACCAAGCAAAAGTAAACCAACGTGGTTGAATTTGTCACCTTCAGAAGGTTTTGGTTGAGGCTGTGTGGATGTTAAGATCTAGAAAAAGCTTACATGGCACAGAAATTTGAAATCCAATGTGATTCCTCGGCCTGCTGCTCAAAGAACTGAACATTTTGTGTTCAGTCACTGTCAGACTAAAGAACATAGTAATTCAGCATGTGAGAGAAGTCTTCAGCTGAGCATGAAATAAGTATAGACCAGACTTATGTCTTGGTAATAAGAGCAATTATTGTGGATGGAATAGCTGGATTCCTACTCAAGGTTATAGCAGTGATAGGCCAGGACACCCCTGTGGATCCACTCTGTCCAAACATTGGAAATGGACTGTGAATTCCCCTAGATTAGGGCCTAGCTTCATTGTATAGTCTGTTTGATAAGGGATTAAACTCTGTAAATCCGTTACTTCATATGGGACTCCGTGTTTGAGTTATCCTCTGCATTTTAGAGCTGTTATTCGCCTATTTCTCACTTTTCTCATATTTTACAGTCTTGGCACAGCGCACTGCAAAACATTGGTACACATAATAACCCATAATTGACAGTTGAGAGCAATGAAATAAAAATTTTTCATGTGTTTCTAAGCACAGCATACATATGAATAATTCTGAAAAGCAGTCGTGTAAAGAATAATTAGGCAACTGAGATATTTTAAGTTACTTCTGTCCAGGAAAACAACCAAAGAGTTCTCTGTGTTTCTCTACAATGGCATCTCCCATCCACTAATCACAAGATAATGTTATTATGACATTCAGGACGACATTCCTCCATATGAATTCCAGTGTCATGAATCTGTGCTGGCAAAGGGTTGTCCATTCATCTGTCTCTCCATCCTATTCTCGTGAATATGGTAGTGAATTTGTTTGAATTTGGTGCAAACTTCCAGCTGGATTCAAGAATTTGTTTGTCAAAGGTCAAGGTCACTGCTACCTTATAAAGCTGGTTTTTGGCCATAGC
Source organism: Rachycentron canadum (assembly GCA_038496675.1). Taxonomy (NCBI): domain Eukaryota; kingdom Metazoa; phylum Chordata; class Actinopteri; order Carangiformes; family Rachycentridae; genus Rachycentron; species Rachycentron canadum. Next base: position 8,561,568 of record CM076648.1, on the reverse strand, counting down.
TCAAGAATTGATACACAAGTTATGGCAAAATTTCACACAAATTAAAACTGTGACATCATAATGTTCTGCAAAACATTGTTCTAGGTTTTAAAACCCCATAACTTAGGAACTGAAGGGGTGATTGTGACCATAATTAATAAACTTTAATTCTAAAAGACAGATCTGAATATTGCCAAGTAAATGATTGGCAAAAAACACAACTGAGGTGTAGAGGAGATTGTTGTAAGTTGATGTAAATTGTTAAATTACAAGTGAATGCCTCAGTTTTATTATTTTCCATGATCGGTGCTTGAGTTACATTTTAAGAGTTCTGTTATAAATAGGGACAATTTACTGCATGCAACTGAAAATAAGGAGGGATTCAGCCTGTCACCATTATATGAGCCATCAAATCGGTCAATAAAATGATGAAAGTTAGATAAATATTTTTTGTCGGTTTTATGTATGAATTCTATGACCCATGTGAAAGTCAAGAAGATATACATTTGTGCCCTGCACTGGCTGCCATCTCCTCTCTATATGTTGTAAGAACATGAGGCAAATAATACTGACATATTTTGTATTTACACCCATAAAGTAAAAGCAGTAAAGTCTCTCATAGATAAACTTATCCTCACAGCAAGGCCTCTGCTAAGACAGACACCCCAGTAAGAACAATTCATTTCAGCTACAGCCAGCATTTACAATTAAGCTTCATCTTCACTGCTTGTCACATTCTCATGCACTGCCTTCTCTTTGAATGAATTACCTGTTCAGTTTAATTACTAAGTCTTTTTCCCCAAGCCCACCCACCTCCATCAGCCTACCTCTTGCAGGCCTCATTATCAAACTAGGGCAATTTCCCCCCAGCAACCCCATCTCTAATGCATGGTTGCTTTAAGCAAGACTGATGATGGTCAATAAAAGTGTTAGTCTGAAGCAATATAAATGATCAGGTATAAATGGGTGTTTTGGAATCCAAACAGAAAGTAAGGATCAGCCTGTGATGGCTTGAGCCCATGACATCATGTGTTTTTCAGGTATAGTGGGTTAAGCTGAATCAGCCCAAATTTAGAGGTGGTTTTCCCCATGTATGATTTGTCAAAATGAGACTTCAATTAACTTGAGTAGCAACAAAGTTGCACAGGTTTAACACAGTGTTGCTTCTCAGACTTGGCCTCAGCTTTAGCAGTGAGGCCTGCTATTTGTCCTGGGTTCATTCAAAACTTTATGAGGATAGTGAAATAACATGCCCATTTCCTTCTCCTTTCTGCTCATTTATATCCTTTCTGTGTACTTTTAGTTCAGTTTTAATTGAAGTAAGGGATTGGCAACAACCCTGGAAAACCTAATGGAATTAAACAATAACGCAATATATATATTTTTTAATTTGTAGGTGGGGTGGGGAATGGGGTTGGTTGTCACATGGTTTGGTTGTCACATTCATCAAATCTCACTCACTAGAGGTGCTGCTATAAAGTGTCAGCATATACATTTTCAAAATTGAGGTCAGAGGTAGTTTCCAAGGACATTTCCTGAGTAAGTGCTTTTACAAGAGAGGGTTTTTAATGTTTTTCACCTCAAAATGTAAATATCAAGTAATTCTGTGTTTTCCATCTAGTTTTTCATATAATTTTGTTTATAATAAAACAAGTATGGTTAAAAATTAAGAAGGGAGAGCTATAGTTCAGATAGATTGTTAGCATTAGCATAAAAACACCATTCGGGATGCTTGTCCCATTGTCTTCAGGGTTGGTTGTCACATATGACAACTGATAGGTCCTTGTGTTGTGCTATTCATGATGCCAGACCAATCACCAGCAGAGCCCAACGCTGGTGTATATACACCGATTAGCTATAAGATTATGACCACTGACAAAGTGAAGTGAATAACACTGATCATCTTGTCACAATGGCATCAAAATGAATGTTTTGCCCTTAAAGGTGATGTGCTGGAAGCAGAGAAAATACGCAAGTGTAAGTATGTGAGCAACAGTCAGAACATCTCCAAAACTACAGCTCTCGTGGTCCCAAGGAAGGAAAACTGGTGAACCAGTGACAGGATCAGAGGCTCATGGATGTGGGAAGTGAAGGCTAGCCCATGTGTGATCTTACTGAAGAGCCACTGTAGCTCAAAGTGCTGAAAAAGTTAATGCTTGTTCTGATAGAAAGTTGTCAGAGCACAGTGCGTATGGGGCAGTGTAGCTATACATCAGTCAGGATGCTGACCCCTGTCCACCACCACTGCCTACACCGATCATGTGAACCAGATCAGAACTGAACCACAGACCATGTACACAACTTTATTAAGCCAGTGCCTTTTTCGGTACACAACCGACACCACACACAAGGTAGCGTCAATTTTTTGTTTTGTCCTGCAAATGACACTGACCACTTATTTTTCTAGTGGTGGAGCCTTATTGTATGTGAGAAAATGACAACAATGAGCCAAATTAAAGCTTTATTCTGACTGCTTGCTAATTGTATTGTGGGAGCTCTTTTGCAGTTTGCCTCAATGTTGAACACAGCTAGTTGACAGAGGCTGCTCCAGCATTTGGTTGTTATGGCAAGCGTATCTCACTTCTTCAAATTAACCACACAAACTGAAATTAAGGCTATGATCTCTACAAAATGCAGAATACTTTGTGCGTACCCTGAAGCCATAAGTGTCAATATGTTTGTTGTACAGACTAGACAGCTGTGCATTGTGGCAGGGCATACTTTAACTCCCCACAGTGTAACTGACAAAGCCATAGATTCTCAAAGTAACCTGCTGCTTACATGAGGGATGACAGGTACATGTTTTGTGAGAGTATGCAGAAGGTATTGCAACTAAGTTTTTCCAGATCAATCAATGACTGCATGCTGCAAATTAAACTGTAAATCTCATCAAAGATGGGCAATAATTCATATGTCATGCATTAAGATTGACAAATTGCCTCTGTAGATATACTGAAAATTATAACCACACGTTGATTAAAATGGGCCAATGCTAAGGAAAGTACAATGTTCTGATTCTTATGTTAAAACAATTGTTTTAATGAGTATCTGTCCCAGGTAGGACTTCCAATAAATAATTAGTCTCTTTAAGTCTAGGGGCAAACTCAAGCATGAGAACAGGGAAGGGAATCCAGTAGCTCAAGTACATGCAGGAAAGCAGAGCGTCTGATTAACCGAGCGTTACCCTCTGTGATATGAGTGGCACTTAGAAAAATAGCAAAGAGTTCTGTATCAGCTTACATTTAAAGTTCAGTATTACACTATCAGAGCATGTTTTAACAAGGAGAGAACATTAAGTCAGTCTGGATCGCGTGCAGAGTAGGCTGAAGACAGCACTGACATTGTGGTTTTACTTGTTATATAATGACTTAATTGTGGCCTTGTGACTGGAAAGGAAATATTTTTTTTTTGTTTCCACTATACTTTTAGTAGTATTTGTACGGACACTGAGGATTCTCTCATTTTAACACATGTACAATGAGATGGCCTTGGTGTAAACCATTATTCACTGTTCCTAGAAATATACACAGTTTTCCTTTCAAGGATTTGGTGAATTTATTTTTTTTATTTGAGGAAATTTGGAATAGCAAGCATTATATTAAAAGATGATCATGTTCTCAAACCAGTTGCAACCACTAGTACTCATGGCTGTCCTATTTGGGAGTATCCCTTGGAGCTGTGGTCATGAGACCTCAGGAGAACATCTCTGCCCTGTGGCTTTGTACTGACCAGCAGACCACGAATGTGAACACAGCCGGACAGCCACTGCTCAGAACTGTGCCTTTTGGCAAAGCTACACCATACTCAGTCTGGAGAATAGAGAGGTTAGTACAATTATATGAAGCTTACCATAGCAGTACATATGTCATGTGTTGTCCCACTTTCTTTTTGTGGTGTTTGTGATGAAATTTCTTTTGCTTTTCCGCTCTGCGGTGCAAGCCAAGAGTCCAGAGGCCAAATCTCTGGTGGGTAGCCATAAGTCACGTCTGGGTTTAGCACATTGCTGAGGCTGGCTGAGGTTTGCTGAGGAACCACAGCCTAATTCACCCAGCACTGTAAGGAGACGGTCCGTCTACAGCCCAGAGCCATGACCAACCAGTGGCTTTACTGTGGGGCTGCACGCCAGAGATATTATCCCCTTTCCCTTATTACTGTATCACCCCCGCCCCTCTTTTAGTTTGCTTGTGTTTAGATTTTTCTTTCTTTCATGTCTGTCGAGTTTTGGGGCTTTGCTTACACACATTTTTCACTGTATGTCCTCAGGTTAATGTGTTAATGTTCTATTTTTAAATCCACTCCAATATCACTTGTTAACCTCCAGATCTCTTTGCTGTCCAAGCACACTTACTAAGTTATACTTTGTCTGCCGCTATAATAAACACACATGGCAGGGTTTCACTGCCAACGGACAAGTGAGATAAATGTGTGTGTGAACATTTCACTCAAGTGCTTAACAATACTTGAAAAGATAATCCATTTTCAAGGAGAGAGAAGTGGGTGGGAGAGTTTGGGGTTTAAACAGCACAATAATCTCCCCATATCTCCTCCTCGACACGGCACACTCTCTCCCCGCCACTTACTGGAGATGTGTGGATGTGATAACAGAGAGTAAACATACTCGGGCTGCATGTTCCAACTCACACACACACACGCACACTTTCAAATCATTCCCTGGTGCCACCGCAGCTACTTTACAAATAATGGCCCCCATGTGTGTTCAGGGCTCCAAGGCTGTGTGAGGCAGAGGGACTGGGCACTGTGCCCAGTCTGAAACCCTGTCAAGATCACTGTAAATTTCTCCTCGTTTTCAGCAGCTGTAATTTAAGGGCCAGATGTGCCGGAGACTGAGGACAGAGTCAGATAAACAGCTTGTTACATACTGTATATCTTTTCCATGCATATTATTGTACATGGATATTCATTCACCAAAGAAAAGTATTTTCTGTCTGAATCTGATGTTGAGGTGCAGTATTCAAGGGGTAGTTTTTTTATATAATGGGTTACATCACTTCATATCTTCATTAATGTCTTTAAAAAAGCAAAACACATGATCTAAACTAGCTTGATTGTTTGTAATTGACTGTGTATGCATGTACACATGCGTGTATGTATATCCTTACAAGGCTACAAGCAAAATTATACACTGCTTCACACTTCTAAAGCTCCCCCACCTCATCTCAGCAAAAAGGCACAGGCTTTTACTAACACACCACCTTGTGTCATAAATATTAGCACCGAGGCTCCATTACTGTATATGTGACAGTGCGTTTCCCTGTCACTAATGGTTTCCTAGGCTTGAAAAATTCACAGTGATGCCCATAGAGACATTGGCAGTGTAAACAGTGGGTTGTACCAGGGAAAATGATGTTAAATCCTGAAACTCCAGCCTAATTGGAAATATAATAGAGGATGAAGGGACACCGTTGGACTAGGTGGGAGGCCTGAGGAATGTGTGTAGACTGAATATGCAGAGAAATCGCTCATCTGCTTTGGCAACAATGGGCAGCATATTGGTCAGGTCTTGTGTGAAAAATCACAGTTTATATATTGCAGTGTTTGGGTCGGGACATAGAGCTGTAGGTCACAGAGGATTGTGGATCCAATATAACTAAATACTTACGTTTCAATCAAGATAATCACTTGTATATTTACTGTCTCAGAATGTCAGCCACATCCAATGGAGATTATTACGTACATGTGTCTATGTAGTGGTGTGTATTCCTAATCACCTCTTTGTCTGTGTGTACTCAAGCGTGGCATACAGTACAATATACCAGGCTCAGGCCCAACATGCACATTCCTGTACACCCACTCCACCTCCACCCTTTTATTTCATTTCATCCTGCGGTGCTGCCAGTTTCAGCTCACAGCTTCTACATACACATAAGATTAATGCCGCTTAATTAAGAGTACAAAGTGACTAATTGGGGCCGCATGTCAGAGGTATATATGTAATTTGCACACCATTAATGATAAGTTTGAGGGGAATCCCTTGTGTCAAAACATATTTAATAGCAGCAGGGATTTTTAGCATTGGTTGTTAATGCAAGGGTAACTATTGAAGTCGAGAGACACATAAAAACACAGACGTACATATGCAGTGGACACACAAACATATAAAGTTAGCTCTGATCTAACTTCTGATGCCTTTTTGTTTGTTGAGTACAAACTCAGGCTAGATCAAGTATTATATTCTACTACAGAGTGGATTATGGCCCTGTTTCATAAAAACATATAGCAACAAAATGAAACTTGAACCTGGATATATAGAACATGGGTGAAGTTTAAACATTACTGCACAAGGAATAAAAATATAAAGACACTTGGGTACAAACTAATCTTTACGGCTGCAAACTTCTTGGTCTTTGGGTAAAATTGAGCTTTGAGGTTAATGTAAGCTTCCTCCCATCAAACATTTCATACACACTGAACATGATGATGCAAAATCTGTTTGAGGCCACCGGTGTTCATCTGTAACAGAAAACAGCTAGTGGTCTTCCAGATTATATGTAATGGCAAACTTTTTTAAACCACACTTGGCAACACAAAATGTACGTGTAAAAAGGTAGGATCCTGTCTCTCTCTATTTTTTTTTTAGTTTTGTTTGTTTTCTGTAAGTGAGTCATTATGAGACTGCATGATATATTGTGTGTACGTGTGTGTGTGTGTGTGTGTGTGTGTGTGTGTGTGTGTGTGTGTGTGCACATATCCAGTAAAAATGGTTGCTACATTGGCCATGGCCAGACAGTCTGTGACCACACAGAGAGTAGCAGCAGGAGGTCGACACCTCCCTGCTTTACAACCTTCTGAGGAAGGAGCCTCATTTTCTTCTGCTGTTGGCTTCACTCTTTATTTTTCTGCTGATAGTACGAGCACTAATATTAGATCAGCCGGGACTGCTGCTCGATAGAAAATGCTTTATGCTTGTTAAAATAATTGCCCTCAGTTTTCCAACTCATAAAATTGCCTTTGTAATTCGGTAGGGAATGTATCTTCTGAGACAATCACTCTCAAGCCAGAGCGATGGCAACAGTTTTAATTAGTGGCATCGAATTTCCACAGGAATGAATCCTGGGTGCTGCACAGAGCAGTAATTGTTGAGGTAATAGTCTTATTAATTCTGCCACACTTAAGGGGGCAAACAGCGACTCCAACCCACCTCACTACCCCCCCACCCAACCCCACCGCCAGCACGCGCACACACACACACACACACACACACACACACACACACACACACACACCTCTTCAGGGGCAGTTTTGGCATTCTGACTTAATGGAATTCCAATTCACTGAATACAATCATTTTTGTACTCTCTTTCTACAGTTCAGTATGGAAACATGCAGTTGAATGCTGGCAGAGACCTGCTGTGTTGCTTACAAAGGCTACAGCTCCGTTAGTCCTCCTGAAGAATTCCACCTAGAATTCCTTTGTGCCACAGGGCTCCTAGCTGTACGCTGGTTGCTACAGAGGGCTTTCACAGGCATGGACCCTACTGGTGTAATCCCATAATCCTACTGCACAGGGGTCTCAGAACTGATGTGGAAAGTGGGGTGGGGTTGTGTGCTTTAATTAAGAACTGAAAAGGGGGCAATAATGTTGACGAACAGAGAAGAGAAATTGAGGTGGTTGAAAATTGCGAAAAGGGGCTATGAGTAACAGAAAGGCTTACTGTAGATGTAAAACACACTAAATGTATAATGACTTACTTATATTGTTGAGAACAACAGTAATCATAAAATAGTGCTGATACAGAATATTTATTTGTTGTTGGGGATTTAAAAGCAAAAAAAAAAAAAGTCTCAAATAAATGATGCTGGGCAACACTCAAAGAATTTGCACTTAATGAAAAGCCTACTCTTCAATACAAATCACCTTATTCACTTCTTCTGTCCTCTCTTGTTGTGTCTGATTTCATTTCCTTTGGTTAGCCTGCATTATTGCCTCCTCTCTTGTGCTATTGATTTTGGTAAATATGGTTATTACAGCATAAAAACCTTTGAGTCTCTATCCATTCTCTGCTCTCAAGGAAGCAGGGTGAAAAAATAAAAGTAACCAATCTCATCTCCAATTTACATTCACTTTTGCTGGAAAACATTCATTTATGTGTAGACAATCAATGTCACGTACAGAATAATTGGAATGTTATTAATTTAACTATATTCCTGTGCGGATGTGTATTAGCCTACTATGGGTGTGTGGTGCTGGCGAACAGATAAACAGATTATTATCTCTTTAAAATGACTTTCACTATATTTTAGTTATCCACATGAAAACATATTCCAATTATGAAACAATCTGCCCTTAAAAGTGCATAGGTTTTCCTTCAAACTTCTATCCAACTGAGACTATCTTGGGAGAATCTTGAACCCAGGTAAACTGTCAAAGGCCTCTGAGGCCAGACAACAGGAAGCACCTGTGGTTTTCTTGTAGCTGGCAGCCGTACCCAACCGACTCTAATCCAATCACAGAATGGCAGCAGGGCAGCTTCAGCTCTGCCTGATGGATATTGCTCCTGTCAACACCAGACCACAGATCTGTAGTTGTCCTGTTTAGGTTTGACTGTCTCACTTGTGTTTCTCATTCTATAATGTCCAGCCAACAACGCTGAATTTGTTGATTATCTGCTCAACCATCATCTCTCATCATGGGGGACATGCAAAAAAACGTCATGACTTAAGAGGTATCCTTTTAACAATCCAATCCAATAGCAATACTCCTTTGCTAGGTTTTAAAAATTAAAGGTAGCACTAAAGAAATACATATATTGCATGTGACAACAAAAATAAACATAATTAATCATGCCATAAACATTTCAGTTCAATGACTCTGCTTAACCCTCCAGAGAAACACACCTACTGTACCCATATAGTGGTCATTGAATTAAATGAGGGGGCTGTGTTGTTTAATGGGAACCTATTGACCGTATAGAAGGAACATATTGTTAGCCATGTAGCACCATGTTATTGAAATACAAATTTTTCGAAATACAATTTCGGTTAACACCTTGGAAAGATCCATCCATCCTTGCATTTCCTTTTACTTATCTGGGGACTTGTCATGGAGGCAGCACACTATGCAGGGTATTCTAGAGGTCCCTCTTCCCAAAAAAAAAAATGTTCTTCATGTTCAGGCCAGATGGGATATATAATCCCTCCAGTGAGTTCTGGGCCAACCCCAGGCTAGGCTCCTTATTCAAACGTGCGTGGAAAACCTCGAAAGGAAGGGACCCAGGAGGCATCCTAATCAGATGCCTGAACCACCTCAACTAGCTCTTTCCGTCTCAAAGGAGTTGTGGCTGTACTCCAAGCTCCCTCTGCATGCCTGAGTTGCTCACCGTATCTCTGAGGCTGAGCCCAGCTACCTTCAGGTGAAAGTCTGAGTACCCTGTACCTGCAATGTCTTTCTTTCGGACACTGCTAATGATCATAGATGAGAGTTGGATCATAGATGGGCTGGTAAATTGAAAGCTTTGCTTTTCTCTTTAACACAGTGGCTTGGTACAACAGCTTACTGTAAGTCTACCATACCCAACATTTTCCTTATGGACTGACTGACTGAAACTGACTGACCTACACTTTTGGTTGGCAAAGTAGAGGACTCCTTAGCCAACTAGTCCAGCTCAGTGGCTTCAAGACTTAATTAATTTCACTTGAGGCACCAGAACAAAGCATTAAGCATCTGCTTGTAACTTATTGCTATTACTATTGTTATTATTATAATTACAAATTCGTATTATTTTTTAAATCCAGCTGAAAAAAAAGATCTTTCTACTCAGTGTCACGTTTAATTATTTAGAAGACACTACTAATTTCTGTGTCACTCAAAGATGTGTATATGTATTCAAATTGTGCCACTGAGAAGATGACATTTAAGAAATTCCATGTTATGTTGCCTGTTGTAAAAACACCTGGGTGGGTGTCTAATACCCCAACAATCTTTGCCAGGGGCATGGGTAAGATTTTCTTCAAGTCTCAGACTCAGGACTCACAGGACTTGTTTGACAGGATCAGAAGCTCCTCAAAGTGCTGTTTCCATTGTCTGGGGAAACCAAAAGTCCTTCTCCGCAGCCTCCCAAAGTCCTCTGACATCTGAGTTCTTACTACCCTGACTGGAAAATGTGGGCCATCTGTTGTCCAGTTACCTCTCTGCTGCTTCAGTAGAATGAAAGGCCTTCCAAGCCTAAAAAGGCCTCATTCTTCTGCCTAATGGCTTCCATCACTACATGTGTCTACCTGCAGGTTCCAATGTAGCTGCCTCAACAGGCGTCAATGACTTTCTGACCACAGCTCACAGCCAACTCAGACTCCATGTTCTCAACCTGCTGTAGGCTGCATGAAAAACTCTTCCTGAGGTGGGAGTTGAAGACCTCACAGACAGGGGCCTTCACCATATGTTCCCTGATTAGGAAGGAAAAAAAAGTTGAATAACAAATATAACCATATGTTTAATTCTTATGTTATTTATGATAGTTTTATTGTAATAAAATGTGTCCCCTTTCAGACTGCTCACAGCAAAGCTATGGAGACACTCTTAATGAAAGAGTCATATGAGGCCAAAGGCCACATGTTCATTCATACTGAAATACTTCCCTTATCTGAGTACAATGATGTAATCACATGACATGCACAGTTGACCCGGACGAGAGTTTTTTTTTTTTTTTACTGACTGATAAAATCAAATTACATTTCAAAGGTTCCCTGAGACGTACTAGCAAGAGGAAACACACGTTACAGTCATGATATGATAGGATGTTGCTGTCTTCCTGTAGATTGTATGTAGCCATTTAAGATATTGTATTGTAGTGGTTGGGTGTAAATGTATTATAATCTGGCATTAATATGACAATCAGTGTGTTTTGAATAATGCCATTTAAACTCTGGGTTATTTCATACCCATTGTAGAACATAAGGTCAGTAGTTAAGAAGCCTTTTTGCTGATGGAAGGCCAAAATGTACAAAAAAAAAAAAAATCAATCCACCAAATGTGAACATGGCCTCAAACCTAATATATGAAAGTCTCATCGTAATAGTTTGGCTCAGGTCTTGCTATAACATTCTCTGAAGAGTCTATGGGGTAAAAAAAACCTTTGACTCAGCCAGGAACCCTTGTAATTAGGTGTAGTGCTGGATAGGCCCATTGTAATACAAAACTACATGACTAGTAATTCTAAAGTCTTGCAAACCCTCAGCTAAAAGGATAATAGCTGGGCCTTAGAAAGAAACATGGCTGAGCCACGGAATAAAAGATATTTAGTCCAATTGCTTTGCTGAATACAGAAACTAAATCAAATAGGTGTAAATTAAGAGATTGTTTAATTACGCCGACTATGAGTGCGAACCAGTTAATAAGAGTAAGTTTAAGACTAGATGATTCCCTGGTGGGCAGGCAGGATTACCTCTATAATCTCTTCTGTCACATATAGTGATGCCCCAAATCTCCCCTTGCTCTGAGGAGCATTCAACCCGTCAACTGAAATGAAAGAGGCCTTAACGAACACCTCTCTCCCACTCATGGAGTACTCCCATCTACTCACTGTTTAACATGGGCTGTGTAGCCCCTACTGATGGTGTGTAAGCCAAAGCTTGGAGATCAGAGTCCAGGGTGAACTTAATTCTCATGTTCCTTTAAAGAAAAGAAAAATTTGCAGTCTTTTGGCTATTTTGTGTGTGTGGGGGTGTGTTTCTGCATTTGTGTGTGAGAGTGAAACAGCATCTACACTCTCATAGAAACACTATGGGTTTCTCTTTCCTATAGCATCAGTCTCAGAAGGATGCATCAAAACTATATAATACAGAACATGTAAAATGGTTCAGGTCATTAAAAAAAATTATAAACCAACTAAAATGAAATAATACAGAGAAGTCATGTTTACTCTGAACTTAAGAAATGTAATAGCGCTAGCAATATGCTAATATCCCAATCCCCACTTGGAGTTAAGGGACCGAGAGTAGGAGCCCTGTTTCTCTTATGCATTATCATAAATCATAGTAGGCCTATTTAGTCATTCAATACCACACTGTCCCCCAGGACCATAATCTGTTTACAGGAGCAATGCAGCTTTGCATAGTACTTTCCAATCCATACCAAATGCATTTTTAATTGGTAAATAAATGCAAAATGCATGCTAACAGGCAATTGTAGCAGTGCTCCTGAATGCTTAAATATTGTTCTAAGCATGATGTTCACATTATGGATTTTGCATCACCGTGTGTTTCCAAGGTGATTTATAATCAGCCAAGGATCCAGTCTGTTGTAGCATAATGGAAGGTCTTGAACTGAGCTATGACTTCATCACATCTCAACATGAATATTGAAGATTTCACCAAGCCTCTTAAGGAGAACCCTCATAAATTGTGTGTAAGAATATATATCCAAATCTATTTTTTATTTTTTAGCCACTACCACAAACAATTCCTAACTCCTAGAATTATCAACCATCAGTGGGGGTAAATGTCATCTGTCCCGCAGCTGATGAATTTATATGTATGCACCAATAATAGGTATCGAGCTCAACTATTAGTAGTTATAGAAAACAGTATTTGTGTTTTTGCTTTATAAATCACAAACTGTATTGCTTTTCAGTTGAGTATTAATGGGTAGACTATCTTTTCTTTTTTTTTTTTTTTTTGCACTGACTTGGTTAATTATTTTTAGCAGAACCAGGAGCCTGCTTTAAAATGTGACTGCCGTTCCAGAGCCATCCTGAGATCAAAGGCCAAGGCCCATCACCATGTGGGGGAACACATGATTCCACGGCAGGTCAGGGTGTAACAAGCATAAACATCTATTTGATTACACAACAGTTACAGAGGGATGATGGTTAGATGATGTCTAGGGAAAGAAAGAAAGCCAATGTTCTTTCTGTTATTTCTAGGAAAGTGTGACACTTTTCAGTGTTGACAGACACAGATGGAACTTGGATTCACATTGACACTTATTGAGTTTAACACTGATAGACTTGTGATATTGTATTTAATCTGTCCATCTACTTTGGCCTCCTGAACATTTCAGCTAACTTATTTTCTACTTTAGATGAGATTTGTTAAATATTAATACAAATAGACATGTCTATTTATTCAAGCTACAGCAATCTTTATATGGGCCCGTTTAAAGTGCTCATTTAATTTATGAATATGATGACTTTATAGCAATGGGTTACTATTATGGAACCATAATACTATCCTGTCAATAATCTTGGCAGTACTCCAAGAGGATACAGTTTCTGTAAATTAGGTCCAAAGTTGAAACATTGCCTTTTATTACTCTAATTGGGGGAGGGGGAGGGGAGATAGACATTTATAGCATTGCAGGAACAGGCAATGGGTATCATGACTTTATAGTTTAACAGCTCTAGTTTTGTTTTATGTTTAAGACACTTAATAGGTTTACAATGAAAGGTAAATTGATATGAAACTTTTAAGAACATTTGATATAAAGCTTGTACCGGTCACACTGTAGAGTGAGAGAATGCAACAATAAGGAAGATATATTTTCAGACATTTAACTTTAAAAAAAAGATTGAACCTACATTAAAGTTCCATTAAACTGTGACTAGAAATATTTAAAATGACATAGAATATATTTCTCGTTATTTTCTTTTTAAGAAGGGTCTGTGAAGTGTTTAAAAATTCTACTACTACTCATTCAGTGCAAACAGACACCAGGAATTAATGAAAACATATTTCATACATAATCACAGTGTACTGAAAGCGAATCATAGTTTTATCATAGACTGAGTCTCCTTTGACTCTATCCAAGAAATGGATTAGGAAGGAAAGAGGTGGTGGTTTGTCGCTTGTACGCACACCACCAGTGAATCAATACAGCCAAAGATTTAAGATATTGTCCTTATCTTGGTTTTATCACATCCTTATCAAAATATGAGCGCCTACAGCCTCATGGGTGATCAATGAACATTCCTACTGCTACTGAAACAAACACAAGGGCATCTATCTGTGCTCTGTCCGTTCTTATCTAAACAAGTCATCACATGGTCATCATCCATTATTTCATCAGTGATCAAAATCAAATGCTTTATTAAACCCAGCTTCACCTCAACCACTGGTTAGTGAAGATTTCAAAAATAATTATCACCTGAGTCTTATTTTGGCAAAGGACCGTGACCAAGTGACTAAACACAACTCTTCCCAGCTGATAAAATACACAGGACCACAGTGGAGCATACGTGAGTATGGACCCTATGACACTGTCCTATCAAGAGGCTATCAGTGTCTTATCTAAAGCTGTGTAAAGCTGGTGCCAAACATGAGTTACTGGTCAATGATAAACCACAGGGATGTGACAGTATAGTTAACCTTGTAAACACCCAAGGGATAAGGGTACACAATAATATTTTATGAATATATTCCTAGTATTTAGAAGGACATATTCAGAGGCAGTACACTGAAATTTACTTAAATGGAAATTGCTATTTCTCATTCAAATAAGCAATTTCATGCTGCTGAATTTGCTGCATAGAAGTATACTGAATGCACCATAGGTAGAAGATATCGCACTTCTTGCAGCCAAGTAATTCACAAGTACTGTAGGTTTATCAATAAAACTACCCATGAAGGAGTGGGTGTATAATGGTCATTATGGTTGTACTGGAGAGAACAGAACAAATATCAGCGATTCAGTGGGTGATTTATTCCACACAACTGAAAAGCACATATATATATATATATATTCATATATTTATGGATTTACCTACAATAAGAGACAGAATGAACATGTGAGAAAGCATAGCCTGTACTTTTTTCTGGCACATGATACATGTTAGTACAAATATAACCACAAGAACTCCAAAGTCAGGTTAACTAGCAAATAAAGAAAAAATAAGAATAGGTGTGTGCGTAAGAGTGAGAGAGAACGTGTGTGTGTGTGTGTGTATAAGGGTGGTAGACAGCTTGCACAGACCCAACAGCATATCACCTCATCTGTCAATCAAGCCACAGGGGAGGTGAAGGGTAAGGAGGAGACAGGCACGCTGGCTAATCATTTTGTAATCAGGCGTCAAAACAAAACAAAAAAATGTTTATCTGATCAGTGCAGGCGGCTGCCAGAGTTGACATGGATGTTTTTTCCTCCTGTGTCATCATGTCAGGGCTAATGGACAGTGGTAAGGAGGGGAGTTAATTACTTTTGACGATGCTCCCCGCTAATTTCCCATTTATATGGAGGCCCCTTTTCTCCTCTGCCATCGTGTCCAGGCAGGGAAACTGTTTGGCTGCTGTTTGCATCAGAATAACTACGGCATCTCTGTGCGTATGAAAATACTTTGGACACTATTATCTCCTTCTACTTCCTTAATTGTTTTTTTTTTTTTTTTTAAGTGTTCAATGTGAGGTAAAGGAGGAACTTTGTTTCACAACACGGGACAAATAGAACCATTTAAACAAACACACATTCCCATTTACACACATATAATGGGAATGTAATTCCTTTTCTTGGTTCTTTTGGATCTGTTTCAAGTTTAGGTTCTGTTTTTGTTGGGTCATGACCAAGTTTTAGTTGAAATTAATTTATTTGTTTGATTTTTTTTGTGCCCTTGCCCACACCCAGCTCATATGATTTTGTCTGAAATACAAGAACCAAAGGGATATAGATAAAACAGTAGAGGGCATTAAACCAGGATAGTCACAAGGAACAAGACAAAAATCAAATATATTAAATCATGAAATATCTCTTTTTGCCATGTATTAAAATGGTCATTTTGAAAAATACTTATTAATATCAAAGCTATGTTCAATGCTTCCATCTAAGCTTTAGTATGTTCACTACTTTTAGGACAAAATATCTTGTGACTCTCTTTTTCACACGTACACACATAACACTCATGGTTACACAGGGTTACAAAGTTTCACAAAAAGAAAAAAAATTGTTTTTTATGCACTATTTTCAGCAATAGGTTGCTTCCACTGGTGATCAGGAGAGTAATGCCAGTTCTTCTCACACCTATGAAACTGTCTTTGATTGGCAGACAGGCATCGGAGAGGTTGACTTTATTTCACTGTGTGAGTGACACCTTGTCATCTGCGACACCATCACAAGCTCTGTCACTTTTCTTTGCTTCAGCTGGACTCTTGTTGACATCACATCTTGAAAGGCCCATGCCACCGATTTATATTTCATGTAATCCACAGCCCCTTACTTTCCGAGTTCTTGTTTTAAACTTTGGCCTCCTCACTCTGTTATTACCTTGACCTTTGTAAATGCTCCATCTTACACTTATGAAAGTGGGCTGATGTAAGGTGAATTGCATATATAAAGCTATATGGTGTAAGCAGTTTAAATATAAGTAATCTGTGAATAAATTATTGGATGTGCTTCTTTGTATTCTGAAGATTTCTAAAACTGCAGTTATTATACCATCACTAAATAGAGTTTCAGAGAAATTCTGTTATTATTCATAACAAATTTTCCCCAACTTGGTCTAAATCTGTGTTGAATCTATGACAGATGCCCCCTCCTTAAAGCCCTTTACATTATTATATGTTATCCTAATGGTAGCAGTCAGCATACTTAATACTAGAATTGGGCCTGATAAACGATGGGCCTCCTGGCTGATATATGTGGAAGGGCCAAAAGTGAAGAGGGACATTTTATACTTGGCCATCAATCTGACCGGGATCAGTGGGCACTAGTGGAGACAGAGGTAATTCATTTTAAAAGGGGCTCAGTGGGCTACGCGGGGCCCTAAGGGGTGGTGATGGGGTCTCACCCTATGATTGAGATCCTGAAAGTGGAGCTGTTTTATGGGCTTCTTAATTTAGAGAGGCAGGCACTGCCATAGATGCCTTGTCAGTAAAGGAGAGGGGCAAAAGGGCAAAAGGGATTGACCTCAAAGATGTACATTAATTAACCACAAGTTGAACAATTTGAGCTCTCCGTGCATTTGTGCACATCTTAGGGAAAATGTGGAGTGAAAGATACATACCATATACATAATAGAACTTTCCTAGACAAAAGGACATAATCTATTATGGACCGAGGAACTGCGTGCTGTGTAGGTGTATTCAGAGTCTTAAATGATTTATATTGGTCATCTATCTTTGATTGAATGGGAAGTGGTGACATCCATATACCTTGTAGGTCATAGATATAAATGATGATACACAGACAAGCATGACCCCAGTGTCTCCTCACAGTCCATATGGGGAATAATAATCAATCTTTCTGCCACAGACCCTCTGGAAAAGGATCTGTGAGAAAGGTAGTGCTGTTGTTGAAGTTAACAGCACTCTACCTTGTCGTTCTAAACAGTGGGTCTATGCAGGGTTGATTCTTCCAGAAATGGCTATTACAAATCAAGCGATTGATGAGCATTTAACCATGACACCAGTCAATCAGAAAGACAAATCCTCTGTGTCACTCTGTGCTGCCACCTATTCTGTGGGAGACAGGCATTCTCCCTGCATGCAAACAATGTCCCGATTTTGTCAGGGACACAATAACAGCTCTGGCAGACCCCATTTGCATCACCGTGTGAACAACAAATGCAATTGATCACAATATTGATTATTGTATTTTGGAGAAAAGAGATGTCCTCAGAGACCAGTTGAGGCTGATCAATCAGATGCTTAGATTTATCTTTTTTGACCTTTCTGAATAATCTAAGAATTTCTATTAGTAAGAATGAGTAAGAATTATGAAATGTCACCTGGTTCTGACTCATATAAGACATATGTGGAAGAAATGAAAATATAGGTTCTGTTCATGAAGAAGTGGCAATAATGGCAATACCTCCTGCTGTTATACATGTCACACCTTTAATATTATCATAAAAGTTTTAATTAAATTGATTACCAATAAACTGTTTGCATTATATAATATAACTGATTTCTACAATTACGTAGTAGGGAGTGAAAGATAAGATAGAGTCCACACACCATCCTCTTGGCAATTGAAAAATTTGAAGGGAGTGGGGATTGTGCCATCGTGTTTTACTCGTTTAAGACCACTCCTCAGTCTGATGAGTTAATTGATATATTCAAGAATCTGTGGAGGGGATTGGATAGGTGGACAGAGGCATTTTCTGTGAGCTATGCCTTCAGTGTTTTCCTGAAAAAGAGGAAGAAAGTACAACACATTCATCCACTTAAGTCAAGATAAATCGTCCTCTGGCCTGAAGTTATGAGTCGAAGACATCACGCTTCTCATCCAAGACACTTCTTTGGTACAGCCACCAGTCAGCAGAACAAACGATGTAGTCACACCACTTGTTTGAGCCAGCCAGCACTCAAAGTAACTCTCTAATTGAGGATGTACATCACACTGCAACAGTTGCATATTATTAACACACAAAACAAGGGCCAATTGATCATTAGTGCATCAATATGTAGTTTGCATAAAATTATTTCCTTTAAATAGTCTGTGTTTGAGGTGACACAGGGTTGGCTCATCAATAATGTAAATGAGCCATTAGGGCATTAAGAGGCTGTCTGTGGGAATGACAGACCACCAGGCGTCAGTGAGTTAATATCCAATGCAGCACTCCCTGCCACACAGGCCAATGGCTCAACCAATTATACACACAAATTACAGATACCTAAAGCCAGGGCTGTTTTACTTAGTAATTTAAAGTGTGCTTTTTTTTGGATAGTTACAATGATTTACAGGAGACAAAATATAGAGTCCGACACTGATTCATAGAATTTCTTGTCTGCTTTGATTTCAGTTTACTAATTTTCAATATCTTAAATTCTTGCAGTTCACTCACAGCAGACTGTTACCTGTGACACAGGTTCAAATAAAAAGCGATTAGAGATGATTACAAATGCGATCTACTCCTGAGCAGAATTCCCAATGAGGCAGTCAGAGCTCATCTCAGACCATGCCCTTTGCCTCAATCCATAAGTGCTCCTGGCTGCCACCTGCAACCTTGAGACTCCCCCTTCTCTCCTCTGTCTCCCTCCGTTCTTCTCCATGTCTGCCAATAATAAGGAGCTAGATGAAGTGGCAGTAGGAGGAAATGTTTACCATGAAATTAGATGTGTCATCTCCAGAATCTGTGATGCAAGCCACAGAGAAGGCTATCAATGTAATCCATCACACCATTGACTCTTGGAGGATAAAGGATTCAAATTTGCAGCATAAAGGTTATTTAGACAAGAAAAGTCTGTCATCCTGTAGCAAGATGCTGTTTTTAGACAATGGTACAGTGTACTCTGACTATCCACAGTACAATACCACAATGCCAACCATAAATATACTTTCATCCAAACATTTTTACAGCTGGTAGAACACAAACACATTAGGGTCATTCAATTTCAGTGCATAGACTGTTGAACCACTCTCTCTGGGCATAATTTTAAATGCAGGAACAGGAGTATGGTACATGGATACCTCCTGTTGGTGTTAATGTCAGTGGAAGCAGCCAATTTGTTTCCACCACACACTGGGGTTGTAATTCACTCTGGGTGTTATAATTCAGAGTGTTTACCAGTAAAATTGTATTGGAATTTTAATCTTTTTGAGTTTTCTATATACTATTGGAAATTATACAGTTTTTTTCTGTAGATTATAAAAAAGCTCCTGTCATGTACATCCAAACATCAGTCTATATCAGTCCAACTGAGTCATTGTGTAAATATAGCATGTATTTGGGATATAAAGATGATCAGGTAATGTAATAGCTTAAATAATAGGATCATGTGTCTCAGAATGATTGGGCCATATCTTTACCTGCCATGCCACTCATGCTCTGCCATCATCTCTGAAGGCTAGCACACGAGGGGGCTCGTTAGCCTACTCTTACAGATGTGACAAGCACACCATAATAGCCCAATTATCCCAAAATGCCAAATTTCACTCCAAAGGAAAAGGAGTGTGTAGTGATTAATGGTGAACACTTAAGGGGAAGAGTTAGACAACGCTGTTGGATAGGAGAAAATATGTATCAGGCTGCCACCACTACAGATGCTTCCTCCCCCCTGACAACTGCAATTCATTTGAGATGCTATTAACATGCATAATTATGCTAATCAAGCAGTAATTAAGTGCCAATTCATCAGAGACCATTTTTTGTCTGTAATTTCATCAAGCATGGCTGCTGGGGTTTGTTTTTTCGTGCATATTTCTTTATACAATATTTCTCAAATGAGGTGCTCTCATTTCATCTAACAGCCCCTTTGCTGTATGCTTGTGAAGTTTGTAAACAGGATGTGTTAGAGATTCATTCTTAGATTCATCAATCTCTCCTGCTCAGAAGTCAAATTTTAAGAGGCTGTTCAGGTCGAAATATCAGTTTGTCTTACATTTTGGTTTATAATCAAATATATTCAGAATGAGGGACATTTCCATCAGCCTAAGTTGTACTTTGTTTTAATGCTAATCAAAAATGGTGAGTGTGTTTAATACAATACTTATTAAACACAAACATGCTACCATTATAATAGTGAGCATGTTAGCATGATGATGTGAGCAACTCAAACTCAAAGTGACACAGCCCTTATACTAAGTACAGCCTCACAGAGCCACTAGCTCTGTAGTCGTCAGTTACATATATCGTTTTGAAAAAAAAAAAAAAAAAAAATCTTTTTACACCTATTGTACTCCTTTAAAAATGTGCATTGATTGCAAGGGCCTGGGTGCAAGCAGCATTAGCGTTTGAGATATTTCATCATTGCTCACCTTCAGCAGCTTCATTGATCTTTTCATACCAAATACTCTTTATGATGCCATCTTTGTTGACATTTTGTACATATATTGTTTCGGATAACCAAGACGAAAGTCCCTCTCGCAAACTGTTTTAATTGATTTTTGAAGACAATGGGAGCCAGTTATAAGTGTGGCAAACCTGCTTTAGAACAGATATTACAAGTGTAGGTTGAAACCGCAGGGCATACAATAGTGTTTAAATACATGCATACACAATTTCACTGGACTATACCGTATATAATATAACAACATCTCAAGAGTATGATTCCCAAATGCATTTTGTTATAACACAGCAAAGATTTCCATTTCCATATCTCTGTTCTCAATGGTGTGCGATGCTACCATGCCTTCTGAGGCAGTGTGGCACATATGAAATGTTATTTGCAATGGCATTTCTCTGTCCAGTTTGACCCTGGGAGCCAGACAGGTGTTCTCATTGGACATGAAAGCCTCTAGTGATGCGTGTCAGTCTTGATCACCCATGATGATGGCCTGAGGTAAGGAAACTGCTTCGATTCCTCTGACATGGGAACTCTTTTGAGTTTCAGCACTTTTATGATAGTTTTGGCAGCCAGAACAACGGTTCAGGCATTGAGTTGGACAGTTGTAACTACCTTTTTATCAGTCCATTGCACTTATGTTTGACAGATCCTTTTCCATGGCTATGATAGAATTTGTCATTTTGCTCTCTCTGTCTGTGTATTTGTCTCTGTAGAAAAACTGTACTTCTCTAATTGCATCCCAGGGTGTCACTTGGCCAGAAGATTGACCTTTGAGTTTGGTATATTGTCGTTGCAGTGTTTCCAGGTTCTGGAGTCCTGTTACAGTAATGTTTGGGGTAATGTCAAATGTGGAAGTTGATTAAGATTTTTTGAGACTGTCCTCCTTTCCCATGCTTACCATGGTAATCATGACAGGAACAAAGCAGGATTATAACACTGTGTAGGCCACAGATTTTCCTATTTTTTCCCAGTCACTGTTTTTTTTAAAGTATGTGGTTACAATCCTAAAGAGTCCATCCCTATTAAAAAATGATCAAATGCAATGTTGATTTAATAATCAAGTATTGGCATCATCCTCGGTCTGTAGTATGTGACTCTGTAAGCGTGTCTATAATTCCCTATAAATCTCATCATGACTGATTTCTTTCCTGTCCCTCAATAAGGCCATATTTTTCAGGCAATGAAAAACATAGACAAATAACTAAGCATGACATGGAGGGAGCTGCTTTGGCTACCAATGAAAAGCTTCCTTGGCACCAAGGGGGCTGATCATAACCAAGCTCTTATACTTCAGTTCCCCAAATCACATCCCATCATGCTTGTTTTGGACTGCCTGTCACAGTTTCTTTGTGGTGAGTTCAGATCATCTGCAGACAATTCAAGGAGATTTATAGCCACCGAATTTGGCATAAATGTTATAAAAGAGCATTGATGCCAAATAAGGCTGTTACTTGGTGTTCACTGAGCATGGAAAGAAGAAAACAGAGAGAAACAGACTGGGTGATGGTGTCTGGCTGTACAGGATGAGATGGGCTCTGAGGTTTGATGGGGCAGAAGAAGGCTCATGCAGACGCCTGGCTGCTCCTTTTGACGGCGTGTCAGGGTTGGCTTGCAAGCTGCTCTGCCGCATCTGGGTGATGCAGTCATCATTGTGGCAGGCCTGTCAGAACACACTGGTGTGCTGGAGACAGATACAGTTTTAGTGGCTGGATGGGGAGTATGTAACACATGCACCACCCTTACATTGAATATGTTCCCCAAACTGGCAAGCTGGTGGCAAGTTAATGACAGGAACGACCAGTGACATCATATAAAAACATGATTATGCTCCACGAAAGACATCTGAGTGAGTCCATAGATCAAACAGACAGGGTGATGACTTAAAGCGCTAACACTCTTGGTAACAGAATACAAGTCTGCTTCTAATGGAAATTTTTACAACAAAAAGTGATACAAAAGTGATAAACACACACACAAAGAAGGAGGATGAGACTGAGGGAAAAGAGAGAAGGCATTGCCTAGAGAGGGTTTACGTTGCATCACCAGCGTAGTGTTTTTATTTGTGATGTATTCAAATGAATTGACAGTCACAGTGGGAAAATAATGTGTAATCATTAGCAAAGGGTTTGCAAATTATTTATGTAATGTAAACCGTGATAATTTACTTCCACTTCTTTTCTTATACTGCCATTAACAAGTAACTTTGAAAGCAATAAATGTCACAATTGCATTCACTTGATTAAAACAATAGATATCATATTGCAAGGTAAGATGTCAGTCATACCAAGACTCCTGCACATAGCAATTTACTGCTTAAGTGTTATGAGAGAGGGTGACACAAATAATAGCTATTAAACTGTCAGCTAGTGGAGGCTGGATCACATTACTGAAATTAGCTGAGATGCACTATTATAAACAATGGCATCCTCTCATAACACACGCACAGACAGAACAGGATGGATGCAGAATAAAATTGAAAGAAATCTGGACACATTTCCTTATGTAAAAGTTATATTACAGCTGCTTTTATTTTTCCACAATGCTACAATGCATGTCTGATTTGTATTCTGACAATTTGGGCATCTAACATTGCATCTAATATCATTTGATTTTATTTCTCATCCTGGATTGTCCATCACCCCCTGGCCAATGTACAATACTTTCATTTGAAACCACTTCAGACTGAGCCCAGTATCTGATTAATGATGTGACATCCTCTCATGTCCTTTGTGCTGGCTTGATACCCATGTTCCAATCTGTCCGGCTTAAAGTGTAATTACAAATGTAGCAATACAGTCCAACATATCACACTCTTTTAAAGGGAACCGATGGCCAATTCAGTGCCGCTAAATAGCAATCTTACCCCTGACAAACACCAACAGTACAAAGACAAAAAATTAAACAATCCATGCTGTTTCCATGAAACGCAAACAAGCGTTTTCCTACTTCAACGCTCTGTGGTGCCCTTCAGGGGATCAACTGTGAGGGTTCAAAGGCTGATCTTATGGCGCATGATAAATCCAAAGGCAACACTGACATCTGCTGGTTTTGAGGACTGAAACTGTCAAAATCCAAAATAAATAAATAACTCAATTCTCTGTTTTAATTTGTTCCTGTATTTTTTTTTTTTACCTTAATTCCTCTATTTATTTATGTTACCATTTAATTTTCAATTTTTTTTTTACCCACCCATTTTTGCCGATCCAAATGGAAATTTAAATGGGAAAGTCAATAAATAGGGGAATTAACTCAAAAGGTAAATAAATAATAACTGTTTTATTGAGAAATTTATTGATTTTATATATTAATTATATTTTGACTATTTGTTGTATTGTAGTTAATTCCTCCATATTTACATTGCTACAACACAAATAATATTTTAAAATCAGTCATGTCTCACATTTGCAAAATGCACTATCCCAATCCTCCTGCCCACTAATTTCCATTTAACATAGATCAATTGAGTACTGTTACACGCTTATCAGCAGGACTAATTTATTTATGAACCTGTCATTTGTAATCATTGATCAGGATGTTCTCTTTTAGGGAACTAATGATATGCAGAGGTAAAAGATTCCCTAATTATTGTGTTTGGTATGATTGAGGCCGTGTGCTTCTCCATGAAGGTTCAAAGGGGAACTGACTGCTGCCCTGTCTGCCACACTCCCAGACGTGCCAGCAGAATCCGAGCAGATTTATTAGCACTGCAAGTGAAGGAAAACACCCCAGCACAATGTCCTTTAAATTTTGTTCCTTTAGCGTTCGGTCTGTGTTAAATTTAATATTCCTACTATTCCTACAATATTAAGTGTAGTGGACGTTATTACAGTATTTTAAGAGATGCCATATCATTGCCACTGTAACCTGCTTAAAGTTTTCTGTCAGGTCTCCATTTATATAAGTAATATTAACTAAGAAAATTATAAATAATAAAATATAAAATTTCATGATCAAGAATGCAATTTAGCTCAACATAGACCTTTATTATATTCCTAAAACTACAGTTTGTCTTTGACTCAGGATTTTACTTGTATATATGTGTATATATTATTGTATAAATGTATAGTCACAATTGTTAAGTTATTATATGTATTTTTCAGTGAAAAATGCCGTATGTGGATGCATTGCTACAATGGTATTGAGTTGTGTTCTTGAACGTGCAAAGGTTTAACCACGTCCCAGGGAGAGGTATCGACCTAAGTGAGAGCTGGTTGTGGTTAGGTTGTGTCTCTTGTCTCTGCTTTTAGTAGCACGTGTTATCATCACAATTTATTATTAAGGACCTTAACAGCCTTTCTAATGTTGTCTGGGGAAAGTTTGCCATAGAAAGTAATAGGTTTGTTGAGATGAAAGACTTTTCCAATGTACCTGCTTATAGCAAGAACAAAGTTTGCCAGATTCTGTGTAAGCAACGTAACAAGATGGTGGCCTTGCTTTGAATGTTTCGGTTTGTTTTCACTGTAGTTCCCTGGCACATGTACCTCCACTGTAGTCAGCTAATGTTTTAAGTGAAATGTAGTTATTTAAAAATGTCTAGACGCCTGTGTTGGTCATGTCGTTATAGTAAGTAAATGGGTTACATGATAATGTTTAAATGTGTCTGTGTAACATACGGCACATGTATTGTTGTAGATATTCTATAAATGTGTAGATAATAATTATGTTTCAAGATGCAGTTAAACAGTAGAACAAATAGTCTTGATTACAAAGTTGGAGCTTTAGTGATCAGGAAGATAATATGAATGTGAGACGATTTTGGAAGTAAAAAGAGAAATATCATCTTCAGCTAGTTCTGCACAAAAGACCTGTCACATATAGATAGTAACTACTTTGTAATATGGTCAGTGGAGGTTTATTTTTCTTATATCATCAGAAATAGTTGATATTGCCTCCCTATGCTTATGCAGTATCATCAAATCACAGAACATTCGTATCTGAGGTCAGCAACACTATGTCTAAGTCTATATAAGCAGACAAAGCTGCTTAACCCAATGTTAAAGATAATTTTCCAATGTGTTATAACTTTAAACCAGTTATTCAGACTCTTCCAGTTTAAAAACCTGGGTTAGTACAACAACGGTCTGCAAAGTGTTCTTGCATTTTTCACTTTTGCCCACGAGTGGGCAGTCTTGGCTCAATTGTCTATTTAAGACCTTAATGTCCGTCCATGAAGTGATCCTTTAACCACACAAAATTGTCTACCTCACTAAAATAACTAAAAACATCTCACACACACTTTATTTCAAGTATTATAATGTATGATATGATTTATATGATCAAGGTGCTTTTTTTTTTTTATAATGTCATCATCTTAAAAAAATCCAACAAGGGTAATTGTTTACCTGATATTTTTTATATTACTGTATATTCGCAATGATCTTATGGAACAAGGCAACTTTTGCCTTGATGCAGGAGAGTATCATTATTGTACCATGAAGAATCAAAATGATTTAATTTTCAAATGAATGAGCAACATCAACACTCAGTAACTGTTGTCAGTTATTATACTGTCAGTTATTATACTGTTGAGTTAATCCACATATATATATATATATATAT
>CM076648.1:8492331-8535003 GCA_038496675.1 Rachycentron canadum | reverse complement strand
CCAGAGCAACTCCTTGGCTCACGAGACGTTCTCGACTCAGCAGATGTATAAGAGACAGATATATATATATATATATATATATATATAAAACAAGAAAAGGTCATCAATGTCCTAAACTAAATCTACAGAAGTTTAGATACAAAATGGTCAGTAAAATGAGATGCTTTAAAACACAAGTGTAAGCTTTGGAATCCAACTGTATAAGGAATGCAGAGAGCAGCTTTCATAAAACACTCCACACAATGCCATCATTCATCAGCATTTTAGGTGAACATTGTGTAAGCGACATCTGGTGAAAAATACATTAACAACAAAAACATCACTTGCTTAACATAGCACCTTTGCAGCCCATCCAGCAAATCACTACGTCAATGCATCTTGGTTGCATTTCTGCATTCGAATTTCCATTGATTTGGTAAAGTCACTTAGTGGGTGAGAGGGGAGTTTGGTGTGTCTGTGGCACTTTTGAAATTATTGTTTGTGACCATTAGCTTCAGCCTTTATTCCAGGCTGCTCCAGCCTCTCGGCCTGTCTGACCAAGCTGGGGCTGAGGCCCCTGAGCGCTGCAGAGGGCAATCTGGAAACCCCATTCAATGTTAGCGCACCACTGTCTATTGGGCAGATATAGTCTGCAGAGTCATCAGGTTTTCTTTTTCTCAGGTGACTGAACTGAGTGAAGCCCAGCTTCTTTGGCTGAAAACATGCAAAAACAGTCCCATTAATAAATAATTAAAATTTTGTGCTGTAAAAAACACAGAATAATTGATTCTTAGATTGTGTTCTTACTTTCACTTTAGCAGTGGTAGTAAGGGGAATATGGCCTGTGGCATTGCCATACTCGCGCTTCTCCTGTGTGGCCTGAGGCCCCACCAGGGTAGAGAAGGCTGTGGCGAGGTGGCGCCGGAGCAACGTCTTCTGGGGAGGAATATTTAACAGCAGGGCCAAAGTCTCAGAACTGAAGCGCGGCTCCAGGATCTATGGAATAGCATACTGACGATGACACATTGTGGTCTTCAGACATGTTATGCAAGCATGTAATGCCACTGTGACCTGATGAATTTGCACAAAAGCTAAAAATTTACAATACTTACAATCAGCCCTCCATGAACGCCACTTCCCCGTAGATTAGGAGCATACTCTGCTAGATCTACTGCTCTTAGCCACTCCATCACACGATGGTTAGACCACTGCACCACCTCTGAGGGAGTGGGCTGTTTCTGCAGAAAGTTAAAAATAGAAATATTGTTTGGCATTACACCCCTTTGCATCTCACTCATAACCAACTGACTCTTCTTCTAAATACATTTCTTCAATAACACTAAGTCTGTCACCATCTTGTGGGCAATTGGTGGAATTACACCTGTTCACCATGTAAAAGCAGTATCTCAGTAAAACACTTTCACTCTTGAAAATGTTTTTGTGTATGCATGTTGGCCATATCAAACATTCTATCAAATTTGAGTGTCAACATTTCAAACATAAACACAAAATGCAGCATGATATAAAACTATACACTGTGGCACAATCTATATCTATCTATTTCAGCTTCCACCTAACCCTCCTGCCTTACCTCTTCACCTGGCCTTCGACGAAGACAGTGAGGGTTGAACTTGTTGGCATGAAGGACATGAATGGCGCATTTAATACTAAGATGGTGAAGCTGGCTGGTGACCTTTAGAGTCAAGAGGTCATTCTGTGTGATAAGCAGAACACATTCATAATGTTGTCTTATGTTATAGATCATGATTGAAATTCAAATAAAAGTATTTGCAGACCTCTACCTTACTATAATATGTAACAGTGCATGCAAGATTAAGTCTTACCACTGTGAGGTATTGAATCATTCGACCATCTACTCGGGCCTCATGGAACTGGTCTTTATATTGCGGCAAACCAATATCATCCAACCAGCCTAAATGGGGTGAACATTAGACATTAATTCACTTCTCTTACTAGACATTTTAATATTGAGACAAGCTCCATGAGCTGTCAGCTGTCAAAGCACGCTCCCTGTAACAGCTAAGTGAAGATAGTGTTACTGGATTTGAATGATGACTATATTTGCATTTTTTTTTCTTTCACATCTCATATCTCACACATTACATTTCTTTGTTTGGTTTGTGGCGTGAGAAGACCAACTCTCATTTTGCAGATCTGATTCAAATGAGAACATCAGCATCAGAACAAAATGTCCCATGTAGAAAGAGTCTTACGGGTGACCCAGATGTGGTCCAGCTCTGAAGATTTCTCAATAACTTTGGTGGTGAATGCCCTCAGAGCGAGCTGCAGCTTTTTCCTGTGCAGCGGATTCTTCATACCCATCTCCTGAGGTCAAAAAGGACTGTTTGTCATCACACCAAGCAATTTAATTAAACTTGACAATGCATGTCTGAGCTACTTAAATATATCAATCATTTTGATTTATAATCTACATTGTCACTCAGTCTTAACTTTAAGATATTGTAGTTTTATAGTGTTAATGATAGTTTAGTTTAAAGTGACATCAACTGGCCTGTTTAATTCTCTGACCTTCTCAAAATCCTGAGGTGTAGCAGACAGCAGCGTCTGTCCATTTTCAACCCATTGTCTGGAAAGGCTGATGTACTGGCCCAGTCCATAGTCCTCAAGCCAGCCACACACCTGCTCCTTGGTCCACTGGCTGAATGGAATATTCATGTCGCTGACAGGGAAAAAGACAGAAATGAGTCACTGGACTGGTTCATTTATTTACAGTGATAATATTCACAGTAAAATGCATAAAGCATACCATACATTTAAAACCATTTGGCATACTCAAAGAAGCCTCTCCTCATTTTAGCTAGTCAGAAAATGGTAACGTGATGATGAGGTGAGAGAACCAAACCAGATTTTTTTGTGGTGTGACCTTGCTGATACAAAGCCCTTAAAATAGAGTACTGAATACTACTGTAGTATCCTACTGGGTCAGACAAAGGCACACAGAGCTTTACCGTGCAGGGTCATATGATTCAGGGGTCCTGGTTAGTCTGGGTCCTGCTGTAGCACGCAGTCCCCCTCTTCTGAACTGACCGCCATCTGGATCTACTGCCTGGAGCCCTCCAGACTGGGTTCTTCGAAGTCTGTATGGACAAAAAAATTCTTTGGAGTTACTCTCATTCTCAGCGTATAATAATCAATAATAACAATGAATATGAGTAGTAATTAGTAATTGATTACTGAGCTCATTATTTCAGTTTTATTACACAAATTTTAGTAGTTAGTTAGATAAGTTACAAGGTAAATGTATTAGCAGAAGAATAGTTTATTACAGAACAGTATATTATTATTTACATACCAAAAATACAAACCCATAAACCCATACAATACATCTTATTTATATACAATGTTAAACTGTATATACAATATGTCATTTAAAGTTATCTCACAAACTGCTAGTTAAAGTCTGACATTTTCTTTTGGCCTTGATACTGATAAACTGTGCTGACCTAATGTTGAGGTATTAATATATTTTACAACACTCACTTTCCCCAGAGTCTCTTGAAGCTCCTGTTATTCTTCATGTATTCAGGTGAGCCCACACCCCTTTGGCCAGGCTGTGTATTTGTCCCAGAATGAACAGGGGAGTTATTGCTTGAAGTGCTGTCATCAACTTTCTCCAACTTTCCTTTGAGAGGTTGCAAAAACAGTCAGTGTAGGAAATACAAATTTGATTCAAATTGTTTGAGCATGCTGTGAACGGCTGCTTAGATTTTTAACATTTTATAGATGCCTATAATTATTTTTAAAAAAAGCTTACTCGTTTACTCATAATAATTTGAGCAGACAAAAGCTCCAGTGTAATCTTGCCAAATAAGCATTTCAATTATTATGTCTTTGTAAAGATCTGGCCTGAATCTAAATTTCTAGGTTTCTGTAGTTGTGAATTGCTGGAGACACAATCTTGACTGAGTATAAAGCAGCCAAAAACTAAACTGCATATTAGGAGCTAAGTGGTGCATGTGTGGTGGCCTGCCTTTTTACAATACTCTATTCAGGAGAGGGAGCACAGGTTACACATCATTGAGTTCAACAAATAAGTCATCAGTTAATGTCCCAGGAAAAATGAATGGGTTTAAGCTCAAATTTAGCTGTGTGATCTTTATGATATAGGCTGCAGTCAGTCTCTACTCTGCAGCTGAACTTGGCAAAGAGAAATCAGGGTGGGGCTCAAGTTAAAACTGGTCAGTGAAGCTGTGGAAGGGTGGAGCTGGGGTGAATGTGGTCAATCAGAGCAACAGGGAGGGTGCGTTTGTTGAGAAAGTCTATTCCATGATCCATCAGCTCTGTCAGGAGACTCTTAAATTAGTTGTGATCAAAGATGTAATGCTTGTCTGGTCAAAAGAATGTGGTTTTCTTCAAGTATGAATCCTGCCTTTTCTCATAGGAATTACTGCCCTCACGACTTCTCCACAAAAATAGGAGGTCTGATCCTATACCAAGGATTATTACTGTGCACTACCAACCATGTCATAAATCACAGCCTGAGTTAATATGTCTGTATTTACTTTGGCTGGAGTCTCCATCTTCACTCCCATCTGGAGACCTCTGGGTCTGGATTTCACTACTGCTGCCTCCGATCCCATTTTGCTCTGAGAGGGAGGAATTCACGGGCAGAGTCTGACTTCTGGTGTCACCACTCTGGACAAACCACACAGATGTAAATACAAGAGACAATCAGACTCATCAAATTAAAACTGAAACTGTACATGATATAGAGGTCGTACACATTTTCTTTTTGAATTCTGTCACACATCCATAAAGCCACTGTGTAGTAACTTGCGTGAACTGGAGAAAAAAAAGTAAAGTTTTAGTATATTAGATCTGCATGGTCACTAAAAGGTACCTTTTCTGAAGGTCCATTTGTTAGGTCATTCATGCTACTTGATAAAGGCTGATGATCTGTTCTGAGAAGAGAAAAACACAATTATCTCAGTAAAATACAACTAATAGACATTGGGGTCACACACTGATGAATAGCTGCTTCACTACCTGGAATCACTGTCCTTCTGGACAGATGAAAGTGATGTTTGGTGAGACGAAGAGCTGTTTGTGGAAATCTGATGGGTAATGATTCAAGTTAGAAGAACTAAAATGATATTCAAAATCATATTCTTGTAAACATCTAACTCATATTAGGCCATTTGAAATAGTTTCAACTCACTTCAGACTTTACATCCTCAGATTTTGCACTGACAGAGTCGGCGTTTTTCATGAGACCCTGCTCGTCCTCCTCACTGCTGCTCGAAGGAGTCCTTCCATTTGGCAATGAATGAACAGCAGGTGGTGCTATAGTAACAAAGAGAAGCATTATTTTCTTCCCTCAACTCAAGTAGTGTCACACACGCCTGTTAAAGAAGGAAGTGTTGTCGCTTCCATTAAGCTCAAATGTTGCTGCTAAGATACGACAGATATTTCAAGGGAGGGAAGCTGATTACCTTGCCTCGTGGTGTGAGTGACCTCTCTGAATTGCCTGCACTGATTCAGGAGCAGAGTGAGCTCTTCAATACGCCGGTCCTGCAAAAAAACAGAGTAGGGGAGGTCTGGGGTCAACAAAACCCAATTAAGATGCTTATCTAAGGTTAGGAAACACATATAGACTATCTGCTTCACTCTGTAACTGGCTGATATGCCACACAAACAGCACTCTTTCAACATGTGGCCTTTACATCAATGTTGTGGATAGGGAGGGGATTGACACGGGCCTGGCTGGAAATCTTAGTTGTGGTAAGCAGCTGTGCGGAGTGTGTGTTTTTTGAAGTGGTGCCCATGGCTGGTTTTGCCATGGTTCTCTTAATGCAGCTCACTCCAAAATTAGGCTTGGCAGATCGAGGCCTACTTAAGTGTGGCTTTGCCCAAAATGGTTCGCCTTGGGGTGTGTGTACATGTGTGTCTTCAGCAGTGTGCCACATGTAGGGCTGTGTCTGTAAGTCTTTAAAGTCCAAGATTCTCTGGAAGGGAGAATACAAAAGCCCCTCTGTACTATAAATGGCTGGAGGGTGGCGCCTCTAAGAAAATCTAAAAACAGTTACCTTCTGACCTTGCAAACAGCAGTGATGATAGCATTTGTACATACATGCCAGTAAGACACTTTACATTGTAGTAAACAATGCACATGCTGCCCTATACTCACATACATTTGTGCTTACCACAAACATAAAGAAAAGGTTTCCAGATTCCTGCTAACTTACCTTTTCATCATTGGCAGCAACTAGCGATTTCATTCCACTCTTAAGCTTCTGCAGTTCCTGATCTATAAAGAGAAACCTCAAAGTGACTATTAATAGGCAGCTGCTCATGTCATTTAAATTATCATTTTTTATAGGCACACTTATTTGCATATGGTTATTTAGAAAGAGCAAAAATACATACTAAAGTATAAAATTTTCTTCTGGTCTAGAGTGCCATCCAAACCATGTATTTTGAAGTTCATCAAAGCGTTTTTGTCCAGCAGTCATAGCTTTATCCATGTTTGCGCATCTCTAGGTCAATGGTCCATAGACACTTCTGTTGTAACAACTGGCATACAGGCAGTATTGCTAGTGACTTACTCTGATTATACCAGGCAAATACCCCAAAGAAGTCGACAGATAAAATTAAGAACGAACAAAGAACAAAGAGATTATGCTTAAGCCAAGGGGAGGAGAGAGAGAGAGAGTGCATCAAGTAATATTGGAAACCAGGTGGTGTTTGTCAAATCTGCCCCTAAGAGCAGCAGGAAACAAAGGATAATAAAATAAAGAGATGTGTGAAGAAAGGAAATAAATGAAAACTCATGAGTAGACACTGCCCATGGGTTCAAAATAATTTTCATGAAATACCCTTTGGGCTTCCATTTGGTGTTTTGCCTCTTCCTGTATATCTCCTCTGAGAGAGAGAGAGACAGAGACCCCTGATAAGAAACATTACTAAGGGCCCAAAGCTGTTGCTAGAAGTTAATGACTGCAATAACTGTGTCACCAATGAGGCTGGGTAACTCTGACAGTGAGAGGTGGTAGATGGCAGGCTGGTTGAGGCCTTGAAGCTGGGTGCTGTGCTTACCTCTCTCTGAGCTCTCAGTGGATAGTGAGGGTCTGGCCAGCAGCTGAGTGTGCAAGCTCTCGATCTCTGCGTTCTTACTGAGCAAAAGCTGCTGAAGGCTGCTGATCTCTGCCTGTAAGTGCCACACATGAGGAATCTTAGCAGACAGGACATGCAGTTCTGCACAGAGGTACTATATCTGCCAACACATGTTTGTTTAAACACATGCACAGCTAAAAGCACATTCAAATACCCCCCCCAAAAAAACAGGACATGTACATGCATCTTTAATTTAAAATGCCAGCACATGCCCATTTTTTAAACCCAAACTGTGTAACATCTGCCACCATTACCTTGATATAAAAAAATATTTTTAGAAAATTTTAGAAAAACAAAATATTAGTCTACTTATGGACTTTATAGTTTATTTTGAAGTAAGTTACAGACTATAAGGAAAAAAAACTGATGGTAATAAAGTTAAGTTCAGGCTGATCTGTTCACC
The DNA here is from genome assembly GCA_038496675.1 of Rachycentron canadum. NCBI lineage: Eukaryota > Metazoa > Chordata > Actinopteri > Carangiformes > Rachycentridae > Rachycentron > Rachycentron canadum. The sequence goes on along the minus strand of CM076648.1, from coordinate 8,527,466 downwards.
AGTGTTCTGGCTGTGTAGAAGAAAGTGGAAGAAAAATAAACTTTTTGCCGTATTTTCCTTTGTCAAAACATTACTCTCCACTGGTTTGTTTAAAAGGGGAGAGTAGGACACATAAACACTCACATAAAAGCCTTTTCATATTGCTCATTTTCTGTTATTAAGACTTTACGAACTTAATTAAACAAAAATTTAACTATCTGCTACCAAATAGAGAGTGTAGCATTTGTGAATTTTTAAATTCAGGGCAAACATCCATGGGAAGAGCATTGAGGTATGTAGGTAGAGTTGGCAGGCAACACCTATACAAGTTCGGTTAAAAGTGAATCAACAGATGTCTATAATAGAAAAAGAATAACAGCACAAGGAAATTTAATATAACATTATATAATATAATCCAATTCGCAGACACAACTATTGTATTAAAAGAGGAGGAGTAAAAAAGACTAAGAGGCGATTTAAGGCTAATAAAAAGCTAAAAATATATATCCTAAGAGTGTAAGCTACTCAAGAAATCTAAGAAGTTAATACTATAGGATAATGCCAAAGTATACAAGGAGGACATTAAAAAAAAGGTCTAAGCCATTATTAGCTTTATTTCGACAGTAGTTTAAAATGGAAGGTAAAAAAGCTCTCAGATTGCTTACATTGGTGTCCATGAATGAAACAGTGTGTGCAAAAGAAAATGACTCACTTAACTGGCTGGAACATCACATTGGACAGCATTTGGGAAAGTTGAGTGGACAGTTAGCAGTAGAATTTGGGCAATGTTGGTGTATTTCAAAGTCTAGACACCATGGAAATCAGAACTTTCTTTTACCTTTGTTGCTTTGAGTTTCTTCTCATACTGTAACTTCTGATCTTCCAGGTGCTCCACTTTGTCCTTAAGAATCCTGAGCTCCTTAAGTAAGCTCTGAAACGGAGCATGTAAGAAAAATGTGCCTCTTAATTTCTGCTCCAACACACTAAGGTGATGTTAGTAAGCCTGCACATTGTGGCACACAATATCAATTTATATGAAATGCACCTGCGGGTATTAGCTGTGTTACACACTGATGCAATTACAAACTGACAAAGTTGCACAATGACATGGAGCATATTTGGTGAATCCATATTTCATTTGCATCTGAACCAAGGACTGCACATAACAGCGTAAGGCATCCCATGCTGTACACAACATTAGAAGTCATGCAGGCAAGCTGTGCCTACTCTGTCTCCTCTACAGTGGTACTGCTGCTCTGCATCTGAGCTACCCTCTTCCAGGCTGTGCGTGTTGCCATCAGGTGCATCTGGAGCCTCTTCTAGTTTGTGCATCACCCCTGAGGTTCTGTCACAGGTCGACCTGGGGTTTGAGCCCTTGCCCTCAATGGACTCAGTGGGGCAAACCACCAAAGAGCTGCTGTCACCCGGGATCCCCAAGGCCTTTTTCTCTTGGATCTTGCTATTTATCTCCTTCTGAAACCTACACATCTGCTCCTGTAGCTCGCTAATGAAATTCACTACAGTCTGACAGATGCAGTGGGGGAGAAAGAATTGAGAGAAATGTTTAGAAAGAGAAGAGGAAATGTTTTAGAGCAAGTGTATATATCTGTATCACATATATTACATTTAAATCCAGTTTTTATCCCTACATTATGTCTGGATTATCTGATAATATACATTCTGAGAAAGTGTAGATTTGGTTTTGAGCCTGAATACATAAAGACAGTAGTGAACCTGTATTAGAAATACAAACCACTGGCTGGTCCCATATACAGACATTCATTTGTTTTTATTCATGAGCCTGAACTACCATATAATGCGTAGACAGTTTATCAAATGGATAGTTTGTATAAGAAAACTACGAGAGAGGTGAAAAGGGTTGGCCATCTTTTAGAGGTGATCATGTTCCTTCAGAAAAAGTGTAAACAGCAGCCAAGTTATGCTCGGCCTGTGGACAGAGGAAGTCTCACTTGGGGTCTGGTACAGCGGATATGACAGATGATATGAAGTGCCTCCATGGCTAAATTTAACTATGAGCTCGACAGGCTCCACAGCAAGGAGGCTTGCACATGTTCTATGTGTGTGTGTGTGTGTGTGTGTGCGTGTGTGCGTGCGTGTGCGTACGTGTGTTTGTGTGTGTGCATACATGCATACTTGTGGATGTGTTTGTGTAGTAAAGGAAGCACGTGGGAGCCCAGTAACGTGTTGAAAGACGATTTTTCCTATTGTCCTACAGTCCAAACAGCTTTCATAAGGAAAGTTGTGTTGTGTACTCATTATGAAAGTTGAATTGAGAGGTGCTGAAATACAACCATCTACTTAAACACATTTACACTATTACTTCCTGCTTGGAAATACAAATCAAATCCTATAAACCTTCAAACAAAGTTTTTTCCTTTAATCAACATATGAACGTCAAATGATTTCAGAAATGTTGCTTTAGTTAGGAAGGGCATAATTTTTTTCAGAATGGCTTGTGACTCAACCTTTAATCATCACCAAGAACAAAATTCTCTGGGCTGAAGCCTACACACTCATATTTGGCCCACAGTCCATTATGCCAGCTCCGCTATGCCTGAATTCTCTTAACCTCTCGACACAAAGGCTCTTTGACCAGCAGTGTTTTGACAGTAACTACATACATTACTGTATCCTGTCGAGTAATAGTGCAGCTTTCCCCACTTTCCTTTTCACCGATTCGTATGGCCACTGAATGCCCAGGATGTCTGCTGGTAACCCAGCATACTGGTCTTAAGCAAATACATGATTCAGTTTAAACTGACAAAAAATTGAAGCGCCTTGGAGATTTTTTTTCCTGTAGACTTTGGCCAGGAACAACAGAGCCAGGATTTTGGTGAATGTTCCCCTACATCTATCCAGAAAGTGTTTATGGTCTTCAATAAAATCAGCAGCTGACTTCAAGGTTAGATCCATCAAAACACAAGGCAGATTTTTGTGTGTACCCTCGTCATTCCTGGCAGAGTTAAGTTCAAATTTCCAAAGACTGAAGCAAAACAGAAATGTTTCAGGGGATATTAGCCAAACTAATTCCTCCTTACCGGCAGTTCTCAGTGAGACAAACTATATTGTAATTTGGCTATGAGCCTGTTGCATTCATATAAATAAATCTGCTAAACAAGAATATGGAGTCCAACTGACACATATTTAAATACGTTCTGACAAACCAAACAACTATATTTGCATCCTGTATCTGGAGACTTTATGAACACGAGGACTTGTCACATTCAGCTCAGTAAAAAGCCCTACCTCTGCTTTGTGCTGCCTTTCAGTCCCGTTGCCCTGTTTTCCCTCCATGTCTGCCAGCTTTAGTTTCAGGTAGGACACCTCCCCCTTAAGACTGAGCTTCTGGTTCTCCAGTGACGTCCTATGCAGGAGCTCCTATGTCATCAACAACATACAGCAAGAGCATGAAGCAACACAAACAGACATACAGGTAAACACAAACATACTATCCTTCAGTTATATACACAGCACTTAGTACTTACTGAACAAAGGCAACATTAAGTGTAAGGCACAGCAAGCCACCAGTTCTGTAATGACAGTAGCCTCATACAAACCCACTGGTTTAAATCGCTGTTTGAGTGGCTAAATATACACAACCCATGACCACTATTTATAATGCCTATTTCACAGCTCACTCAAAGTACACAGCAGAGGGAAGGATAGAGAGAGAGAGAGAAAGAGTAAGAGAGAGAGAAAGAGAGAGAGAAAGAGAGAGGTACCAAAATCATTCAAAACATTCATAGAAAGAACATCAAAATAACAGTGACAGGTGCATTTTCCTGTCAGTGTGTGAACCTTTGCCAATCAAACCTGGTGCTGAGGGAGACTATGGGTCTGCTATACAGATCTGTAACTAACTCTCCTCTGCGACTGTCAGCCTTGAGAGTCAAGCCAGACTATGCAGGCAGATGTATTACTAATTTGGTTGATGTCAAGCAGGTGCTAAATCACTTAAAGTCCAACAATGAGCATCTGAGTCAAAGCAAACAGTGCATATAGACATATCCATTTAAAACTCCGGCTTTGGAAAATATCTGGGCTTCTTCTAGTGTGCACACTGGAAAATATTAGAGCTTTGTCACCAGGAAGAGATTTACGGCTCAGGTCCAAAGCCTCATAATGACCATGTCTCCAAGAAACCAGCCCTGCCTGCCCTTTGATACACTGCACACATACAGCATACATATAAAGTACACAATAAGCATTCAAGTTCAACACTTATTAGTCTACTCTGAGGAGAAATTTCACAGGAGCAGCATTATGAAGTTGAGATACATTTATTTTGTGTAATACCTGGTTCATCTTACGCCATTGTCTGTTTGTAGTAAAGGAGGCATCAGTGTATTTCCTTCATAGATGCAACGGTTTCAAATGTCTTGTAGTTTCAGTAGATGAAAGTTTCATACATCCATTCCATTCAGTGTCCTTTGTACAGTTCAGCAACGTGTCCGTTGTAGATTTGAAGTCAAAAGCAAACAAATGAAACTTGTAGACATACACTTCTAACTTCTCTTAAAGGAGCACCACCCCTGTTCTTTCTCCCTCCCATCTCTCCACCTTTTTCAGTTGTTCCTCCCTTCCTCATTTGTCCCTCTCTTGTTTCCTCTGATGTCCTCGCTCTCTCTTTCTCTTTTTTGTGAATCTGTGTGTGTGAGCATGCAGGGACTTAGTCCTGGTGGTTACAGGTTGGGGGTGTGGTTAATGGTGCTGTAATCACCTGCCCAGACAGACCAGTCTGGCACTGCATAAACCAGGCATAGACTCCAAGACACTGTCCTGGAATGAGTCTGGGCATCCTAAATATTTTGGTTGTCAGGGTTATGTGCAGCCAGATTCACAGGAATCTTAGCAAAGAATTTCTTCCAAGGAGGCAGAGCTCATCCCAGGTTTTATACTACAGCTTATGAGATATTATTGGATCTGCAGCAGACTCATATTTAAAAGATAGATGGATAGTCTGCGGCCCTGTCACATTTCATTAACTGGAAGAAAAATATTGATATAAAAGCCTGGTGAAAGTCAGAGTTTCCTGACTTTGGTCCAGTAATACATCAAGCATTTGGTAGCTACTGAGAAAGTCCAATGTAACACTCAAGTCGGTGAGGTCAGTAAAGCTGTGTACCTGCTGTAGCATCTCCTCTGTGGAGTTGAGTTTGTGCTGATGCTCCACTAGAGAAGTTTCTAGATCGCTGATCTTCGCCCCCTGAGCTTCCACTTGGTCCGTCAGCACACTCACCTGTGTGTATTTGTGTGTGGGAACAGAACAACAGTAAGAATAGTTTTTCTACACCAAACCTGACAATAAAACTGCTCAGTCATCATCATTTAGTTCCACATTTTATGACTTCAATACCTATGTCTAGGTCTGGCAAAATTCTTAAGGCCTCAGGGGAGTTTCTAACAGTAGTCATTTGTTATTATCAGCTATTTTCATTTCGTACTCATGTATGCTGAAATTTCTGTCTGTGCCAGCTCAAACAGTGCAAATATTTCCTTTGAGAAGAAATGAATGTGCCTTTGTGCTTCATTAAGTGCTTGCAACACTTCAGTGGCTCCAGCGATGTCAGCAGAATGCAGGTTAAATGTAAATCTGTAGAAAAACTATTAAGGCCACATAATAACTAATCACATGCTAAAACGACAGGTCCAACCAGTCAACTGTAGCGGATTTACTTTAGGAATGTTATAGCTGAGGCCTGAAGAAACAAACAGGGCACCTGTTCTCACCCACACCTACATGCTACAGCACACGCTGGTACTAGCCTCAACCTGTCTGAGATAAGCACTGCAGAGAGCTGCACACACCTACATAAGCACACAAACACATCAGCCAAAACAAGACATTCTAGTGTTGTAACAGCACCAAACCCACTTGATAAATGTTGCTTCAGCCATGCAGTTAAAACACACAATTACGCAACATTTATAACACAATATTTCTACCTTTGCCCTTTTGCCTTCCTGTCCTTGTGTCTTTCCTCTAACACCATAATGTGATATGGGAACTGTTTAGAATCAGTTCCCACTAGCAGCCTGGTGTCAAATGTCCTCTTTTATTTGAGAACTCTCATCCAATGGAGCTGATTCACCTTTATAAATGGATGTCCAGGTATGCTGTGAGCTAAATGCTTTACCACTACAATAACCTTTTAAAAGGCCATATGAATCTCATTAAAAAAAAAAAGAGAGACAGAGACAGAGATAATATTGATTCACGCCAACAAAAGAAAAGCAAATCCAGAGGAATGACTAATCTCACCTGCAGAATTAGTGACTCTTTGTCTCCCTCCAGACGTGATAAGCGCTCCTGGTAGGACTCACTGTTGCCGTTTGAATGGAGGTTTACCTTCAGAATAAAGGTCACCTATTAAGTTCGTTAAGTACACTGTTAATGCAAAGCAGTTGCCCAGTGGCTCAAATTTAGTTTCCTTCAGTGTGATTACATCCCCACTCACAGACAGTACACACAAATGCATGCGCACTCACACACACACACACACACACACACACACACACACACACACACACACACACACACACACACACACAAAGAACTTACCTTCCTTTCAGGCTCAAACTTCATTTTCTGTCAGTCTGTAAGAGGTTTACACGTCCTAATCCAGCATTTAAAGTTGTGTACATTTTATAACCGGCTGATTAGTGGAAAAAAATTAAGTCTGAACTCAGGGCTGCCTGTGCCGTCAGGGATATTTCAGAGCCATCAGTGTGCAAGGGAAGTAAAGTGCGACCAAATGAGCTCAAATTTCTTAGAAATCCAGGCTTTCAACCACAATCATGGAAACATTATGTAGCCTAGCGTCCGTCATCCTGAGCCAGCCATCTCATGTGGTTAGCAATAATTTTAAAATACCATTAAGCCTTTTTGCATCAGACTTTAAAAACAGATAAGCCATATTTTTTAACATTAGTGAGTTGCATTTGTCTCCCACAAGTCACTCCTCCCATCCACCTGATATTTTTCTTGGTTTTTTGAGTCATTCTCTTAGTCCTTGCTTTGTGTATAATTATTTCAGGCAAGATTTTTTTACCCAGTCCAATCCTAGAAAGAGATCGAAACTCTCTCTGTCTCTCTTTTATTTCCAAAATCTTGGCAAATGAAAGTGCTTCTTGACTTCAGGATTAGGTCTGATGAGCAAGAATGAAATTGTTCCTCAAGAGTGAAGTTTTAAATTGTTCTAGATCCAGTCAGAGAAGTGTTAATTAATTTTACTCACTTTTTGAAGCTCTAGTTCATGGCATTGTTTATCAAGAAAAGGAAGGAGAAGAAACTGTAGGGTTTTTGTATTGTAAGAACATGTGTTTTTGTAGTTATTCTTGCATTTTTACAATTTTACATGTGATTCTTGACAGTGACCTTTGCATTTGTGTTTTCATAAATAAACAGCTACTGTGTTACAGTCATTTTTGTATCACTTGAAGATGTAAGCAAAGGTACAGTTTAGTTCCAAATAACATCACAAGGATTTGTCTTTATCTTTATCTGGTGTAGAGTAAATTTCTAAATCCACACATGGATTATCAGCTGATAACTAACATGTCATGTATACAAATTTGAATCATTGTTATGACAGTGGTTGACAAGAATATGCATGCAAAGGCTTCCGCTGTGGATCAGACTCCAATGGAGGGAGTCAGGCTAATGACTCCTTAATGGAAGCAAGGTGGCATGTGCTGTCCAAAGACTCCCTGTAGGTTCAAGTGGCAGGAAATGATCTCATCTGACATGTGTATCCATTTATCATTCTCCTCAAACACTTTAACCTTTTGACCAGTTTGGCAGACTTGTTTTGCATTCAACAATTCACCCACGTGTCATCACCAGTCAACCATCTAATCCGATGCACTGGTCAGACAAGAAATAATTCATTCTGCCTCCTGTATTCATAAAAAGCTATTTTAACTGTTAAAATTAGTTATTTTTGCAAGTAAATTTTTTATGTTAGCTATTAAAGTTAATTATTTTAGTGTTAAACCAGACTTTGCCTTTAAGACTTTGATATAATCTTGATTCTCAACATCTACCCTAAAACAAGAAGTGTAGCATCACTGTAATAGCTCAAATATACTTAGCTGCTTATTTTCTTACATTAGCCTGTAAGAGTCCACAAGGGGCTTGTATATCAGAGTGCATGTGTTGCATTTTGTTGAGCACACCTCCTCAGCTCACAAACAAAACACGTCTTCTTCCCAAATTATCGGCATGGCAACTGTAATTACGCTGTTAAAGCAACAACACTGCTGCAGCAGAATCAACAAACAAGATCTTTTTGTGCAATTATGGCACAGTATGAAAGTATGAAGAGTAGGCATGCAAGTGGAGAGACTCTTACCTTTCTGAGCCAGGCAAAATGTTTGTAGAAATCAATATCATACTCCATTTTGCAGGCCCATTGTGCTGGTTGTCTGGCTCTTAATGATAATACTAATAGAATTTAGCCCGTGGAATAAAGCACCAAGGAGAATGAACAGAGACAGAATCCACAACAAAACAAAACAGTGGCTCTTGACTGTGCTGTACTCTCTGTCTCCCTGAGTCCAACTCTTTAAAAACCCACCATACTGCAGTTGCAAAGCGTAAAGAGAGGACTTTGGTCCATGTGGTTTGGAGTCTGGGCCGCCTGAGACTTTTAGAGCTGGGCCGAATAACTAAGACTATGCCAGTTGGCTGTACTCCCTTTCTTTCTTCTCTTCACGTTTTTTCTACCTCATTCTAAGCCCCCCCCTTTTTTTCTTTCTCCTGCTTGTTCTCTTAAGCACACTCAAAATGATTCAGTATTTACCATATCTATGCATTTTTTCTGCACCTCATGATTGTCCATGGTTTCTGTCCTCCTTTTCTTTCCTGTAACTTCCTCTGTCTGTCTCTAGCCCTTTCTCTTACTCTGTCTGAAGTATCTCACAGTCAAGCTGATTTTGCGGGGCTTCCGAAAGGGGCACAGGGGAGAGGAAACTTTCTGCAGCACATGCTTGTCAGATGTGGTGCAGAGCAAAAAGTCAGTAAAGACGACGTAGAGTGGGAGGAGGAGGCGATGGAGGGGATTGAGGGGGAACGCGCAAGTTTCAAATTTAAGTAGGAATATATAAGACAGTAAATGCTGGACAAAACAAACTGTTGCTGAAAGAGGGCAGTAGTAATGCAAGGATATAAGAATGACAAAAGTCAGAAAGAGTAGGACAGTAAAAAGTGGTGGCAACTGGGTGTACTTTAAACAGGAGCTCTGGATCTCATTACCGGTGCACAGATCGGTTTCCAGCTCTCTTCTTCTTAGCAGACGAGAAAAAGCCCTCCAGATGTTGATGACCAGGATCAAAGACCACCATATCACGCAACTAATAAAACCTGTAGATGCTGTAGCTGTAGACTGTAGTAGACTACAGAGGTAACTGACAAAACTCTTTCTCATATATTTGATTATTTTTAAATCATGCTGCTATGGTCTGTCCTCTGTTCCTGGCTGACTGTTGAAGGTCCCCAGAAGTGAGTGAGGCAGCACTCACCTTGTCTCTCTCCAGCCATTTTAGGATAACATTTGCTGTATCAGTGGAGACTTGTCTTCTGAGAGAGTCTTGTTCCTCCTCACTCCCCTTGTCCTCCAGCGCTGCCCTGAGGGCCTCAGTCAGCTGAAGAGTCTTGAGTGCAGGATCCACGGAGGGGGGAAGGGTCAGCTGTTGGGTGCACTCTGAGGACTGGTAATCCTGGTCATCTAATTGCATAAGAGCACTGAACAGCCCTTCACCAATTTTGCCTGGAAGAAAGAACAACAGAAAATCAAACATACTGCACGACAGAAAGGTAAATGTGAGGACTTGATTATTCTAGCAGCATAACTTCTTGGGCATCGTTACTGATAATACAAATGGTCAAGAGGTGGCAGGCAGCAGTGTGATAAGAGTAGTTCCTGAAATCACCTCTTGAGGGCACTACTGTGCTCCAGTGTGACTTACTGGATATAGATAGCATCAAATGGCCCAGAGCTGTACACTGTGGCTTCTAAAATCCACAAATTAGAGGTCCAGCTTGTAGGTTACTGTAATCATCTTGTCTAAGTTGCAGAAAGTTACTTTCTTGTATGCTATCTTAAGTTAAATCAGTCAGGACACAATGTGGATATGTGGACAGAGTCGTCTTATGTAAAGTCGTCTTGTGTAACAGCGTGTGATTATTTGCTGTCGTCTGTGATGTAGTTTCGTAAAGTGTGCTGATGGTTGGACTGTCACCTCTATTATTAGAAGTTCCCTTCTGACCCCATGCAAAAACACTGTGGTGGCTGTGACAAACAGACTGACTAAAATGTATCACCTCTGCTTGAAAATACAGAAGGAAAGACACTGGGAGGTAACATTAACTTCATGCAGTTAAAGCAAAAGAGAAAAGCAATAAAAGCACAAAAATACACAATTAAGTGAGTGCCAGAGTTCAAAGTTCTCATCTAAACAAAAACTTGCTTTCTTCCATTTCAGTATTTCAGTCTTTATAGACTTAAATACATATATATATGACTGTGTGTATTATATGTAATGTCCTAAAGGGACAGGGAACTCATGTGGGTAGTGCTGGTTTTATGTAGGCCTGCAATTACAAACTGGGCAGTCCATTGAAATTCTGATAATGAAACAGAAACTCTCACCAGCAATAATGTCGTCCATTTGCTCCAAGGCAGCTTCCAACATGTGGCTCGCATTTGACGCCATGGCAACACACTGTCTTATAAAGCAGCACTAGTAGAGCCTCATTCACTGGTATGAAGAGTGTTAGCAGGCAGAATGAGAGGGAGCGATGTTGAACAGAAGGACACAATGTCACAGACAACTCCCCTTCTTTGTCACACTTAGGTCTTTCCACAGCAAAGATACAACAGCTGCCCTGACAACTGAGTGACTTGCAAGTAAATAACCTACTGAATGTGGCTTTTGGGTTTAAACTCTCCTCTCATTATGTGGCCAGAGCTATATCCACTGTCAGTGCAGTGCTCAAGTGAGACCAAAGCTCATATTCAGAATAGTTTCTTTGTTTCCCTAAGTTTTCATTGTTTATATATATTTTCCCTCCTCTAGCTACATTTACATACAAATCAGTTTATACTGTAAATATATGTATAATGAAGCCACATAGGCCACAGCAGCGACTGGAAAAAATAGGAGCTGACTGAGTACTTGCACCTACAAGAGCGAGGAAACAGAAAAACTAAAGATTAAGTCTCTTTCTATAATTTTACCTTTATACTTAAAGCTCCTTTGTTGTAATACCCTACTACCCTCAATGGACAAACTTTATCTTAAGTCATACTAATACACAATTTTGACATACATTATATTTTACTGTAAACCCTAACGAAATCATTTGTCATCATTGAGTGCAAAATGCAAAATAAAATTAGGAGTTATTCTACATGTTTATATTTAATCAGAATGTGAGAGTTGATTAATTGATCTGTTTCTCTAAAACCTGAATAGCCAGTTACTACTGGAGATCTACTGGAGATTAATTTATTTGCCTGGTTCAACTTGTTTGATAACCTTTGATTTATGACCTTACCTTTCATATTTTGTTTTATTTCTCGAACAGTGCTCTGTTATATACAGTTCGGCCAACAGGGTGCATTACTGGTCAAGAAAAAAATTACAGGCATACGGAGTCCACTGTCATACAATAACTTCTCTAATACAAAACATAAATCAACTCTGCTCATGAAACAATTAGAAATATGGTTTGAGAATTGTACATTAGGTTTCCAGCATGTATTTAAATGCAACTTCAGCAGAGTTCCTGTACTGAACATTCATTTTCTCCTTCCTTGGGATATATATATATATTGAAATTGAAAAGTATTATCCTAATGTGAAATCATTGTTGGCAATGCGCAAGTATTAACTTCAAGAACATCTGCTATTAATTATTTACAGTTATTGTATGTTTTCAAACATGTATAATTTCATAGATGTTTCTCAGCTCTTTATTGTAGATCTCTCGACTGACAATATTAAATTCTCTTTTGATGAGCACCATATGGAAGTACACTACACTGCTGTTTTATTTTTATTCACATTGTGTTGTTATTTAGTCTTTGAACATACAGACATTAGGCACGAGCAGGTCAGAGCTTGGCTTTACCGTGGTTGGTAAAGCTGAACTAATCCTGGTCCATGCGCCAACCAAATCCAAAGAGAAGACAGCGATAAAGAGAGAATAACAGCTGGAAAAATGACATAGACTGGAAAATATATTGGCATCCTACTGTCATGATTATGAGACAGATGTTTCACATAAGCCTGTCCTGAATACAAAGATATAGGAATAAATTATTTGAAAATTTTAAAGAAGCTTTATGACCTTGCCAAGTATTTAAGCTTTTTTTTTCTATTGACAGGATAAAAGTGTCATTGTTTCCAGGCTTTGAAATAAGTCTGATTGTTTGATAAGACAAAATGCATCGTTTTTTACTTTACTTCATATCTTCATCTCATTTTCTTTTATTTCTTCAGGACCCTAATGGCACAACACATTGTAGGGTTAACTCATTTGTGCTGCAGGTTTTCTTCATCCCACTTCAATCTCTGTGTAATATATTTTTATACAATCTCTGTCAGAATTTATAGACGAAAAGAGATTTTATAGTTGTAATATTTTTATGTCCTCCCAATAAAGCAAAGGAAAAAAAAACATGAAGAAGTTGCCAGAAAGAAACAATGAGAGATACAGTAGTAGAGAGACAATAGTGTTTTTAAAGTTTTTAAAAATGTGAATAATATAAGTTCTGTATGTTTTTTTTTTTTTTTTTTTCAGTTCTTAATACAACTGTGACTTGATTATTTCAGTAACAGCTATGTGACTCTATGCTTGAATCACCACAGGAACGTATTTTATTTTCCCCCCATGAAGACTATTAGTCAGGCAGTTGTTGTGGTTTGACACTGGCATCACGATTTATGTGGAGAAAACTATCATTTAAAACAAGGATGACATTAATTCTCATTACTTAGCCAACTTTAAGCTATGTGTAGTAACAGAAAATGTATGTGCGCTGTGTACTGTGGACCTGACACTAACCAAACAAGAGACAGAGACCCTTGTCTCACCAGACAAATGTAGTTTCTTCAGAGTGGAGAATCAATTGTCTTGAAGATGAACTACAGAGGCTTGGTCAGTTTAAGAGTCGCTCCGAGCAGATCCTGTCCACGCTGAAGGGAAGACAGGGTAAAGGGAAATACACAGTATTAGAAGTTAAACCTTGTGTATATCTGGCACACTCACCAATATCCCTACACGACACTGGAAAATGGAAAAGACAGACATCATTGATACAGATTTTAATGTGCGGTTCAGTCAACTGTATAGTTCCTCAACATCAAACTACACATGTAGAAACTAAAGGCCCTCAGAGTCCTTTAATTATCTCCTCTCATCCAATGAGACAGTTCAGTTGATGTGGTTTATAGGAGATTGTGCACAGACTACTCATCTTTAGATAATAATCTCTTGTGACATCTCTTCTCTTTCTGTGCCAACAAGTTCATGTTTAAATTAAGAGGATCCAACAATGGATGACTCCTCTCTGATTTGTCAAACTGTACCTTAGCATAGTTTTCTAATAATCAAGGATGGCTTGATTGTGTCACAACCAGTATGGTAAGACAGATTTGCTATTTGCATAGAATTGCCACAGAAGTTTGTGTACTTAGTATTAGCTCATGAATAGTCAACTACAAGTGGCCCCACAGAGTACATGTTTCTATAATGTATTATCATACATGCATATAGGATAATGAAATGTGCAGCCTCAGGGTGTACATCTGTAATTTGGGTTACAGATGCGCGCTCCTGTTTTTCTTAACATTCACTCCCAATACAAAATATGTTTCTGCAGTTTATTAATTTTTAGATGATTGTTGTCTTTTGCCCCAGCTGCCCACAGACAGTATGTGTTATATATAAGATATGGTTTCTTACAGTGTTGTCATGTTGTAACCAAATCCACCAGTATAAAGATTGTATGTGTCTACAGTCTCTTTTTTTAACAAGACTTTTTAATTAGACTTGTATAATTAGACCAGAATAACACAACACAGAATTTAAATGCTTAACACTGTAAGTGTGGATAAGAAGACACTCAAAACCTCATCAGTAAATAGAGGAGGCCACCCAGTGCACTCAAAATGTGATGTGATGCAGTCTCTATTATAGATGTTATTTGGATTTAATAGTTAATTATATAATTGAAATAAGGTGACCTTGAACCTCTGCTCTCTCTTCATCTAATTTAAATTTCTTATGTATCTGAAAAACAGCTTATCTGTTTCACAGGCTTTGAAAAAGGCTGATAGCTGAAGCATTCTGCATAATTAAATAAATGGAGGTAATTAAATCCTGAAATATATTTGTTTTATCCATAAGACACATGCATGCATTCTCTCTGTTTTGGTGGCCTACAATACAAAAGATTGACAGAAGCTGCTACAGTGTCATTAACAGCGAACCCACATTAGCAGTAGACACAAAGGCACTTATAGTCAGAAATATTTATGTTGTTTGCTATAAGGGACTTGCGCCCTAGAGCTGCTTGCAAAGGAGCATGACATACAGTCACTTGGATGAGAATCTGCACCTCAAACTCATAGAACTCTGTTCTCACCTAAGTTTAAATTTCTATATTCAGGTGAGGGTGAAGAATCTGCTGCTGTGGCAGATGGTGTTATTCTTAGATGGAAAAAGATATAAAACTAGGAGTCTCCTTGATCCTGCTCAAGTCCTGAACTCAGACCCTGAACAAAATATATTGATTTCATACTGATATATTGATTATTTTTTTGAAGTTTCATTTTCATATGAAATGTATCTAATAACAGTATAATAACATGCTGAAGAAAAACAACAGCTGTCCATGGTTATTAGTGCTGCCTCAGGAATATCATAATTTTTTCCTGCTTGCTGAAAATTCTGTACTCCTCTAAAAATTTCTCAAATTTCATGTACTGTATGTTTTATGAAAAATCTTAATATTCTTTCAAGAAAAAGTTATAATCAGTAATGTTCACAATCAGCCATGAATCCCTGATCAGAATTCCTCACCTTGAAAAGCCAACTCATCAGCCATGAGTTTATAAAGTGATTGATGTAATGTCATTACCAGTACACCCCTGTAGCTCAGGGGTTGAGATGCCAACCTTGAACCACGTAGTGTATCCAGTTCAAGTCTGATTTCCTGCCATCTCTCTCTCTCTCTCTCTCTCTCTCTCTCTCTCTCTCTCTCTCTCTCTCCAATAACCAATGCTATTATAAAATACCAATACAATACAAATAATAACTTAAAAAACTACAAAAGCCCTGTTATTGTTTATCGACTTCTGTTTTCATATGGATTTAACACATATAGTTTCAAGACAGTGAATTGTTAAAAATAGTGAAGGGGTTGACAGTGACTTGTCATCAAGAGCTGTCTACCATGTAGTTACCTTTAATACTCTATTATTATGAACCAATTTGTCCAGTCCACTGCTGTCTTCTTTTGTAGAATGGGAAGTGGCATTGTGGCTGCCCATAGGGGTTATTAGGCTTATCCTAATTTGCTGATCACATACTTGTGGATATTTAGTACACAAACATGCAGAGATTAGGAGCTAAGCCTGTTAAACCCTTTTAGATGGCTTCACAGGAGTGGAGTTATGTATCAGTGTCATTCCAGTGCAGCATGAGAAGCCCCTCACAGGTTTTTAATTCAGAATAGACAACTGCTAATAATTGTTGCATGTAAGAAGCCACAGCGCCTTCTCAGTTACCATGCTCTTTGCCTATGTAGAGTAAATGTCATGCAGATAATTATATCTCCAAGTAAGACGATTTGTGAAAAGTGTGCTCTCCCCTTTTTTTTTTTTTTTTTTTTTGTTTTACCTTGAGCCTGGCAGGATCACAGTAGTACAGCCTACCAGAAATGTGTCATACACAGCACCCACTAACAGGACCTTAACAAGCTACCCACACACCTCTGTCTCTGCAATGACAACCCACACCCATCCTCTCTTTTTCTCTCTTTTAGATGATATTTCATCATGATATATAGTAGATACTATGAGTTATAATCAGGGTCAAGCTAACGCCAGACTAATGCAATGGTAAGGTCATGGTTATTAAGTAGAGGGCATCAACTGAAGGCTTGCTGTTGAAGGCAATAGGACACCCCTGACACTTACACTAAGGAGACCTGCATTATTCATCACTGGCCCCAACATCAAACCATCCACAAGAAGCAGCTCTAATGGAATCCATTGGCGAGGTGACTCATCTATCAGTTAGAACATTTCAGTGGTCAGGAAAACATTTAAACTCACAATGAGATGGTATTTCTTTCTGTAACATGACCTGAAGTAGATTGTTTGCCAAACATCTGGAATACAACCAGGATATCTTAAAAATGGGGGTTAAAAATATTTGCTCCTTTTTTTTTTTTTTTTTTTTTTTGGAAATGTCCAAAGAATCAAACCAGTAACTGATTCATTGATTAAAAAAAAATATATATATATAAATAAATGAGGGAAAATACCAATATATAAGGTGCAGTATACACAGCAGATACAGTGCACGCAATCAATTAACTTATCAGCTAAAGAAAAGAACAATTGACAGATGTTTCTTTTGTTTTCAATGTATTTAATGTGCTGAACTAATCTGATTTCAGGTTCCTCATAGGTTTTTCCTCTGCACCCCGGAAATTACTACTTCATACAGCAAAGCTTCAGCTCTTCACTCTTAGCTTTATAGGCAATCTTTGGCAAATCATTCAAATGGAAGTAACATATATAGTACATTCTGTTCATGCATAGATATAATGGATTAAAGATGATAAAGCATACGATGAAATTGATTTGCACATGAGGTGAATATCAATTAAGTACAGTTGTTAAGCCTTATCAGATTTCACTGTTTATCAGCTTCCACTCTTTTTATCCTGCCAAAGGATATATTGGAAATTACATGAAGTGTAAGAAATTCCACAACTTGCTGCAGTTAAAAGAAAGCAAGTCTGATTTTTTTTCTTATCTTAAATGAGAAAAAAATGTAAATGTCCTGAAACATGAAACCATACACTCTGGGCATGAGGTTTTAAATATATGAAATAAATAGTTTTATTGTGCTCCAGAATTGGAAAAAGGACCATCCATGCCGTTCTTTCTCAGTGTTTGGACAACAGATAATGTCATCCCTGACAAAATTGAGCAAGTCAGGTCTTACAGGTCCTGTCAGATTTCACTCGATATTTACAAGTCAAATACTTGGCTCATCATGGATTTATAACCTCTTAAAGGCCAAGATACATAAGTAAGCTACTGCTTTAAAATGCTATGACTTCATATTTTAATTTTAGTTTGACACCTTCAAGTGAAGGTCCTATTCTTGGTCTTTCTCCATACATCCTAAAATAGTTTGCTATTTTCTTATTATTCACTAGTGCCCTTAAATTCTATGGTTGTGCAACAATACAAACATCTTGTTCAAGAATTAGTTATGAGCTAGATTCACAATGTCCCTAAAATGTGAAAGCATATAACATATTTTATATGTTTTATATTTCATATGGCTATGATTTTTTTTTTTTTTTTATGTAAAGACAGTATAAATGGCTAATTGCTTGCAGTATTCAGTACATTTTTTGCTACTGGCTGTTTTGAAAATACAACTGCTTTTGAGGATTGTGCTTACTATGAGTTTAAAAACCTGCATATACTAAACTGTACATATGTGCATGTAATAATAAATGAAAGATATTTTATTGCAATGAGACATTTTTATTGTAACTCACCACCAGGGCTAACCTCTCACCATCACACAAGGCAAAGGAAAGAGCAGAAGCCGATATGAAAGTAATAGAGACAAATGCTGGTTGTAAGCCAGTTAAGCAAGATTTAACAAGAAAGGAGCATAGGGAGAAGTAAACTGTCTCAAATGGAAGAAATCCAGAGAAAATATTAAAACATGATAATGAAGTTCCAGGTGAGTCATTTCCTTCTCCTCCAGTGAGTCAGACAAACTCTTATATCAAACTTACAGTCACTTCCTGTTCATGTGCAAAAAAACAAAAAACAAAGGTATAACACGTTGTGCTCATCCATGGTTATCTCAAGGGTTATCCTCTATCTCACAGTTTACCGCTTACCAACAACTGGCCAAAATGTGAGCAACCCATTGGACTGCTTCCAACCTGGTGCCTAATCTAAAATTAAATTGAATGCTCGCCACAAGGGGAATCACTGAAAATGTGTACTGGGATAATGAATTTCCACATATTATGTAGGATGTGCATTCCTCCAAGTTAGTTTAGTTTTCCTCGCCTAAACTGATTTATTGTTGTCTCTAATTTGGCAAAGGTTCATTTCAGAGCTGTGCCCACAGGCATTCTTAATCTGCTTACACAAGCAGCCTTTCTTCAGATTCAGAAATTCAGTTTGCAACGTTTTTATGGGTTGTACAGATACACTAATCTTAAACAGTAATACAACTGACATGCTACCAAATGAATGATAACTAATGATAATTATTTTCTAAATTGGTTTTCATACTCAGAAAGGGTTATTTCCTGAAATGGAAGTAAAAGAATCAACCATGAATTAACTAACAACAGATGAAGATGATTGCACAATTAAATCGGGTTGCACACAAAAACGGAACAAGATCAACAATGGTTGTTGTTTTTTTGTTGTTTTTTTTTTAACGGAATAATATTTATTGATAACATTTAACATCTTTTACTTTAATTAATTAACCATCACTGCACATCAACTGACAGAACAACACGTTTGTATTCCCAAAATAGAAACAGAAACAAACAAACGAGGAGAAGATATCCCATCAAACCATGGCCTCATGCACCAATTCACCACCAAATTAAAAAACAGTATGGCAGTTCAACTGGTTGTAAGTACATTGTGCAAATACAGACTCACCTCATTAAAACAAAGTAACAAGACTATGTAAAAAACAGTAACTACTGTATAAACCCAGGAATAGCACAGACTTAAAATGTCTGCATATGTCTGTTGTTTTTCTTATAGGACATTATAGAAAAAAGAAAACATCCATCTTTGCGGTCATTCAACATGCAACTGATCCAACTCAACAGAGCTCAAGATAGTTTGTCTCTCTTTTCCATAGTAGTTTATGGATGTGTGCGTTCTTCTTATGGGGCCATGTGTTGGCAGCACTCAGCAGCACCGCGCCACGAAAGTAAAGCCGAGGCTTCAGGTTGATTGGTGCTCTTACGCGAATTGTGGCTCAAGGCTACGGAGAGGGAGGCGTCTTCAGAGAATTACAGGATCCTCCCTGGCTACTACCTGTGGTCCCCTGGTACTGCACGAAAGAATAAAGCAGAAGCAATGTAACAATAGATTTTTACCATGCTTGCACAAAAAAATATTCTCTCACACAGTCACATTAACAGATGTACAGTCATATCAAATAAAAACAGAGCCATTTTTTTTTTTTAAATCACAGCTTTTCATCTTGGAACCTCAAAACAAATGTCCCAACCACCTACAGAGTTATGAATTGGGCAGTGAAACAAACATTGGAAGTTTCCCATTTTGTCTTTGGGTTTTGTGAGGTCAGTTTATTTATGTATTCTCACAGTTTTGCTGGAACAGACTGCAGCACCTTGACTGCTCCATTTGCCAACTGCAAGCAAAAGGATAAAAGCTTTTTACAGTTAAAGTGGCTTACTTGGCAAACAAGCATGTAAACAGCTCTGCATTTGAGACAATTTAGCAGGTTAGGACTACAGTACTTTCCAATTTGGGAAGTAGCTTGAGAATGACAGACTTGTGAAGACAGAATATCTTTGACTGAAGTAACTAGGGAGGAAGTATATAATAGAGGTTGCCTCTTGAGGCTGGAATGAAGATTTCACTGTACTACATACTCTAATAGTTCCAAAAGAAACATATAACAAGCTCAGTTTAAAGTTTCTGCTGACTCCCACTGTCTCTTTGTATTTTGCAGGCACAGATCTTTGATGTGCACACAAATACACACAATAAAGCCATTTTAACAGGCCGAGTGCACAGGTCAGAGATGCTATCCATCGACTTCTCAGCATGGCTTCTTCTTTTCTGCTCTCAGAATCTAAAATATACCTTGTTGAGCTCTAGCGCCTCATTCACTACCTATTTTTTTGCAATTCCCGAGAAATCTTAAGTTTTTCCAAGGGTGTATTGGGCTAATTGCATTTATTTTATTTATCATATTAAAAATGCAAACTGCTCTCAGTGAGTTGAGTTGGTTTTCATCTGGACCCACTTGTACCCTAACATGCCTGGGGCTGTGTCACATCAGAGCATTGTCGACTTTGTCTCCCTCGCTAGTTTGTCACTGCACTATATATATGAAAAAAGAAGATAAGGAATAAAAAATAAGTGAACTGACACTCTCAGAGAAAAGGGGGCTGCTTTGTTTAGGGATCTGCTGTGCCACAAGTTTAAAACTGACGTTTAAGCAAAAAAATAAATAAATAAATACCAAAATATACTAGGTACTGTACATTGAGGCTGTCCTGTGAGAAACAACCCCACAGGTTGTCTGTGTAAGCAGCTTCTAGCTGACTTCTTGCAGCCATAGTAATTATGAGGTAAGCAAAAGAGGAAATAAAGAGCAGGATACTAGTTATTGTCTCCTGTGTGAAACTGTCAGCCAACATTGTTTTTGTTATCCACGACCACACCAATACCAAAGCTGTATGTTTATTGTTTTAACCATGAAGTATTCATTTTAACCATAATCACAATATTTCCCTGTTGTTTTCATGCCTAAACCTAACTGCTCCATTAGCTTAACCACAAGTTGATTATGGTAACCATGACAACACACGTCCACATGGCACCACGGTGGCTCTATTTCAGGAGATGTTCCTACGGGTCGTTTCAAAGGGTAGGGAGAAATGACCTATATAGTCATCTTTGCTGTGTGCGTCACCATGGTAACTTTGACACAAAATAAGTTTCCATAATCACTTCCAGATGTGCTTTTACAGAGAAACAGCATCAGCCTCTGTGGACTCTTTAGAGGTAAAAACTTTCTTCTCACTGGTCACCGGAGATGATTAAATCTGCCTTAGCCTGTCCTCAGGGTGTCCGATCTGAACTCTGAAAACTCTCTATATATATTGCTTTGGTTTTTTTTTGGCCATAAGGTAGCATAATTGTAAATGTATATAATAACAAAGCCACTGCGTCTTAATGACAGGGTAGTGATCAGCTTTATTAATTATTTAATTAAATGTTCATTTCTTTTTTTCTTCCAGCATTTTAGCAAATAAATATATGTTCACATTCAAACTCTTCATACACAGAAGTAATGTATGGAAATATGCCACACCCACTACAGTAATGTCACCTCACCTCAACAAGAGGATGCCAGTGGGCAACAGGTTTTCGGGGATACGTAAGCATTTCGCTCCAGTGGTCTCGACCGAGGTTGTCTGCATCATTGCCCACTCGACACACACCGATGACCTCATTATGGCCTACACTGTAGGTGCCGGCAGGAGAGAGAGAAAAAAAATGTGATCACCACCAACACTGCACACTAAAAATAATGACGCATGACATCTACAAAAGAAGTAATAAACACAACCTGTTAAATTATTTTGTGTGATAGAAAGCGAGCTCAATCAGAATTTACAAAATCTTTGCAATGCACTTTCCTCTTCTTGCAAGAGGAACAAAATATAGTAATGAAGGAATACCGGTCATAGTCCATCACTGCAATCAAAAGGCTGATCTGCTCTATGTTTTCTGGAGGGACATCAAAGACAATGGCCTCATTATAGACTGGATTTAAAGTGTTCCTCTTCGTCGATGTCTTCCTCTTTTTCAGTCTGCGACCATCGCACATTAGTGAAACCTTCACGTATGGATCTATGAAAGTGAGAGAAACAGAAATCAAGGACATTCATTTCCATTCCAGATTACCAGCGAAACATCATTGTAGACAGGATAGGTTTTTAATTACCAGATGCACCAGTAATATCCATAGCTTTGAGATTGCGAGCTTTTATCATGGTAATCGTCAGTCTGCCTGCAGTAGGCAAGTAACAGAGTGAAAACATCAGATCCCCAAGGTCCACGTTATCCTGAAACACAACACAAAATACATTTACGACTGTGATATATTACAGCTTTTGTCATGTATCTATTGCTTTTATTTTGATAAAAGCAACTTGACAGCCTCTTTAAACAATAATATCAATACCATTAGTTCTAGGACTGCTGCTTTTCATTACTGCTCATCATCAGGTGAAGAATAATGACAGAGTTGAAACATGTTTCTGTTCAGGAATATTGTCTTCTGTCACATGGCTCTAATAAAAGCCTCCCACATTTCAGCCAACATGGAGACTTCTGCTCAGCTGCAGAGAGGCAGAAGCTCACTTATCACTTGCTCTTAAAATAACTCCACTAAAGAAGTGAGAACCAGGAAAGCACACAGACGTGTCTGGTGAAGACAACAGCTCCTACAGTAGAATCTCTCGCTGATCTTCTGCTATGTCAGGATGATTGTGTTGAATTTTGAATTAGGTGTCATCTGCCGTTAAGTTTCACTGTAATAATTTGTAAATCTCTGAAACTCTGTGTTTCTTATCAATGCAGGAATATAAACCCTGAGAACTAATACTGTGTTGCATTGCACTGATTTCACAGATTTGCTCCATTAACTGTGGTTGAGATAATGGAACCAATTTTCTCCAAAATATTGGTGGATTAACGTAGATTTAAATGAACCTCTTATCCTGCATATGCACAAAAACATATACAATAGGGTGCTTAGCACAGCCTGAAGACTCGTCGAATAATTGAATAATTATTTAATTCTGGAAATGATGTCTTTCGCTTTTTTTTCTGACTTTTAAATGCTAATCAGTCCTTTCTACCATGTGTCAGCAGTGCTGACACATGGTAGAAAGTCTGTGATGTGAAACTTGTGATCTCTGTCTATAAATGTATGTGTGAGAGGAAGCAATGGAGAGAGGGAACCAGAGAGAGGGAGGAAAGGAAACATTCAATATTTCCCCTCCTGGGACCTAAATCGCCTTGTATGTTGACTTGGGTATTTTGTTACAATCAGAGTCAAGTATTCAACAAGGCTATGGTATAAAGGATTTTAATTTACATGATGGATTAACTGACATCCAGTTCAGAAAATGCATTTCACATCCTAGAAGGAACCTGAGGGCGTTAGATGCGTCATGGTCGATGGTCTTTGTGCACAATGAAGATACAGGTGGGAAGAGAGAAATTAGCACTGTGTTTAATGTGCTCCAGAATCCCTTTTAGGCCACAAATGGCATTTATTATCTTATGGTTGAATGTTACACTACACTTCAAGTCTGAGATAATTAGCTGTATCGTATATTTCACACATACTGTACCCACATATGTCCCAGCACTTTAAAAGCCAAAATATAATTCTAAATGATAAACAAAACAAAATAAACCAAATTTAATTGTAATACATTACATTGCTTTTCTTAATAGTCATAAAAATAGCATACTCCCTTCCATCAAGTTACAATCTGCTTCTACTGCAGAGAAAAACAAGCTAAATCTGGCAATGAAACAACCCATATGGTCAATCCAACTGGCAATCATGTCTTAATGATAATCCTGTCATTTCTATCAATTAAGCAAATGAGTCTGTACAGTGATTGTGACAAATGAGCTCCACTGCACTGGTTGCAAAATGCCATACGTCTGTTCTAGTGTCCAAAGATGATTGGCTTGTTTATGAGCGAACGCATATGTGTGTGGCATGTGTGCAAATGTACGAGAACAAGCATTTGTGCAAGTGTAATACTCTGCGTGTACTGCACATGGTTGTGTGTATGTGTGTGTATATGAGTCAAGGAGTGTGAAATAAAAAATAAAAAAAACACAGAAAAGTGTGATAATGGAGCGCTCTGGATACTGTGAATCTCTGATACCCGTCACCACCTGTCACATAGTAATCATAACTCATACACTAACACTACCCAGTCATAACTGGGAGCATTGATTACTAATCAGTGATTAAGGGCAGAAGAGTCAGCACTGACATACAAAACAACAAGAAGTTGATGGTTTACACAAAAATATCAATTCAACGTTCGTATTTAGTCAAATTCTCTATTTTACACACTGATGGAACAATTATCTTACTCTCATTTTATTAGGGTCTCCTCCTCATTCACTAACTGTCAATTTCTCTTATTGTCTACAAACGAAGACCAATAATCAGCCACATTATAGTAAATAAACAAATACCTAAGAAGTCAAACTTCTGTCTAGGCACATATCAGGTAAATTTACACAAATACTAATAATGTTAGTAATGTTTATGGCACATTTGAACATGGCTTTTGTTTAAGTCTTCCATCAGTATGTAAATTTAACTAAAGGAAATGTTTTGAACCTTTTATCCAACTTATAATGTATATATATATATTTTATCTTCATGGAGGCTTCCATGTCCTATGTGTTCTTTATTGTAAGGCACCATAGTTCAGTTAATTTAATGGACTTTACTGATAAACATTTTTGAAAATGCAACTTATTTTTTGTGACTTTTTCGTTCTCAAAACCCAGTTAGAATTTGTTTATATCATTAAAGTGGGACACAGCTGCTGACTGTATGGATGCCAAGTGGGGTTATGATATGACTTGTACAGTGTAACAGGGTGAGCTTGGCCTAGTTGACCATGAAACTACATGTACATTTCAGTCCTGTAATTTGGTCTGTTGAACTGATCCATCTGCTTTCTTTCTTTCTTTCTTTCTTTCTTTCTTTCTTTCTTTCTTTCTTNGATCCATCTGCTTTCTTTCTTTCTTTCTTTCTTTCTTTCTTTCTTTCTTTCTTTCTTTCTTTCTTTCTTTCTTTCTTTCTTTCTTTCTTCTAGATGATTGCATGACTTTTACACAAATTTACCATTATCAAAACAACACATTGGCCAATTAGTCGAGTTTGAAACTTGAAACATGTACATTTTAGTCTTCATGTGGTCACTGTATAGACTGTTGAAGTGATCCACCTGCTTCTTTTTTTCTTTCTTTCTTTAGTCTTGATGATCATATGATTTTTACACAAATTTACCACTATCAAAACATGTTCAACAGAAGCCATTCACATGTATTCCTGCTCTATAATCTGGCATGTATAATACACGAAAATGATAATGGAGCAGTTATCAGGCATGAAAACAAGCATGACCATGAAAATGAATATGACAATTAAATGCTGCTGCTTTCTTCTGTGAGAGAGCAAAGCAGAAAACAGATTAACAAGTTTCATGGTTTTACTTTTTTTTTTTTCTGTCTCCCAGCTAAATTACACCTCACATTACTACAGTTGATATATTTAGCCTGGATTGACAGGTGGATTGGTGAGGCACATACAGTAAATTCAGGTTACCAAGGTGCAAAGCTCATTAAAGTGAAATGGCTGCAGTGCAGATAAGTCATTTGCATATGCTGCACAGAACAGAGCTGCAGGAGACAAGCCTGGACAATAACAGAGGCAGAGGATGTTTTGCTTATTAGACACACAACAGGTAGACCCACAGAGACACAACACACATACAGCTGCTCAACTCCCATGCTGGTCCCTGTACTGTAGAGGTGACTTGATGTTTTACAAAAGTACGCCAGGTAGTTGCTATTTACATTTGTGCAATTGTCAAAGAGTTGTCAACTTAGGTTCTACTTTCACGGCTCCAGACATCAGCTCTATTGATCATTTCTGAGAGTTTTGAACATCGCAACAGTGCCAAAAACAAGTCCAACAGTCAGACAGCTTGTAACCTAATCTCAAATGTTAGTCGAGCTTATTTGGAAGAAAAAATGTGACTCATGATCAAGGGAGTCCATCGTGAACATTCATTGCAGTTTATAGACCTGACCATGGTTGTTGCTCCTGCCAGGTCTATTTTTAGCTATGTTGTAACATTTCCACCAAGATCTAAGTTATTACTTTAGCAAGTAGTAAAATGTTATCATGTTACCACAGCTATGAAAATATTACACGTGGTGTAAAAAAAAAAAAAAAGCATTTTTCCTTTAAACCATTCTGCCTTATTGATCTTTCTTCACTGACCTCTCTGCATTGAAATGAATTGTGGGTAGAAATCAATAGTTGGGAGTCTTATTAATGCCACTTGAGCATGCCATGAAGAATGGGATCAATTGTACATTACAGCTAGTTAGGCTCACCCACTGAGATGCATGTTAATACAACAATCACTGGCAGCATAAACCCGTAAACATTTTGCTTAACACAATAGATTTGTCAGATATCTTTCAGCTGTAATATGTGTCACTAACAGAGAAAAGTAAAATAAAAACATATCAAAGAGTCCAGATTTGAGGGGACAGTTACACGAAGCAACAGGAACTGGTAAAGTGTACTAATGGTGGTATTGATGTATTCATACTGAGGTATGACCCTCATCCTCAATTCAGACATGTACACACTCATTCTCACACACGTTCACAAGTATTGTCAATAGGGTAACACAGCAGAGCGTTTAAAATCTTGTTTACCTTAGTCTCACTCTGCATTTTATTTACATACATTAAAAAATGGGTGGTCGCAACAGTGGGAACTGAATTTAGATTAGTCGTGGATGATGTAAAGTTAGTGTGTTTCCTAATTAAATTGTCTCTTTATCAACTGTATAGTAACTATGCTGAAAGTTACGAAGGCTTTTGAAGTTGGCTTCAGAGCACGTTTCAAAAAATGTTACGAATGGCCAAACAAGGATTGATGAAAACAGTAAATCAGATAATCAATCAAATCACAAAATATGTTACGTGTCAGAACAGATGCCTGTGAAGTAAAATATTGCAGGGGATACTTTGCCTGGTATCTATCAGATCCTTCATTTAATGCTACAAAACTCTCCATCTGACAGCAGAGAGAGAAGAAGCGTCAAATCATCAAGAGAGATCTTCTTTTTCAAAAAGACCTATTCACCTTACCTTCTAACTAATTTTTTTGGTTTGTTCAGGGCTGACAGCTTCAGGGTATTTTAAAAGCTGACATTTTTATTTCAGACTTGATACTGTCAATGTGGGACACTACTATGACATGGGACTCAAATGTGGACCAGATATGTAGCTGTCCAAAAACTTATAGCAAATTGGGTAGAGTGAATAAAACAACTCTTTCTTTGTGTGGTAAAAATGCAATATTAAAATACATACATACATACATACATAGCCCATCCACCATTTCGAGCAGAAGTGCTGACTCACCGAGGAGACATATTGGATGTCCCTGCAGAGTTTTGTCTCCCTGGGGAAATCTGCCAGATCCAGGAAGTTGTCTACAACCACTTGGCCAATAATGTCATGGCGTGAAAATCGGTCGAAGTCATAGACACTGAAGTGCAGCTTGCGTGTGGGAAGCTCAGAGTACGCCACAGGAAACAGGAAGACCTCGTCAAACACAGGGTTCAGCGTCTTGCGATGCACCTTGGTCTGGTGCTTGGTCTTACGATCAGGCAGCAGGTAGATCTTAACATAAGGATCAGAGGTACCAGAGAAGTCCTTGGCTGGGAGGTCCTCTGCTTTGTGGATTTTAACTATTAGCTGTTCAAGGTCGCAGTCAAATTTGAGGATGAAGTGAAGGCGTCCACAGCCTCCTCCTCTACGATTGCCTTCGTCTCCCTCAAGGGAGCGCTGTTTGTAGAGCTCAGGTTTGAGACGGCCAAGGCCCAACCCCATTCCAGTGAGGGAGTCCTGCCTTTGGAACTGGGCCACATTGAAGTCTGGGTTAGACAGGTTCATATGTCTTCGAATGGACCCTTGTCTGGGGGTAGAGGAAATCAACAAAAAACATCATCATACAACATCAAGAGGTTGAATCAGAATAGAGAGGTAGAAATTTATGCCCACATTGGACCTCACATTGCTACCAACACTGTGTGCCAGTGCAGGGAGTAGTGTGCCCTGTATCCAGCCAGGCAAAACCTAAAAGGGTGTGGAGGTTGGAGCAGTATGCATGTTTCAAAGAAAGAAATCAAAAATCTTATACTGACCCAATTTCAGACATTGAGCGACCAGATGGCGGGGGCTCAGTGGTCTGTCTCTGCATACGAGGGTTAGTGTGAACCCCATTTTCCCGACTTTTACTCTGGGCGTCCAGTGGGATGTCTGGAGATGTGTGACTTATCTTCATAGCTGCCTCAGGTGTGGCCAAGACCACAGGTGGTGGTGAAACGGGAGACACTGGAGCCTCCACTGATACAACTGACGCCACAGGAGTGGGCTCTCTGGCAATTGAGCAGTGTGAGGATTCACGGCGGTTGTGCGTCGGCGGGTCCACAGCTGTGTAAACTGGTCGTCTGGGTGCGGGCTGCGAGGGCAGAGGGCTCATGGTGGGATTTAGGTGCCCATGGGCCTCCTTGGTGGTAGGGGACAGCCCACGCTCCCTCCATGGTATCCAGCAGAGCTTCCAGGAGACAAAGAGGGAGACCCCAAAAAGGGCCAGGCCACAGGCAGTCACGACAAGAGACAGCAGACTCACTGATATATCTGAGAAGGTGACAAGAGACACAGGAAATAAGGATCTGACAGTGAAGACAATTTGCTTTTTAATTATTTTGCAAAGCTATACCTGTACCTCGTTTATCATTATACAACTAATAACCACTTTATTACAATAACATTTTTAAGTATGTAATAGGCGTATTTTTCACATCACAAGAATGTGTTGGGAAAAAGCATACGCCTTTGCACTAAGTAACAAAAACTAGATTTATTATAACTGTGGAGTAAGCTTTCTGTGAGATTTTTCTCCCCTTTCTTTATTGTTGTAAAGAATCCCCAACAAGATTAATTAGGATTAACTACATATATTTAATTATCCTCTGGAGCCTGATATCAGTTCCCTAAGTGGAGTGTGCCCCATGCTGTAATTTTCAGTTCTTTGCAGATAATAACAGAGTAATAGTGTGTTAAAACAATAGCAGCATTAAATTCCTGTTAATATGCACACATTGTAGTACAGTCAGGGGGTCAAGCTGTTACTTTATTCACTGGAAGTTAAAATGGTTACAACAATTTTGGAATAATTAATACATAAATTTATGGTTGCATCTGTATTATTGTGAAAATAAATGAACACAGAGCTAATCAGGTGGTTCAGGTGAGCCAAAATTTCATAGACACAAAATCTTGCCTGCCTACTTTCCAAACTCATGAATCTACTCTACAGGTTTATCTCTTTTGCTAAATCAGTCATTATCTAAAATACATACCAGCAAAGTGAAGGTCTGTGTAAAGAGACTAGTTTGTTAAAATTAAGGCTGCTATTATTTAACCATGTTATAAAACCCTGCTACAAAAAGTCTTCTGAAGTGGTAGTTTCACCAGGCATTTTCCAGTAAAAAAATGCTATGGTAACTTAACACAACATAAATTTATGTCAGTGCACTTATGGGCAATAGCAGAAGCCACAGTGGCTGTGGGAGTATAAAAGTTTTACAGCAGTATCACACAACAGGCCTTAGACCGTCAGGTAAGAGTTCATGGTTTCAAAGCGTGGCGCTGGATATTCCTGCAGTGTGTTGTTTACAGCAGCACAACATGCATATGTCACCAAGGGAGGAGAAATGTCGACCATGTGGAGTCATCAAGGGCTTTCTGAATAATCTCTCCTGCCTTTGCAACACTGTCAGCACAAAATACTCCATTTAGGAAAGTTTGGAGTTGTAAACCTTCACCTTTGCCACAAACGTCCTTACATATTATACAAAGGTGACGATACTTGTGTTGACGCTATGTGAGGTCAGTTAGACCCAGTGAAGTGCAATTCCTTATTATACCTCCTGTGACTGAAGGGCCATGCTGTGTAAAAGGACTCTCCAGACCATATAAAAATCTGTTGTATTTCACATTATTTTAAAGCTGGGGCCTCTGAGACCCCCTCAAAAGAGGAAACATATCACCAGTTACAATCAATATTTATGAGCAATGACCAAAATTGGAAATCTGAAAATTGATTAAATTCATCAAGCTGATGAAATCATGTAAAATATAATTTGTCAATTTCAAGAAGTACTATATTAAAACCTACTAACAGTCAAATTAAAAGTTTTCTGTGCCAGTCATTTACACATTTAAAGCCACGAGCATCCTTTATGCATGCTGATCTGGCATTGGTGCACAGTTCTAACAGAACCTGAACAGGATTTATGGTGTGAAATCAAAGAAATGGCTGTCTGATTAGTGTGCTAACATCATCCATCCATCCATTATCTATACCACTTATCCGTCAGGGTCAAGTCAACTGACGTTGGGTGAGGGTGATGTACACCCTGGATAGGTCACCAATCCATCGCAGGGCTGATATATATAGAGACATACAGTGACAAACAACCATCCATGCTCACACTCACGCCTACAGGCAATTCAGAGTCACCAATTAACCTAAATGTGCATGTCTTTGGACTGTGGGAGGAAGCCAAAGTACCCAGAGGAAACCAATGAAGGCACAGGGAGAACATTCAAATTCAAACCTGGGGTTTGAGGCAAACAGTACTAACCACTATACCAACGTGCTGCCCGTGCTAATAACGACAGGTGAAAAATTAAGATATTGTTTAATGTACTGTTCAGACGCAGTCCTGACAGTCTCCTTGTGAGCTACTTACATCAGCTGATAGAGCTAATCAGTAGAGGTTAGGTTATCATATAGGTCACATTATAATAAGGATGGGGTGCACATGTGAGATTAGTTTTTCGACCTCTTACAATGTAATTATGTAATTATCAAAGGCACTCTCTGTGCTCTAATGCATGATTTAGTTTTTATGAAGAAAAAATTAATTATTAACTTAAAAATGAATTATTAAGTGATGATTAATCACTCAAACAATGAGATTACGTGTGGAACGAATTCAGTTCACAACATGACTAACTGCTATCTTTATCATAGCAAAGTGGGCACATGTGCGATATGGTGTCTTACCACTGCATCTTAATTAAATCTAATCTTAAATTCCACCACCGTTCACATACATCCACTGGAGGGAAAACTACAACAAAATGTTGCTTGGCAATTAGCAGATAATGATAATGCTGTGTAATAATAACTAGCATTATAAATGAACTTTAAATGGCTAAAATGTATTGCTGTGCAGCCCTGATTTCAGTGCATGACATGATAATTGAAAAGAACAGTTGATCAGTTTGGGAGTCATTGCTTCATTATGTGTGTCTTCACAAAATAATCACATTGGAAGAGTTGCTGGTCCCCTCTGAACTGGCTGTGAAATGATCCCTTTTCTTTAACTAAATTGGAAAAGATGGAAGAGCCATTGTCCTTATTCTGTGCAAAAATGCTCAATCTGATATGAGCCTAGTCATCAGTCAGCAATAATAAAATCAAGTGAGTTTCTTCCAGATTACAGTATTTTTAGTGTGAAATTCCATCTCTGAGTTTTTGTGCTGAACTCTGAATTGCAACACGTAGAGGGAATTCTGTTCTACAAAGGATGTAACTTTGGAGAACAGCCATGTGATTTGGCTAAATCAGATCATTGAAGCATCACATTGGCTTTGTCTGAAGTACGAAATGTAATATTTATAGAGGAGGAGAGCGGTGTTGCAGTTACATCTCAA
The DNA here is from genome assembly GCA_038496675.1 of Rachycentron canadum. Lineage (NCBI taxonomy): Eukaryota > Metazoa > Chordata > Actinopteri > Carangiformes > Rachycentridae > Rachycentron > Rachycentron canadum. The sequence goes on along the minus strand of CM076648.1, from coordinate 8,495,807 downwards.
TTAGTATGGACATGAGAAATGATCATAATGGCCATTAATGTGTGCAGACAGACTTCAAAAACTATCATTAATTCCTTTTTTGGAGAAGATGGTTTAAAGGTGGTTGAACATTTTAGGTTAAGATTATCCTATGGTTATTCATTCCCTATATTTTGAGATACATTGGTTTGTGCTTTAACTTTTTTTGTCTAATACTTTGCTGATTGACTTCCATCCAGTAATGTAATCTCATTTGTTGTTTTGAAATGTATTTAGTCTTAAAAAATCTACCTTTCCACAAGGCCAGCCCCTGTACAGTGTGTTTTTAATAGCATCAGTCTGCTGTATCCCCCAACCATGTCATTTTTTTGTGTTGTCTATGCAACAGGCTATTAATCACCTATAGTAATAAAGTGAAATGACTTTGTGTCTGCCATAATTGTAGAGTCAGTGTTGATGAATATGTGTATGAATTTAAAAAATTCAGAAGTGCAATTATTTTAATCACAGTAATGAGTAGAATTATGCCATTTCAATTATTAGAAACAGTAAGAATTGGTTTTCCTGAGTAACTAACCCTATTATTGCTGAACATAGAGTGTTGCTTTATGAGCGAAAGAACTGCAGAATTTCAAAAGAAGCACATTCTTCTATGGTTCGAATTAGAAAATTATCATAATACCATCATAAAAGGTAGATATCCCCAACATGATTACGAGAGAAGATAATGTGAATAGATCATTTTTCATGCGCTAACAAGTTTTCCATGTATCTTTTGTACAGATATGTGTACATTAATTTGTGACAGAGCAATATGGTGAACATACTAACAGGTAGGATGTGAAAACAGTTTGATGACTGTTGTATGATTTCTATTTTTTAGCTTTTATTCAGAATTTTAAAGCTGCACACGTCCTCCTGAGACCTGATGCTTCATCTACTTGATATGACAGACACCGGATCTCTCACAAGGAGAAAAACACATGTTTTTAAAAGAGTAACTAAAATCACAGAACGTCTTATGCAACCAGGAATCACTTTGACGTGAATCACGCCTGGTCTGATGCAAAGCTAACATTAAAAATGAAACATTTACTAAAGACTGCTGAAAACCTTTGTTAGGCCATACACATGCACATTAGTTAAAATAAAATGAGACAGCACAGTGTGGCACAACACATCAAGTCACAGCTAATGTGAAAAAACAACAGCATTTTTTCATTTGATGTTATCGGGAAAGTTACCCATCCTCCAAATCCAACAGTTCTGCCTAATACTGGACTGGCTCTGTGTGTGTGGGCGCTGTCATAAGACCACGCACAGTAACTCAGACAAACTGTCCTTTCTGCACTCTGAGATTCTGTGAATACCAGAGTATGTGTGATTTGGGGAAATAAATGTGGAGAAATTGAGGGACTCGCCATCTGAGGACACTGAGCCCACAGTCAGCTTGGCAGGCGGCCCGAGTGCTGCCTGGCAGAGAGGAATCTATAGACATCTGGAAGGATTCAGAGACTGCAACACAACAAATAGGCTGGACCAAATTTAGAGCACAGGACCTTCAAAGGTGCAATAGTGTAGGAGGCAAGCAAGTGCTGAAAAAGCAATATAAGGAACGTCTACCTACTCATATGTTGTTATTCACCTTAAACATACCTCCGCAACTGTAAACTTTATTTATACAGTCATTGGAAATTACTTAATGTAGTACAGTTAACATCAAAACATAGGCTATATTACACAGTTTTTGTGGCTATGATTGCTGCTGGTTAAATGGGAAACTAGTTGCACTGACATGGTTCCTGCTTTTGGAAACACTATTTTGTGCACACGCTGAGCCTTCAAAGTACAGTTCCACATTTTGCTAAATACACCTACTCACTTTGTTGCCAAGTCTTACATGAGACAACAGTTACTACCCTCAGTAAGTATCAAGCTACAGCCATCACCCAGTTTGCCTAGCTTAGCTTAATGACTGGAAACAGGGTGAGAGCGCCAGCTTGTCACCGCACAAAAAACAAAATCCACCAACCAACACTCACAAAGTTCATTCAACACTCAAAATGTCATTTTCAACTTTGGTTATTACAGTGACTCCCATTATGACATGAATGGAGGATAAACCTGGGCAGGTATCTGTGAGTTGTGTCAGTGTGGCAGATTCAGGCAAAATACAGATTACAGAAAGTCTGGCCAACAAAGCAGTCCAGCGCACAACCCCCAGAACCTGTTAGATGACGCTTTCCATTACAGTACACATATGAGAGTGGTGTTCATCTTCTTATCTAACACTAACAAACATTTGCAAAAATGTCAAACTATTAATTTTATGGGGTTTTTTTTACCACCACATGAAGAGAGATGGAAAATAATGATTTGATTTATTAAGTATGAACATTGTGTTTTACGTACAACATGCCTGTGAATAACACAAATGGTCATGAGCTGTGCCCTTGAGAAAAGACACTGAATCCCACCCAGCTCACCCTGAACTCTGGTTCACATAGTGTTGGACCTGCTTTCCCTCACTTTCATCTTCTTCCTTTGTCAACCTGTCATGGGCGTAGACATTATCATGGAAGACATGCAGGATGGAACCTAAATGAAACCTTATAGGCCAGCCGTATAATGTCACTACTATAGCTACTGTAGCAATCCCACTTTTTAAACTGACAAAGTGTAATGGAAAAGACACTCTGGGATCGGTCCATAAGATGAATGAGAGAGAGCAGAGAGCTGTGAGATAAGGGAACTGCAGAAAATGACAAGGAAATAAGAAAGAAGATGGTTGGAAAGGAAAGGAGTGGGAATTCACGAATGGCTTTCATGTGGTGGATAGTGACTATTAATAGATATGGAAGCAGAGTAAATTGAGTAAGTATGTGGAGGATTGCAGTTACTGTGCTTTCTCGCTCCTTCAAATAATCACCCTGGTTCTTCTCTGTTCTCTGCGCACAAACGCTCACATCGTGTACCCATGTCACCCAGATGAAGATTGTGAGTCTAGGTGGTGGTTGTGTTGTTGGACTAGTAGTCACATGCATTCTTCACATGTGACTGAATATCCGCTTGGAAAGCAGGCTATGTGTTATATCCAAAAAGAAAGTTAGCCCACATGCCTGTGGTAAACGTTTCCATGCAGCGTGCACGGGCTTTGCTTAGGACAAATAACTACCGGGCTAAACTTGAAAGGATGCAGTAGGTGTGCCACGGTTGTCGTTGTCACCGGGGAGCGCAGGTAGAAGCGCAACTCGTCCGTGGAGGAATGCGTCCACTTTAATATGATGTGTCATTCCGCGACCACACGATATCGCTGCCGGCATCTGTGCACGGGCATCAAGGCTGAATTGGACTAACGCAACACATTGTGAATCTTGCACAACAACGTGGTGACAGAATTTAAAATGTTACACACTAAATTTGGCTCTCAGTAAAAAGAAGTGGCGGTCAGTCCTATAGCTGCAAATTGAGGTGATGGTACAGGATATATATATATA
>CM076648.1:8452768-8492109 GCA_038496675.1 Rachycentron canadum | reverse complement strand
TATATATATATATATATATATATATATATATATAGAACGATACTGGTTGTTAAAGTGCTCAAACCGACAGCATAGACCCCCCATTAAGTTTTAGGCACAGACTATTCAATGGAGAGAAAAAAAAGTCACATGCGCGTTCACTTCAGTCCAATCCAAGTGTGCAAATGATGCCTCACCTGAATCAGTGTAGCGTGGCCTGGCAAGGTCTCGGAAATAGTAGATAAAATCCAGGCAGTTTTCGTTCTGCACTTCCCCCTTCGAGCAAAGATCTGACAGGAGTTCAAGTGCCTTTTGACAAATCTCGTCATCTCTGTCTCCAGGCATTTCCCACCAGCATCCTTATAAATGGAGGGTCTCTTAGGCACCACCACACCACTCCACCCGCCTGACAGTCACCTCTTCCACGCTGAGAACGGTCTCTACCGGTCAACGACTCATCCAGCGGCACGCCTACCCGCACGATGGGATCATCGGAGACCGGAGCTTTGTATTAGGAAGAAGGGGGAGAAACACCAGTCCAAGTTATCCAGGAAGCAAGTCGCCTCCCCCACATGCGGACCGCGGAGTTTTTGCGGAGCATTCAGTCGGAGGGTCCCTTCCCAGCGCCGCGCTGGTTCAAAGACACCGGTTGAATCCACGCGTCGCGCACTGCGGCGCCGCGCGCTGTCCAAGGTGCTGAAACGTGTGCGCGCGCCCTCAGAGCCGGACTCACGCTACGGCGGATCCCTCCGGCAGGAAGTCCGCCGCCGTCTGCTGCCTCCGCGCCTGCAGGCGGCCACGAGCTCAGCCCAGGAAAGTTGAGCAGCGTTTTACCACATGGAGAAAAGAGCGGGCGTGAGAGCGGTTGTAGGCAAAACTGTGGCGAACGCGATCACTTCTCTGGCTAAGACGAGCCTGGTGTGGTTTTACGTGCCCGCACGTGGCCAATCAGAGGATGACATGATTATTTATTTATTTATTTATTCGTTGTGTAAAATCAGTTTCTTCCTCTTTTTTACCCCACCCCTTGTTTTTTTCTTTTTTTAAACCACCAAAAGCTCTTTTGGCTTAACGTGTAACAAAATACGCTCATGTACAATATTGCATAATGTATGTTTGGTGTAAATTAATTTAAAGGGGCCGCAGCGTTAAATCCAGCGCAGTGTCACTCCCCAGCTGAAAGATTTTGATTTTTTTTTTTTTTTTCACGAGAGCACTCGTGGTCCTGCTGAGACAGCTGCAGCTATAGATTCATCTGCAGTGACATCCATGATCAGTCTTCCCCTAAACTGAACTAATTAGAAATTAGGAACAGGACATGCATGCAGAGAGAGGGTGTTTATTTATCTTCCTGTCTTTATCTTTTTTTTATTGTTCCTAATCGTTTCTGGAGCATAATTATAATCAACAGCTCCATATATTTCTCATGGGACAATCGATGTCAATATTTCAGAGTGCGTTGTTGCGCTGTCATTCTTGTTATTAAGTAGTCTTTCTGACGGCACACAGTCAATTTCACCTTCACTGAGTCTATTTCAGTGATCGACAGGCCCAGTAATTATGGCATAGATTCTATGTGGTTGAGTGGTGCATACCATTGCACTTGAGTGGAAAAAGTAATAGCCTTAGTGTATGTATCACATCATAAGTGAAAACAGTTTGTGGCATGCATCATACAGAGCCATGTTTGTAGGCTAAAGTCTGTAACTAAGAAATAATCTCATGTAGTCTGTGATAATGTTCACTTTATGTAAAATGGACATATAGAAATCATTAATATGGTTGCTGTAGAAAAGAGTAAGAGCAAAGTGGAGCCAAAAGCACCGACAGTCTGACAGAGTTTCTTATTGTAAATACTTTTTATAGAACAGGATATAAGAGAAGGGAAGAGGGGCTGAGGTGGAAAAAGGAAATTTGATGATTTTCCTGCTTGTACCACCAAGAACAAAGACCCCAGCAGTCATCTCCCAATCAAAGAAAAACACAACTTCTAATGAGTTGTTCCCTCTGTGCGTTTATCTTGTTGCTTCACTGTCTTACAAACAACTTATACTCTCTTACCTTATAATCATGAGATGCCTAACAGGCATCTTAAAAGTCTCTATCTCCGCACAGCAGAACTTGTGACTGTGGTTACCAATGTGATTTCTGTAAAATACTTTGGTCTTCTCTGAACAGGTGGGGGTTTTGTGAGTGGAGAGACAAGTAGATGATGAGAGCTGTGATATGTGTGGTTATTGTCTCTGTGTGTGTGTGTTCACGCAGAAGTCAGTCATGTTTCTTGGTATCTATGCTGTAAAAGACAAAAGGCACACTTCATCCATTCCTCTTTTCAACCCTCATTCTGCAGCCTCTGTCCTGTTGACCATCCATTTATGCTATAGCAATTTTTTCTACTCCCTATTTCTCCTTTTTAAATGGTATTGTAATTTTATTTCTTTTTCTTCTAATTGTTTCTTTTTTCTTTTACAAGTTGGTGGCTGAGCAGCTCAACTAACATTTTGGCGTACTCAGAGATATAGAATCACTGCACACTGTTGGCACTGACCTGTCACAACTCTGTTGTTCTGGTTCAGTGAGATGAGAATGATAATAAGGTGAAGAAAAATCACAGGACTGAAAGTGTTTATTCTCACTTTCTTGTGTAAATAAACTCAGTTAATCTGTCAATACATCTAATCCCCTTTGGAGAACAAGATCATAGTTTCCTCCACTGAAATGGAGAGATTCATGAAAGAACAGCCCATTCTTGGGATGAGAAACATCTTAGTTTATATGGGCCAAAAGTGTATGAGCCATCATGCAGTAATCAGCTTTGCAGACAGACTTGTGATGCCACATGAGTATCGGAGGAAACTGCGGTATCAGTACATGGGTGGTATGGAAAACTATGTGACAAGATTGCATCACCATAAGATTTGGTGTACAGGAACATAAAAGGAGGGCCACTAGCACTGAGCCCTGCAGGAATGCCAGTGGGTCTTTCTAATGAGTGATGGAGGTCATTGCTATCCTGATATCCAATTCTGTCTGTACAGAAAAAATCTGTTTGTCCTCTGTATCAAATGCAGCTGTTACATTAGCACCAGGGCTGAGAATGGGGCCAATGATTCTCCAATGATACCTCAGTGACTGGCAGTGAGTGTGCTGTTTTGATCATGGACTGGGATGGACCCTTGAGAATGCAGACTCAGTGTGTGGTGCAAAAGAAAGAGCCTACAGCTTGTTATGTAATATCACCATAATTGTGTGTGTGTAATTAGGATTAACACAACTCTTTGTTTTAATAGGGTCCGGTGAACTCTCCTCCATTTTACATTCTTGTTTGTTTAAATGTAAATGGACCAGTTCCCTTGGTTTATCCCAGTATACATTCTTATTGATTTTTATCTGGGGGGTGGGGGGACTGAGGATCTTCTGTAATTAGGGGTATTTATTGTTTTATGGATCTATCTTTCAGGCCATGTTTCCTCTGGTCATAGAAATGCTGAGAGTTTCTACCTCTGACTCCCCAATACAGAGCAGATTATCTCAATAAAACAATATGACTTGCATCTGTTGCTGCAGAATTCAATTCATTTGTTTCAGGGCTTTGGTGCCTGGTGGTAATGATCTCCCGAACACGTGTTTCACACTGAGTGAACCTCTCAGATGGCGATATTAAAAATGTCCTTTGGTTTCAATATGTTCAATATAAAAAGGATCACGATCAAGCACAAACAAAAACAAAAGATCCTCAATCTATTGTAATTAGTGGTTTATTAACAGATTTTTGTAGAATTCATTTTATAATACAAAGGTGATATGAAGAAACCTGTATTACAATAATAAAAGGCATAGATTGAGTTTCCTGAATGCTCTTTTTAAGTGTAGACATAAGATGAGAAAAAGGAAGCACTGCTTTGACAAATTGATCTATAAACCACAAACACGGGAAAACAGGATAGACGTGACTAGATGAGTCCTGAAGAGATTGAGTACTAGTTATTTTCCACAAAATCTCACATTTGCTGCCCAAGCCTTTCTGCATTCTTTGAATCAAACAAAGCACAGTTCATACAGGATCTGTGCACAGAGGAAGATGGGATGGAAGTCTCTCATTTCAATGCTCTTTCTCTGCCTCTATTTTTCTCATATGGTTAAAAGAGAAGCCTTGAGGGTTTGAGCAATGGGTCTCAAAAAACAAAGGCACAAAGACAAAGCCAAGATATTTTGGTATGTATGTGAGGAAGACAGCGTGTGAGAGAGTGTGAGAGTGTATATGAAGAACAGAATAATGTAGGGTGTTAGTGTGTGGGGGGAGGGGAACAGAAGGAAAACTGTAAGTAAGAGAAGAAAACACACTCAGGCAATTCAGAGAGACATTTTCACCATAAAGCCAACATAGGCTTCTCAGACTGGGATATATGTGCCATAAATTTATCATCCATGGATAACAACACTGCTTCAAGAACCTGAATTTGAGAACTAAAATAGTTACATTTTTGTTATATATACAGTTTATTTACATTTTTATTTAAGTCCATTATCAACTTGAACAACATAAACATTACTCTAATCTAGGCAAATAAGCTATTACAGAAAATCAATTAATCTAAAAAAGTATTAACTTGGATGCTGATGAGTTCATGACAATTTTTTGTCAAAGATTCTCGGAGAAAAAAATTGCCTGCAATCAAAAAATTTCCCTTAAGAATAACAATGAAAATATTTCAGTCTTTGACTTCTCTACACAGTGAGAGGGTTGTCTTCTTCTGTTTTGTGGGGCTCCCCAGGGGTCTATTTTGGGTCTACTTTAAATTAATATATGCATGTTACCCTTGGACCAAATCACGTTGTCATCTCCATTGCTACACAGATGACACCATATTATGTCCCAAAAAAATCCTGGTATCACAGATGCATCTTGTGTTATTTCCAAAAAAGCACCTGCTGCTGAATAACTTCAAATCAGAGGTATTTCAATTATCCCATGTGGTACCAACAGTAGCAGCATTAATAATCTCTCTTCTAGCCTGGTGCCTTATCCAATAATGTCTTAAAAGAATCCCACAACCTGGGTGGTATTTTTGATTTAGATTCAGATGCTCCGGTGAGGTCTGACTGCAGTCTAGTTCTTCCAGATGTTGCTGCTAGGCTATGAGAGAAAGAGCCACGTTACACTAATCCTTGCATCACCCTCAATGGCTTGAGTTTTAGAAATTATTTTAAAGATTTTACCGCTTGTTTTTAAGGCCTTGGATGGTTTGGCTCCTGCTTACATCTGCCATCTGCTAAATCCCCATGAGCCTGATGCCTGCTTGAGATCTGGCTCTACTGAAGATTCATATATCCAGACTTGTCACCAAAGGTGTCTGGGCCCTTCATTTATGGAACTTCCTGTTACGGGGGGGGGTCTATGTGTTTACTTTATGTGTTTAGTATATCTCAAAAAAAGATATACTGATACTGTGATTGGTTAGATTATGATTAAATCTGATTTGGAAAGGAGAAACATTGGACCCTATTGAAAACCTCATCACTGTGGTAACAGTACATCATACTTCCTCCTCTCTCAATGAGTGAATCAGATCAAAAGCCATCTCTTGTATAGCTTCATATTTATGTCCATTTATTTTACATCTGCAGTGGATTGGTGGAAGAGGTTTCCTCACTGACCAGCACAACATTAAGTCCCTGCTATGTTGTACTGTCTGTGTTCTACATTATCACACAATGAGTTCACAAAGAGTCAGACAATATTTGACAAAACATATACAAGTCACAGAGTTGTGTTAGAGTTTCTAAGATGCTAAAAGGTAGAAATGCATGTATGTTTACACAACACAGAAAGGGAGCGTTTGCAAACAAAAACAGACAGGTACTTGGAAATTTACTGGACTCTAAACTGATGAGTGGACATTATCAGATAAACATAGCTCATTGAAGCTGAACATACAAACAACCTGCAATCACATAAGCTCATAACATGCAAGACAATTAGGATGGCTCAAACACTAAGGCAGCTGGGGTAATATGACAAGTCCCTCTGGAAAGTGCCGCCTGCATATATATATATATATAAACATTGTGACAATAACATTGTGACAATAACAGACAGCTGTGGAAGAAGTGAGCAGGTCACAGAGGTAATCAATTGATGGAAAGCAGGTGTGCAAGAGCAGGAAAAACCTTCCCCGGGGAAACAGTGGGCAGGTGAGATACAGCCCTGAAAGTTTATATATCTATTTATACATATTTTGAACCTCAGTGATTAGTATTGTGCTACGTTTCTGCTTTTCCATGTCATTTACAAGCCAGTGTTAACTATCAGGTGACAAGTGAGAAAAACACAAAACTCACAATGTCACCAGAAACTGGTGCCACATAAGGAGATGAGTAGAACGCATCTTAGATGTGCTGACAAATGCTTTATAATTATCATGGCTGTCCAGAGGGAGAAATACAGCACAGACAATCTAGCTGTGGTGGGAACAGGGGACAGACGTCAACAGGAGCTGTTTTCGTTTCCAGAGTTACCAGGTCATTGCCACATACTCATAGCTTTGACTGAACCCAATACATTCAATCCATTATAGCTTTTTTAAATTTTTTTTATTTTTTATGAAGTTTAGACAAGTTGTTCTGCAAAAGCTAATACATTATTCCAGTCATATCTGGAATAATGTATTAGCATGGGCTGGTATAAATGCCTCAAACAATTTCTTTGTTAGTGAACAATCCACTCCATATCGCTGATTGCATCCCTTTAAGCTTTAGATAGAGAGGGACAAAAGAAAATTCAAGGATATAAATTGCTTTTAATGTGGAAAACAGTCAGTATTGGCCCGCAGCTTTATATTTTTATCAGGAATTCATACTTTTATTTCTGTGTTGACCCTTTGCCCAAGTTGTTTCCTTGTTTTTGACCCAGTTTAAAACATAAGGCTCAATTCTTCTGTGACCTTAAGTTAAGACAATATCTGAAAAAGATAACGTGAGAATTAAACTGTTGTCCCAACTATCTCACTTACATCAGAGTGGCCAGAATATAATAATCATATGTGGCTTGGAGATTTCTTTGAGATCATGGCTGTGTTGTAGTGTTGCTTTACAGAGTTACAGCATAACGCCACTTACACTGTATCCCTAACTAAAGAGCCCTCCACTATCTGCTGTTAAGTGATCACTCCTGCACTCTACCCCCGGGTATCAACTTAATATCCACTGGCTTTGTTGCTGAGCTAAGACAAAAAGTCTCTCTTTCTCACATGCTTTTGTAACTTGCTAGGCCTGCCGAAAAAGAGAGGAATATAATGCTGAGCTCAGCTTGCTTCAGCGATTAATGTACTGCTAGCTGGTAATTATGTCCCTCATAGCCAGACCAATAATTATGCCACTTATTTGTAAAGGACAGAACATAAAGACATACATTTCTCTTTGACAATAAAGGCATAATATACTGTGTTGTGCAAAATTATGAACTCTAGAAACACTTAAAATGCATGAAGGTACTACAGTAGTATAATGTTTCTAGTATGTATTGAGCCTATATCTTCCAATCTATATTTTTTGGTAATCTGCTGGTTAGTTTCTCATGACAAAAAAGAAGGAAAAGTAGATTGATAACCATTGGCTGTGAGACTGGTCTGATGTTTTCAAATAGTGATTGTGACAGTGGCCAGAGTGGCCGCTGGGTTTTGTCTAACCAGTGAAACCAGTGAAATGATGGAATGATGAATTGATATTATTAACAACTAATGCTAATTATGTTTAAATACTAATGGACATTTGATGAAACCAGTTTCTAATGCATGATGTTTCCGATGGGGATCATTTTTATCCCACTCCAGACTTATGGACGTACAGTAATGATGCAGCAAGTTCTGTGACACCTGCTGCAATAGGAGCAGTACAGCCGATAGTGCTCTAATGGTACATGGAAAATGCAGAGTTGTCAAACAGGCTAAAAGTTGTCAAAGAAGCATCTATCACACCACTGAATCACTTTCCACCATTCCCACAGCTCTGTGCCTTTATGTACAATCATCAGACCTACATCTTAGCACACTGCCCATTAAAGATTTAGAAAAAAAAAATCCAATCATCTGATCTGAAGATAAGTGGGGGTGGAGGGCGAGGGAAGGACATACAAAACATCTGCTTATCAAAAAATAGGCAATTAATTTTAACCATCAACTTGTTCACAGAATGTAAACATGGCCACAGCCCTCTCTGTATGCCTGAATACAAAATAATGTGAATGATTGTGTAAAAAGCAACAGAGACATATGCTATTCTCTGTAACCACAAAAATTAGATTAGATAGAATTACATACTAGGTATTGGTTATGAGATATTAGATATTACTCTCGCTCCCTGTTTCTTTTTAAATTTCATTAACTGCTAGTGATGTACACAATCAATGTAATCCTAGAGTAATTTCTAAATTATAGTAGGTGCAGTAGGTCATGTAGCTCAATAAGAAGGTAGAAAATGAATACAAGTTAATCAAATGGAGAGAGGGAGAGAGAGAGAGAGAGAGAGAGAGAGAGACTACTGGCTATATTCAGTTTGCATTCCCTGAAGTTTCTTCGGCATGGACAACAAGCTCAAAGGGCTTGTAAATGTCAGAGTGTATCAAGGCAGCAGACATAAAGACAGACAAGCAAATAAAAAAATTTTATCCCAGGGACAGTACGACTTCCCTTGACTCTTGTCTGAACTTCTTTTTCAACACAGCAGCATGTACAACATGTGGAATGAGACATGCTTTAGGGCTTGATATAATGCTGCAAATCCTCACACCACAGTTTCAAGTCAGTGTGTTACATCTATATGAACAACAAATGAAAATGGTTTGCAATGTAATGCAAAGATTATTTTAGTAAGCATATTTTAAGAGACAAACAAATTCAAAAAGATCACCATAAATATTTTGCCATGGAGTTAAATGTCTGCAGGTACATTATACATTATTTCCCTAATGACAGGAGACCTTCGGTTAGAAGGTCTCCTGTCATTAGGGAAATAATTATTTCTGCATCTGTGCACACTATTTATCAATTACCATGTATATATTGTCTACATATTGTGTCTATACAATATATTTTAATTAACAGTGACTACTAGACCATTTTTGAGCACCAATCAATCTGCCAGGTCCTGACAGTACTACAAAGAAAAGAGGGAAATGCAGCAAAATCCTGGTAGAAGCTCAACACTGAGAACACAATGCATGTGTAGCTGAATGAGCAGCCTTTGTCCAGGCATAACTACATAATAAGCGCATATAAAATATAACCAAGATTAAAATATAAAGTTATTTCATGAAAATTGTCGGGTTGTTGTGCAGGCATATTGGAGGCTTACTGGAAAGTTAATATTCTCTTTTTTCCTGAACAGGAACAAAGAGTAATATTACTTAGGGACTGAGGGAGACTCATCTCCTTGTCCATCATTTCTACCTGTATGATTGGCAGACTGCAAGCTGCTCAGGGAAAGAAAAGTGTTGCTCTGCGAGACTCTGTATTGCCTCAGGAGGGAGCCTCCCAGAGAGAGGTTAACACCTGCGAAACCTGCTGAGGCTCATGGGAAGATGCTCTTATAAAAAGGATTTTGTTGAGAGAGATTGGAACGTCTATACCGGGATGGCATTTGTATGAAATTTGGACAAGGTTTGAATAATTGTTGTCCTCTCTGTGTATGTGTTTGTGCTCTATTCATGTAAATTCAGGGTATTTGACAGTACCTCAAGCACAGGCCAAAGCAGTAAGCCCCAGAAATGAGAAATAAGCCAAGAAGCCAGATAACTTGCTCCTTTAATAGATCTCTGGGTCTGCAATATATCTCTGTAATCACCAGCTCTGTGACCGCTGTGCACCAACACCATGTAAAAAGCTGCACCTCGAGTTTTCATATGGCACCTGTTGATTGTAGAATATAAAATGAATGACTCTATCAACCCGAATATTGTTTTTGCCCATATACTACCATTGTGTGTGACACACACTTCAAGTCATTGTTTATATTACTGGTGCTTTAACACCACCCCAGAGCTGTGAAATGGAATTTGTTTATTTGTCGACAATAAATTGAATTTACATTTAAAAGGGAAGGGACCATTTCGAAGTGCTCAGTTGCTCTCTGTTTCATTTAACCACCCTGCACTGGGGAGTGTCACTGCTTTGCTAATCATTATAGTAATTTGAATTACTCGGAAAAGGCAAAATTGCTTGTAGTCAAATTGTCAGTAGCAGACTCCCCAATGTTCTATATTTGGTCATGGTGCATTATGGCAATTAGAAAGAAAATAATTAGCATAAACACAAGAAAACAACGGAGCTGACATTACTAGATTCTCTCTGTCACAGTTTGATGAAACAATCAAGGGATGATTAAGAGCTTCCTTTACAATATTAACATCCCAGAAAAGAAAAAAATTGTTGACAGCTTCCATTTCATCTTGTTGTCAATATCTAATTAAGCAAACATCAAAATATAATTTATCCTACACAAAAATATTAAATGCTTAAGTTCACAATACAGGATGTAGATTTAGGTTACACCTTGTTATTAGTGATACTTGTTAACCACTCATAGTAATGTTGAAATGTTTTGTGTGTGGCAGCTTTCGATTGATTATCTTTGAGTGATATCCTTATCCTGAGGGCGGTAACCGGTGTGAACGTTGTAGTAACTATCCTATCTGTCAGTCTGACACATTCCCAGAGCAGCAGCGGGTTCACCGCATCTTAGTGAGAGAGCTCTGTAAGTAGACTCAGGGGACAGGGTAGAGCTAGGGTTCACTGTTGTGTGTGTTTGTGTCTGCAAGCGATCATCAGTTTGTGTTAATGTGTGTATTTACGTATATTGTATAATGCATGGTTTCTGGACTCATATAATACTAAACACACAGCATGCACCTAGGGACAGTAAGATATCTCATTTTTGTGACAGTGTTACTGTGTCAGTAATAATTTATTAGACAGAATCTGTGAGGCAGGATCAGTGTATTGCATATGTGTCCCCGGGGTTCAGGATGATGAGGGATACACAACAGGCTTTACGGACTGAATGTTGCAGACACAGTGGTGCAATTAGGGAACATACAACTATGTGCATGATATGATTATATGGTTATAAATATTTTATTTGTCCATCATCAAAATAAAAAAAATCTATTAGTTTGTTTTTTGTTTTTTTTTTTTAATAGGTACTTTAAAGCAAATGTGGAGAAATGAGAAAACCTGGAGATTTGAGGGCTTCTGATATGCTTGTTATGTAACTGAATCATCCATGTTTCTTTTTCAGGCTCTATTTGATTTTTCAAGGCTGTCGGTTGTAAGATCAACAGTCTTTTCCATCTTCCCATGATAAATCTGCTCAGCTTCCACCAGATCAAGGTGGATTGAAAACCAGAAAACCACTCTCTGTGTCTCTCAGAGGGCAGAACAACCAACTAAGCTGAACCATTGCACCAAACCACCAACAGCCAATCTCAGAGAGCCAACGATGATGCCCCCCCGCACAGTCTGTTGCCGTGGTAACAGTGCAGCAAGTACCTCTATAGCTCTTATGTCTCTGGTTATGGCTGTCAGTTTCCATTCTTAGGTGGAGGGATTGATCACTATTCTGCTCACCAAGTGTTGAATCAGAGTGGCACTGGTGCAGAACAGCTGGGAGTGGCCACAACTGAGACCGATTACCTGTTTCTTACTCACAAACCATGTGAGGGGAAACCTGATGAATCCACTGATTCCTCCGGGGCAGAAAATTTGTTCCATCCATATGGAAATGGACCATTTGGACCCGAAGGATACAGCCAATCAGTCTCCTTGTGGCTATTATCACTGCAAAGTTGTACACTCTTGTTCTATTTTCTGCCTGAATTACAATATATTTTTAGATTAGATTTTTTGAAATTTCCAAGCAGAGACTAAGAGCACCCCCAGCAAGCACACTTCAATAAGTTGATCTTTTGGAAAAGCTGATATCTTTTGTAGCCAAAACTGTGTATGACTGAGGATCTGCTGATTAAAAATTATTGCTTTCTGGCTCCTCTAACTGCTGGAGCAGTTGGAATTGCTTAGCAACACAGAAATAAGCTAATTAAGAAATTATGTGTTTGGGCCACAGCTATGAAGCACAATGTTATCATATGATAACAGTGTTAGTCACAAGGGCGGTAGAACCTGTTAAGATGCAAATAACCACAACAAACAGCACAAGTGTGTCTCCTAACAAGAAATGAAAAGCTGGCACATTTCGTCATTTTGACAAGCGGCATCATATATCACAGCATTGAGGTATAGTAATAAAATAATGTCATCATATTCTCATGACAGTATTATTTCACTCAGTCCTCCAAGTTCCACGGCTGCACACTGGCAAGGAACCATTCGACATTTATTTTATGGAGGCTTTTCCATGGTAGCGATAATATTTTTTACTTGTTGTCTACATTTCAAAAGGCATCTTTTCAACGGCAGCGCAATATTTCTCGTAAGGTAGAACAATCTGTTGTTTGAGTTGAGGCGCAATGCTTCCAATGCGCTCAGAAGATGCTCAGTTTCTGAATAATTCATTCCACCAGTTCTGTTGAAACCTTCTGGATCTGACACCGTGGTCTGTGATTCCATTAAGTTGTCCTCATGCTTCATTTACATCTGCGCACTCTAATTATCATCACAAAAAGGAAAACTGGAAAAAGAGAGTAAAACCTACCATGTTTCATTTTGGATAGATTAAGTTGCATCCTTTTTACAGTATCATCTGAACATTCATCATATCGTTCACTAGAAACAGCAGGGCCATCAATAAAGCACTGACTTGCATCATTTTATTGACAGATGATGTTTTGTTCCACTTTATTGAATATTAAGGGTAGATGGAGCGAAATGGATGTAAATTAGAGCCAGGTTTACATAATGCTTAATTGCTGATGGCACTTTTTCCATCCAGTTTATTTTACAAACACATGCTGTATACATATGCCTCCTATTTCCCACTCAAGCCTACAATGTCAAGTGATAGCCAAGTCATAAAATAAAAATAGCCTGAAGCATTTTGGTTAAAAGGGAATAACACAAGAGCCAATTCAGGAGAAATAAACAGGATTTGAAGAAGCAAGAGTTATACTGTCTGCAATAAAGAATTCCTCCGGGGAAGAGAGAGTGAGAGAAAGTCACAGAGAGAGTTTAAACGATGTGATAAAACATTAGTAGGAACCATTACATGCTCTGGCATTGCTCTAGAAGCCATTAGCTTGTATAAACAGGTCATTCCTCCACTGAGCTCTACTCATTGATTTGCAGATAATCTGTCTTTGCTCCTACTGCTCAAACTAACTGAGCACAGTCTGGCCAGCTCCACAGTACATTTTAGCACTGCCAAAAATATTGTGGCTGACCTGTGAGGTCTGTCGCATGATTTAGTACTTTCAACTAAATTCTCAGAGCTACAGCAGTGGTATTATTATGTGTTTTTATTAATGCAGGTTATATCTACTGCAGAAAATCAGTTTGGACAATAAGTGTCCCCTGGTGATGATGATGTAACCTGCAAAGAGCTCCCCTATTGCTGCAACCATAGCACCATCACAACGCATCATATATCCAAGGCTATTTCCTGAATGTTTTTTTTTTTCTTACACCTTCAGGACAGGAAGGCAAACTGGAAGATGAGTGGATTACAATGGCTTACAAGAAGCAGGTACCTCTGCTCGTTCAAAAAACATGTATTATTCTGGTTGAGGTGATTTCCCTTTCCGCACACATAAAGGCTTTTCCCCATTTGCTGTTTTTTTTTTAAGTGCAAGAAAAAAGGGAGCCCACAAGACAGAGCAAGTGGGTTAGTGAGACAGTGAAACTACACATAAACTTCTCTTTATGCCAATTTTGTTGCAATGGCTCTTGCATTTAAGATAGAGGCAGAAGACTCTCAGCAACACTCAGACAGAGCGCTGATGAAAAACACTGCTATGCATGTAAATGGACACCCACACTTATCCCTAGAACCCACACTCGAGCAACAGGGAAGGATTTCACCAATTCTTCAGTTCGCGTCAAGGTGTATATTTTTCAGTTCAAGTGTACAAAGGCTGCATCAAAACTATCTTCCTCTTGACTTTATCTATGTATTTATTTATGTATTATTATTAATTCTTATTCCTAAATGCAACTAAAACAAAATAGTAGCTTTAGCAGCATACCTTGATGTATACCTTGATATGTATGTGATTACAGTCTGTCTGTATGGTAACAGGTCTGACCCAATCATAAAGTGTGATGAGGGCTGGTTTTGAAGGAAGTAGCTTGTGTGACTCTTTACTTTACGACATCATCTATCTTCTTTTTCAGTTAGACCAAAAGGCAGTTGTTCAGAGAGAATTAAAAACCACACCTAAAATGTATCCACTGTAGATGGACAATACACAGCATCCCTTTAAACCCAGATGGACAGTTGATCTGGCATCACCACCGTCCTTCCTTGAAGTGTATTTGGACACTAGGTGTTTCTGTGGGGTAGAAATATATGGGCATGTTGAAATCATCTCAGCTGAAAGGTGTAATGACAGCAGTCTCATACATGCATATCCTGCGGTCCGAAAGGCTGAAGGACACATGTCAGAAGATTAGTTACACTCACACACACACACACACAAAATGGGAAGTGGGTATGTGAAGCATGTCGGTCTGGAGTGTGCCAACCTCTTTAAGGGAAAAAAAAGGAGCTTTGTCACAACCTTGAGGTCTCACTGCCTTTGTTGAGTCTTGATAAGACTGAATGACGTGAGACCTGTCAGAGGAATAACAGCAGAACAAATTAGCCTAAACTCAGCCACATAACTTCACACAATCCTTTTGTGTCACATGCACCCACAAAAATAATTAACACAGCAGAGGGGGTCATGGTTTGTGTCTACAGAATATATCAAAACTTCCATACATACTTCCATGAAATTCAGTAGACAGACAATCCTCAGGCAATGGAATAATTGATTCCATTTTGGTGGTGATCCGGATCTGGGATTTCTATCCTGAGACAATTACCCTATTTAGCCATTTCTATCAGAACTGTTGTTTTCAGCTATGAAACTAACAGAGACATTCATCTAAATCCCTGGGGTATTTTTCCAGGGTGAGGAAACTATTAAACCCAATATCTCAAAAATAGGAACTCTATCTATTCATGCAGCCTAAGGCAGAAAATTGTCCGGCGTTGGAGGAGCTCTTTATTCTTGTGGTGTCTCCTAAGTACCTGATTTTATGTTTGTAATACTTTGGCTGATAACAATAAGAAAAGAGATGAGAACAGATGGATGTGTGATGCTGGTTTTCTCGGTGTCTCCCTCTGATTCACTGTGCCCCAGACCAATCTGGATAGAGAGATTGAAGGAATCAACAGATCCACGGAGAGAGCAGGGTTCAAGCTCTGTCTCATTTTAGCCACAGAAACATACTGTAAACACACCCACATAGGGACACACCAGCAACCAACAAACAACAGTGTAATCTCTATTTGGAAGCTACTGTGAGAGGGAAAAAAAACAAAAAAGGTTTGTTTAATTAGGCAGTTGAGTGGATTATACAGTAGAATAATCTCTAAAGAAAACAAGAAAAGACTTAATTACTGATGTGACATGTACTTGCATTATATTTTAATAAACATTATACTGCTATGATCTGTGCTTCATTATATTTAAAGCTGAAATGGCCATTTTTAATTACCATAAGACTAATGGTGATATCTCTTTGAATCAGTATATCCAAGGTTTGGGTTGAGGCTAGGTCCAAATCCTTTGAAGTTATATTTAAACATGTAGTTGAAGCTGCTGGATTTGTTGTTGATTGTGCGATGATCCAGTATCAGGAGAGAAAAAACTACTGCTTCTGGCTTCAGGTCGTCTGTCATGCTGCTGATGAATTACAGTCTTAAAGGCAGGAGAGTAGTTGAGCAATGTGTGAGCTACTCCTTTAATGATCATATGGTAATTTAAGAGTTTGAAGTATTGGTATGGCAGTGTTGTCATAGTAACAATGAGACCCTCAAGCAGAATTTTAACACTGCACAGCATCCATGTGTTTTTTTTCATAGAAATGGGAGAAAATGGTGAATAAGAGGACATTTTCATTTAAATTTTCATTCAATAAGAACAAATAAGTTCAGCGTTTCACAGTTTCATACTTTGTCTTTAGACTACAAACTTGTGGAATAAGTAAATGTCTTTGAGGTAGAGCAGTGGGTGTTGGGTGGAGTTATTGTTTTGGATCTGAAAGTAAAATTTGACGTCTATGTTATTTGTGTAGTTCTGAAAAGTCAGGGACCGTGAAAGTGTAGTACAGCGGTGAGTCCAAGGGGGAAGGTTGCTGTCGATCTTATAGGCTCTGTTGTATAGTCTTGCTATTGGTTCAATGATTTTGACCTTGAGTTTGTGGCAAGAGACCAAAATGGAAGATGTTTTTAAACAAATTATTGCATGGTATTATTAAAATTCTCATTTTTAATTTGAATCTATATTTAGCAATTTTCACAAATGTTTGTGTGTATTTGCCACCACTTTGCAGGATGCAGTACTTTGTATATACAGCGCCTATACACAGGCTGTGTCTGCAAACATGCACAGTCAGGTATGAGGAGCAGTATTTAGACATGACTAGTACAAGGTGCAGATGAGATTTGACAATCCACTGCACTACATCCTCAGGCTAATAAAGATTCTGACATGTAAAGAGTGAAAAACTATCCACCTTCCTATGTTTACAGCATGTTCCATTGGGAATTAGTGGTATTCTTAGATAGATTTCATCTTAGACCTTTGTCTTGTTTAAATTATAGTTCACAAAGACAAAGTGGGACAAGTATTAGAGTAAATTCAGAACCAAAGATTTTTCATTTGTGTTGTCACCAACTGCAGCTTTAATTTACAATGACAATCAGGCTCTACAGAAGCCTCGTAGTGAGTCTCTGTAGCCTTGCTGTGGAATGCCAGTCAATTTCAGATTACTGCTCTGTGAATCCCTGCAAAATGTGTTTCCCCAGCAACCAGAAGATAACATGACAGGAAAATCAGCTTGTGCTATCACTGTAAAAGGGTTTTCCTACTCTTTGCCAGCACTAGAAAGGGGTGAAAGTAAATGAAAGAGGAAAAATGAGCAGGACAATGCAGAATAGCTATTTCAGTTTTGAAATTAAACATGCACAACACTGGAGCCAGATAATGAGCCATACCCTTAGGGAGGCTATCTCTGCAGCCTGAGGCTGCAAACTTCTCACAGAAAGGCCCTGGCTCTGCCTTACAGACCATAATTGTTTATTCAACTAAATATTCTGAATATGCTCTAATGCTGACTGACATTTCACAGATTCCTCAGCTGTTCTAAGTCTGAACAGGTTATTAACTGCGGACATTGATTGTTGCTGCGGTCTATAAATTTGTGGAAAAGAGCCTTTGCAGGGCTAGCCACCATATTGATTTTCCCTCTGAGGTTTATAAGTTTATGAAATCTTATATTTCCTCTGTCTCTGTCTAGGCTGTGGAACTACTTGCAAGGCCAATAAAGAAGGTAGCTATACTGTACCTATTTTCTTTCTTGTTGAAAGTGAAGGGGTGCTAAGATTATTAATATTCCCCCTTCTCTTTGGATGTTTTGTCAATGAATAGACTGAACCTGCTCCATTCAAAAAACACACGGAGGAAAATTAAACCAAATAAAGCAGAATTTGCCAGCTCAATCACCCACCATCCTACTTTTGCAGCACTTTCCCTCTCGTGCCTCACTGCCTTTAAAAAGCTAAACAAAATACAGACTGTCAAAATAAAAGAAAATGATAATAATCCACTTCATATAACTAAATCTCATTCTGCCAAGGTTCTGTCATTCAGGATAACCTAAAGGGAGACAAATGCTCAGCAAAATTAGACCTTGTCAAGAGGTTGAGACAGATGTCAAACCAGTATCTGCTGCCATGCAATAGGCCTTATACAGAAAATTGTGTAATTAATTGAGAATCTATTGCTGATATCAAGCTTCATCAACATGTAGATTACCAAAGTGGGAAATGGGCAGTTATGTTAAGATAGTTTGAAATTGCTTCATAATATCAGGTAACACCTGTGTAATCATTGAATGAATTAGTGTACAGCTAGATCCTGTAGAGTGCTCTTATAAACCAAACATAAATAGTCTCACTGGCTTTAGTTAGAGCAGACAGGTGAATTCACTAAAAATAAGATTGTAAGCAGGATTTGTAGGAGATTCGTTTGGACGAAAACCAAATGTTCCAAGAGGACGCAGATTGGGAGAAAAAATACTTTTCAGCACTTCTGCTTTTACTTGCTCTGCTTTTAAGACAAGTCCTCCAGATTTAGAGTTTATGCACTTAGTTACTTTGTTAGTTTGGGTTCATAAGCTATGAAATGCAGAACACAGATGAAAAGGTCAAGATAAGAGTTATGGTTTTGTTTCATCAGATGAAGTGTAATGGAGAAATGAGCCTTCTGGCAGAAGAATGCAGAGGAAAAAGGGGGAAATGGCAGTTGACAGGGAGGAGCAGGGAATAAAGGCTGGGTGGTGAGTAGGGTTGGATGACTCACAGCAGGCTGACTGATGAAGTGAGGGATGAGCCATTGGAGATGAGCTAATCACGGGGGGGCCATGCACCTCCGCCTAGGAGGTGCACATCCAACAAACACTGGACGGGCCCAATGTAACATGGAGGGACTTTCGTTTTTAAGGGAACATTTTTGGAGGAAAGCTTTATGGACAGGTAGGTGAGCATTTCTTCAGACCATCTTTGTAGGTCCTCAAGTGCTGAGTTTAAGGCATCTGGATTTCTTTTTCAGGTTTTTAAAAACATTTCACCTCTCATCCGAAAGGCTTCTTCAGTTCTTGGGAGTCCCAGGTATTTAACGCCAGTGAGGTGGTCACCTTGGAGGCGGTCCTGAGGGCCGTGGACCCATCCTGCCATCATGTGAGTCTTTAGGAACACATGGGTCCTGATGTCAGTGGGGGTTAAACTGCCTGGGGAGCGATATCAAGGCTGCATTGTAAGTGGCTGATAGCTGGTGTCTCAGGCTACCTCCTCTGTTCAAGGAAGGTCTTTCCAGTTGGACGTAGATGGCCTCCTTTGTTTCTCTCTCAAACCATCGGTCTTCTTTGTCCAAAATGTGAACATTTGTGTCCTGAAAAGAAAATTTCTTCAGATCTTGTGGCAGCAAAGGTGGGTCTCCTTTTTCATCCTCCTGCAAAAGAATCAAGGGGACCCATAGAACATGCAGATGTAGAGACACTGTTAGGAAGTTGTAGGCATCCTCCACCCTGCTCGGCTGTGAGCTCCTGCAAGATGTGATGCAGAGGGTTCAGCTTCCAGCTTCCAGAAAAAATCATCCTTCTGTAGTGAGTACAACTGTGTGGCACACATGATACAGGCAGAGATACAGACACGGGCGTCAGAATCCATAAAGGTTTACCAGCAGTGTCAGTTTAGAGGTTACAGGGTGAAACCAATTCCAGGATGGCAGGCAAGCTGAGATCCGTGCCCACACTGGGGAATCTGGGAACCACACAGTGTCAGGCACAAAGAGAGGATTAGGAGGATCATTACCTGCAGTGGTCAGGTTGGGTTCACTGGCCTTTCTTCTCCAACAATTCAATCTCAACAGCAGCCACAGGATAGGATGGTATCAGGGTTGGATAAAGCTTCCTCAGAGTCATACTGACGAAACAGTGTATGGTTTAACATTTTTTCAGGCAGGTGAGGGTGAAATTGAACCAACCAAAAAACATGCATCAGCGAGGTTGACAGGAGTTTGAACATTGGGCTTAGTTTAATGTTAATGGACAGGGCACACAATGAATACATGTTGCACTACCTCAAGCTAGTCCCCATTCCTCCAAAGAGAATTTAACAACCAGCAGCTCCCACTTACCGACATCATAGCTGCATCTGCTTGAGATAGGCGAAGACAAAAGAACGCAGAAGGGTGGAGCGCTATGAAAAAACTGCACCCACTCCAGTATCTGAGGAATCCACTTCCACAATGAGCTTGCAGGTTGTTGCTGTGGTGTCTTTTGAGTACAGTGCATGCAATATCCACCTCAGAGGTCCAGGTCTGCAAAGTTTCAGCAGGTGAAGAGTAATAGGAAAATAAGGGTCCCTGACTGACCGGGCAGAAGACTGAAGGACGCTGGAGACTGGTGAAGAGGAGCTGATTATGTGTGTGGCAGGCAGAGAATTGAAGAGGAAAACAGGCGAACATTAGGTGACCCTGGAGCACAAGGAAATAAAGCTTAGCTCAGAGAAAATACACAATGAATACACAACTCTAAGCAACAGAGAATGCTTGGTACCAAACTGGCTGAAGCAATGGTCTGGACAAGAGTGGATGCAGCAGAAATGGAGTGGAAAGTAGAAAGAAATGGAGTTGACTGCGGGGCTGATGAGTGGATTGATGGCAGGTGTGGAGACAGAATGTAATTATAGCAGCGAGCAAAGAGTGAGAGCGAGAGTTCAGAGAGAGAGAGAGAGACAGGATGAAACGGGAGACACAGAGGAAACACAGCGGACACGAGATAAACTGGCACACTCCTCCTTCACTGGGATCGAGTAGACGAATCTTACCCCGACCTGAAAACCAAAGGCATATTCGATGTAAAAGGCAAAGAGTGTTAGAATCTAGCAACTTCTAGAGACTATACTATGACTATAACACAAATGAAAAGCAGTGAATCTTTTACAAATCGACATGAAAACAATGATATGTTATCTGGGAAGTATAAACTAATACATTATTACATGCAAAACCACTCCATCCATCCATTATCTAAACTGCTTATCCACTGACTCCAGCCAATCTCAGCTGATATTGGGGAGGAGGCAGGGTACGTCCTGGACAGGTGGTCAGTCTATCCATCCATCATCTAAACTGCTTATCTGTGCAGGGTCGCTGGAGCGAATCCCAGCTGACACTGGGTGATGGTGGGGTTCACCCTGAACAGGTCGCCAGTCTGTAACAGGGCCGACATGTAGAGACGTACAGAGACAAACAACAACCTTTCATGCTCTCACTTGCGCCTACAGACATTTTTAAAGTCACCAGTTAAGCTAAAGTGCGTGTCTTTGGACTGTGGGAGGAAGCTGGATAACCTGGAGGGAACACACGCAGGCACAGGGAGAACATGCTAACATGGGCACAGAAAGTCCCCAGGATCTATAAGGCGACAATGGTAACCACTGCAACACGCCTATCACAAGGTTAAAACCGCAGTATGTTCCAGGGAAAAAATGCAAGACACTTTCTTAACACTTAACCTCAAAAATCTCTGGACATGAGGAAATAAAGCAGAGTGGAGACACCTTCCCTACTCCTGGGTCATGTGGTTTTGTAATAGGAGGCACAAGTAAAATGACTCAGATAAAAGGTTGGTGGATTAGAGGGGAGAGAAATGAGAAAAATGGAAAAGGCTCAACACAAGCATGTGCACACATAAACAACACACCTTCAGTTGTTTATAAATTCAGTGACTCTGGCCTCTTACGTAGCACTAAACCAAGAGAGTTACATTATTCCTGCTACCATTTACCATGGTCACTGTGGGCAAGTACAGCCTGTTATGTTTCCATCTAGGGAAACAGAACTGCAACATAAAAGCATGGAGAGGTTACTGCTCTGGTCCTCAAACCAAAGTCAAAATAAAGACAATAGGCAATTTATTATCACCAAAAAGAGAGACAATAATTAGAAGAAACAACATCAAGGTAAACCAAGGCCAATTCAATTAACACAAAAAAACCATCTCCCCAGAAAGTGCTGGCTCTGGCAGTTTGGAAAATGGCAGTTTACTCCTACAAATTCATAAAGTGTGTTCACCAAAATCCCAGCTCTATTTACACTGATACGACAACAGTCGCACGGGGCACTTGGCCTGACAAAAGCTTATAATTATTGCACAATGAAGATGGGGACAGGACAGAGAGGCTGCTGTCCGGCCTGTCACTGGAGTACTGCATTTTGAACAGCAGGAAGCTGCCACAGCCAACCGGCAACATTTACCGGACCAAGCCCATGCATCCAGCCAGTCAGGAAGGACTTAGAGAGGAAGCATGCAAAGATCCACACAGGAATAGAGCACACACACACACACACACACACACACACACAGTCATACAGAAAAATCTGGACACGGGTCAATAATACGACCAAGCCTCACAGAGCCACCAGTATGGCTGCAGATTCTGAGTCTTGTTAAAGCCAAGATGAAAATGTCTCAGTGCCACAACTAGGTACACATAGAAAGCATCTACATTTTGTACATTATTAGATTACAGATGCACAGAAAAGTTTAGTAGTTAAAAAAAAAATTGCATCTCTTACAGATTTAAAGCACTGTGCGGTCTTCAATCGTCTACTCATTATTTGTGACTGGAAGGCAAAGTCTGATCAAGTAATACATAATATAGAGATTTAGAGACTGATAATCCATGTTTGATGAGTTTTATAGATAATGTAAAACCCCTCATACATAAGCTCATTGTACAACACTTCTGCCTTTTTGGAGAAAGCATTATTCAGTACACAAATCTTTCCTTGCACAGATTTTGAGGCTCAATAAAACCAGCCTATCGAAATGGTGTTTTACCAGCAGCAGTGGCGCTAAAAGACACTGCCTATCCTTTGCAGTTTGAGTTGCCCTATTCCCACTTCATGGATGGATTAAATGAGATCTTAGAAGCTCGGGCTAAATGAAGAATAGGTTGGAGTTCAGTTTTTATGTCAGCTGTGTGGCCTGCCCCCAGTATATAAATATTCATCAATGTGTCCACAGACAGAAAGCTCATTATAATATCACAGAGACGTGGCAGGTCTGCTTGCCTTAATGCATGTTTGAGCTGATTTCCAGTCTGAGTCTGGTACTGCTACTGCAGCTGGGCTACATAGTCACCAGTCTGCACAGCACTAGGATGGATTAGCTCTAGAGGGATTTCCAATCAAATTACACACAAAGATAAGCAAGCACACATCCTTGACTTCAGTCTGTTGTTCAGCCATGCACATTTTTTAAAACCCATCCACAGTCTCCACAGTTTTTTCGGTTTTAACAGCTCAATCAAGCCTGTAATAATTTTCCCTCCATGCTCCTATCGCCCGTGAAGTATGTAGGCTTCCCCATGGTTGGCTGTGTTGGCATGGAAACAGGAACAGCATTGTGATGTGTGTATTGAATTTTTCACCCTTGTCCCCTGAGCTCCACGGTAAGGAAAGCCTGACACTATCCCCTCCCCCACCTATTACATCAGAGAGGAGGGGAAGGGGGGCAGATTCTTTCGTGGTTTCACCGAGCATATGTACATACAAACTCTCTGCTAACCAACATAAGTGTGAGAGTGGACCCTCTCTGCAGAGACCTTTGTGTGCTCCTCAATTTCTGTCTACAATTACTGTAAAATGATTTTCTTGTCCCATTGCCTTTGAGTGGAAATTGTTCTCCCGTATGAAAGAGTAGGCGCTGCAAATTATCCTAATCAGTTTCAGGCAGTACTATTTGCATACCAAATCACTACAAGAATAAATAAAATAAATCTGCTATTTTGAATTGTCTTCCATTCATCACACTGCCCCCTTGTGGATATTATATATCTAAGGAGGGAGATGCAGTGGAGCAAATGAAAAAAAAAAAAGTTCTTACAGGAAGCATGTGTTTAAAGCGACGGTACCACCATCTAGTGGCAGCAAAGGTGTAAAACATGAATTAATCCCCTCGAATAAAAAGACAGATCCAGGTGACAACTTGTCACATTTACTTTTATTGTAAAGGTGATATTATTCCAAAATATTAATATGTTAGAGGAACATAGATAGGGAAAAGGAAGGGAAGACATCTAGAAAACATCTACACAAGACTTTGGTAACAATCTTGGGACACATTCTTATTAAAAAATTCCACAGCAAAAAATAACAAAATCTTCTAATAATGCTCCAAATCATATAGATCTCAATCATGGTGAATCTACATGTACAACAATATAGCTGGGTAAAAAGTCAACTGGGCATTTTGTGTCCTAGAAACAACTGAATAATTGAAGGCATATAAAACATTGGAATGGCTGGGCACCTGTGCTTTAAGGTCTGGAATATACTGTATTACCTAAGGATACCACAAGATATAACAGTTTCTTTATATAGTCGACTTTATCTTATTATTAAATCAATTTATATTTCATAATTATATTTTTCAAGATATATTATACCACAACAAGTTTACAGTAATCTTGCAAAAGAGTCGTATGTGTATCAGAGCGAGTTTGAAAGCACAGAAGAATCTAACTGGTTTAAATCCAGAGTTTTGCAGAAAGATCTTTGAGTTCTTCTCTAGACTCAACTCCTCTAAGCTCTGGATTTAACCAACAGATTCAAGTATGTGCCATTTCAGCCCTAAACAGAGTGCATTGGATCATTGTGCAACAGTGTGCCATGACCTGTCCTGTACCCATCCCTGCAAACCCCGACCCCCCCCACCCTCCTGCACACATCAACCCCATTCCCCTGCTCCTTTCTAGCAGTGGTGCACATTACAAGCCCTGATCTCCTTCCTGTCCTTGCAGCTGGACAGCTGGGCAGTCTTAAACCTCTGCTTCACTGTCATGAGCCGTTCTTGAATACCTCCACCACAAAGCTTGGTACATTCTGTCCAACTTGACCACGGTCTCATTTTACACCCTAAAAATAGATATCAAGGAAAGGGAAGAGTCAGAACAATGTGTGCATCTCTCTGATTGTTTTTCAATCTTTAGTTCTCAATTAAATAAGGACGTATACCAACCCGGATGCTCGGAGGCGACCTCAGCTCTGCCCTGTTTGCTCTTCCTCTTTTCACGCTGCTCCTTGCGTCGTTTCTTCTCATCGCTGTTGGCTTGTCCTCGGTTGCACTTCCTGATCTTACATTTCTTCCTCTGGATGCTTTCAGGACAGGGGTCTCCTCCAAACTGAGGCTCCAGCTTCACCATGCGTGTCCGGATCGTATGACCCTTACCACAGGACTTATTACACTCTGACCACTCAGTCCACTCTGACGTGATGCAGTTGATGGCTGTGGAGGTGGAGTTGGACAGAAAGAGATGGTTCAGAGGACATTGTACCTCATGAGATGTGGGGCTTGACAGATAGATAAAGTAAGGTATAATAAATGATGCATATTACACATCTTTGATGAATCACACTTTGTAGCTTTTTGATGCAATGTCCTGTTTACTGTATGCCATGCATTATATATGAATCTATGTCTGGGGAGTGTAGTGCATTTTATCTTAAATTATACAGAAGCACCACAGAGAATACTTTTCTGGTTTGCCAGAGGGTGTGATTTGTTTTCACATAACTACATGGAGGTGCGACCGAGGACTGATATAGCAGCCTCACCACTGCTGCAAACCCATAAGTACTGACGTGAAAAAACTACATAAAGTATCCACATCTTAAATTCCTTTTGGAGGGAACAAAACGATGAAACTGGCTAAAAAGAGGACATTGTGTTTCTCCAGGAAGGTTCATGGTTTTGGCTTGGGCATGGTGTGGCAACAGCTTCTCCTGGCTCTTAGAGTTGTTAGGTGTTTATCTCAAGATAGTGGGATAACAATGCAACCATATTAAAAACACGCCTCTGCGTCATATGCACTTGTTTTTGATCACCACACAGTTTATGAAAAATCGGTTAAATAATTTAACACAATAAATCAAGTGAATTACAAATACAGTTGTTTATTTTTTAAGTCAATACTGGTACTGAGTTTGAAAGTCTAAAAATCCAGTAAAAAAATCTTTTTTTTTATTTTTAATTTTAAATAGCTTAAACAAGTTTTAATTAATTTCACTGGGGTCCTTTAGTTCTAACTAATCAAATTTTTGAGTATTTTAATCATTTTATTTTTCACCCTTCCCTAATGTTAGGCCTTGACACATGTGACAGTAGTCTCCAGCTACAATGTGAGTACAGCACATAAGCTAATCAGTTACCTTTCATATTCACAGACAAGCTCTAAATCACTGTCAATATGTACATATGTAGAACAAAGGATAGAGGCTGTTGACTTCATTTCCTGCCGTGTGTATACACTATCTGCAGCAAGACACGCAGGCTGCATCACAAAGTTGAAATTAATATTACTTTCCATTAATTATATGTGTGCATGAATGTACAGTAAGCATTTGTTTAAACAGGGATGTTTATTACTTACGACACTCAGGTAGCATGCACTTCTCCACCTGTTCTAACTCTTCTGTACACTCTCCCAGCTCCACGGGGGACTTGAGCATGCGCTGTCGTGTCCTCAGGCCCTTCCCACACGTCACACTGCAGTCACTCCAGTCAGACCATGGAGTCAGCATGCAGGGAATTGTGTCTGTGCAACAGGAGTCTCTCAGTAACACATATACCCAGTGAATAACAATATGATGGTATAATGTTGTCATATATGTGCAACACACGTAGATTAGAATAAAATGGATCAGATCACGTTTTAAATTTAGAAAATTGCTTGAGGTGAACCACTTGCTTTTGCCTATTGCTTAATGGGACAGTTTTCTCCAGATTTGAAGTGTAGGAGGTGTCAGAATAGTTGTGGTCCTGAAAATGTTGCTACTCACGACATTCTGGCATCATGCACTTCTCCACTTCTAGCACCTCTGCCCCACAAATGGAGCCATCTGCGGGAGGCGTTTTCACCATGCGCTCTCTCCTCTTCATGCCAAGACCACAAGTGGCACTGCAGACATCCCATTCAGCCCACTCCGTAACCAGGCAACTGCTGGGAGCTAAGGCAAAAAAGGGGTAGGTAAGGGTAGATCAGGTAAATCCACTGTGCTATTAGAATGGAGTATATGTATAGTATGGACTGTGTCAATGGAAAAATGTTACTAGAAAGGGAAACCTACAGCATTCCTCATTGACCACACAGTTTTCAGTCTCCTCTGTTGGCAGGGTGCAGACTGAGCCATCATCAGGGAACTGCTTAACGTAACGCTCCCGGGAACGTGTCCCCATCCCGCAGGACACACTACATGGAGACCAGGTGATCCATTCTGACATCATACAGGTGGACGCATCTGAAGAGTCACAGGCCAAAGAAGAAAAATGTCAGCAAGCTTCAAGAGAGCTCAGTGATTTTGGTAACTGACTGATTTAAAATGATTTTAAGGCACAGGAAACCTACAACGGTTTAATTTGCACTAGAAATCTTCATACGCACAAAGTTTCTTATTAGGTTGAGCTTGGTGAAGCTGCTCTACACTGTTTTTCCACTTCTGTCGCTGAGGGCTCATATACACCCAACGGCTGTTAGACTCCTCTGTTACCTTTGGAGCGGGCACCATGTTGGACATTGCCAGAGGAACATACAACAGGACACTTTGTTTCTGCAGCCGTCACTAATGTTACTTACATCTAACAAGAAAAATCACTGGTGATTCTAAGTCTTTTATTTATGTTTTCTGAAACACTAAATGCTTTGCACAGTAGATCACATGTATTCCCACACTACAGATAGAGATGAAGAAACGAAATTCTAGTCACCTGTAACTTTACTTTTACAACCTTGTATTGTACAACCAAATTCTTCGGAAAAATAAAAGTAGATACACTTCTGAGTTATTTACCGAAAATGATTCAAGCATATATAATGATGCCTCGTTTGCTAAGACAATTGCTTTTCTATGCTACTGGTTTCTGGTTACTGCTACTATATCAGCCTCTGTTTTTCATTCTACAATTACAAACAGTTGAGCAGGAGAGCAAGAGGTCACGCAGTGATACACTGGTGCAAGTGCTGCTCAATAAAGTAGTGGTAACTAAATTGAAAACAGAGGTTATAGCTTTTGGTCTAAGAGCACAATGAACAAAACTGTCCTTAAAATTAACAGCACTATCTTAGCAAAGTAAAACAGAAAGAAATTTGGATGCTCTCATGCGTACCGTGGACTTTCCAGTTGCATATAAGGAATGTAAATACAGCAACACAGTAATACAAAAAGTGAAATCTAAAACCCGGGATCTAAAGATCACTCGCTTGCTTTCAATGCTTTCAATCTATTCAGCCATCAGATGTTTCTCTCTAATGCTCACTGTACCAAAAAGTGAGACAAAACAGTTCTCTACATTTAAGGACAGAAAATCAATAATATAGTGCCATTACACAGTCTGCATTTTATTATTAGATTTTAAAGTTAATTAACATTTTATTTTTGACATTGATTGTATAAGCTGTGATTGACATTTTCTCTTGCATGAAAGGTGATATGTAAACAATAATAATGTAAAAATGTGTATCATACTAATAAAAATGTCCTGGATTTGCAACATATAAATCAACAGATTTTCTTTCTTGTCAACATAAAAGTAGGGAACAGACAGGGAACAGAAAAAAAAGAAAAACTCGATGTAGAGGATTATCTTTTCTCATTTATGCCTGTTACTTTAGAGAACACATGCATTATGGATGTCATTGCCAGCTCTTCTTTGCTTCTCTGTTTAGTTCCACCTGCAACAATGATGTTAGTGTAATTAGAAAATAACTGTATTCCAGTTTAGCTAAGAATACAGATACAACTATTTCCACTATCTTGATGTTTTATACCCAGACAAGTATGACCAATCAGAGAAGATCAGTTAATGATGTGGTTACATTACAGTAAACATTTATGCATGTAATTTATGCATCCTTTATATCCAGAGGTGGACATGAAAGATTTTAGGTACTCTGCAGATAGAAAACTAGCCTCTTTCAAATCTATGTTAAAATTGCAAAATGTCCACCAATACCTAATAGCAACGAATGGCACTAATGTGAGAATTAAAAGATCAGTTCACGCAAACACTGTTCCTCACACTAATCCACAGCACACTACACCACATCTGTCCCTGTCTCCCTCTGTGAAGAAGTGTTGTTGATGTGTGAAGGCAGTCTGCCGGGCTGAAGACAGACAACGGCGTGCATGTGTTTTGGGCACCCGCAGCAGGAAGCAGGAGTTACTTTCTAAGCATATGTAATTGGAATAAATGAGCAGGATTTGGCAAAAGGACAGATACACTGACTGTCTGTGAGGTGAGTCTGGGGTGCTGTATAAATAAAGTGTATTGTAATATATGTAAGTGGTTTAATATTTCTGCATAATCAGCATTTAAGGTGTCAAACAGGGCACAAATAATTAACCTCCAAGAGCACAATCTGTCTGCCATTAAACAGGCAATAAAGGGTTTTCTTCACTGATGGGAAAATCAAACCTCAATGTGCAACCAAGTTTAGATTATTTATTACAATATTAAATCATACATGTTAAATGATTACTGCAAAGCATCCGTGCTCAAGTCTCAGACCAACTAACCAACATGGCAAAAAGCATGGACCACCAGCAGACATATTTTCCTCAGAAAATTACTCTCAACATCTTGGAAAACATATTTACAGCCTCATGTAATTTTACTTGACTTGCTGTAAAATTTAAAGGGTTGCCATACTGGTCTGATTTAATTGCGGCAGTAGAACAGTACCAAGGATATTATCAGTGGCCCTACATCAACAGGGGGTGTGTTTAAAACATGCCATCACTTTTTAGGTTGTCACATTAATGGATGCAATAACCCTAAAACCCCAATAAAAATTATAAAAAATATAACTAATTCTTTTAAAGGGGCTTCAGTGGAGGCCGTCCCTTAAGAAAACAAATTAATTCAGAAGTGTTTTACGTCATTCTCCGCATGATTGCTTTTTGTTTTTCTGGCAAACACAGTGACCTTCAGTCTTTAGAGAGATACTCACCCTCGTCACTGCATCCAGGCCCCATGCAAGGCTCAAAATCCTGGGTGTGTGGGCAGGGAACACTAAGGTCCAACTGGGCCTTCAGCATCCTCTGCCTCATCCGCTTGCCCTTTTCGCAAGTGGCTGAGCTGCAGGCGGACCATGGAGACCAGTTGGAGTAGATACATGTTTCAGGGGTGTCATCTGCACGATGGCAAAGTGAATAAAGAAAAAATAAATTATAATGTTTTAATGTTGAATATAGGAGAAAGAGAGGGTGAAAGAGAGAGAGATAAATGGAAACAGTATCCAGACCTTCCTCTTTCTCCTCCTGGGCAATATCTGCCACAATGTCATCCACATTGTCTGGCACAATGTTGCACTGTTCACCCTGTGGACACAAAGACACACAGTTATGTTGCTACACTAATAGGCTGAGGAGCACATATGAAACACATATGAAAATGTACATCCATATAATCTGAGTGTAAATTGTGTGTGTGTGTAGTTGTTTACATTTCTGGAAAGTGAGGGATGAGGAAAAAAATGTGCCGTGGAGAAAAAAATTAGCCACAGAGTTCCCCACATCTGCCTCTAGATGCCACTGAAGGGCCGCTAACCTTTTATCTCCTCGGAGGGAGGGTCTTTCACTACCCATCACATCATAATTAGAAAAAGTATTGCAGTTCTTATCTAATTTCATGTTTTTGTTATGTGTAAAGCTTGACACTAATTGTGAATGGTCAAAATATTCCCCTCATACACTGCTATGGGATGAATTCAGTGGTGACAATGTTGTGTGGTCACAATGTTCTTAATGAAGATATTACTATTTCATGTTTGTAATTATACCTCGGCTATTTTTAAGTAGAGGTGCTTAATGTCCTTTAAATAGGACTAATAAGAGATATTTGATCATGTAAATTATATTTTGGTAGGTATATAGGTATATAGTATAGTAGTATATTGTATTTTTTTCAGAGGAAGTGCTAACAGGAGTCTCAAAGGTAAGGATTTTTTTCACCAATTGATGGAAAGGATTCAACTGAAGAAGAAGAGGTCTCACTCCCTCTCCGTTTCTGCCTTTGAAAAATCTGAAGACATTAAGTCTCCATAATGGTTTGCGACATATTAAAAGATTTGGCATCTTTTAATATGCTAAAATTTCACATCAGTCAAATTTGGCTTATCCATCAGCTTATAAGAGGATCAATAAGGGCTGAGTGCGAACTCACTATGCATAAACACAGAACTCCAATAAAAATCAGAGGAACGTCACTTCAAAATACAAATGACATAAGGGAATCAGTAACTATACAGAGGAAAGTTCTCGCCGTGAAGCAGTCTGTGTGCTAAAATGTGCACAATGTGTACATAAAATTATGTCTTTTCCAAACATATACATGTACATGATATTAATTGCAAACACTTTATGACGGTCTGAATATTTACTTTTATCTGACAAAAAATGCTGTCATAGCGTCGCCTGTCTGCAGTATCACCATTATCCAATCAAAGCTACCAAGAATTTGCATTTGCACCATGAATTGACTGATGTAAAAACAGACTGACCTTTCTGGCAATGCGTTCCACCACCACCCGGGCCACAGGAGTGATAGCGCCCCCCTCAGGATCATAAAACGGGCTCTGTGGATGATCCAGGCTGGTGAGGGGACGGATTTTGTCCTGAGGCAGCGTGGGCTTGTTGGGAGACTATAAGAAACACACAGTAAAACAAAGTAAGAGATAACAGCCCATGGACCACCAAGCTGTGGGTCTTTGGGATCCAAAGATATTTGAAAAATACATTTGCACAAATATAATGAGCACAAAGTCACTCAAAGTTACAGAAAGCACAAGTCACACAAAGGACAAGTCTCAAAGTCAGAGAGCAGCTGCGGAGGAGATGCTTATATGGGAGATGCTCTTATTAGTCAACAGTAAAGGTCTGCCAGCATGGGGTTGATAGAAGCACCACTGCCAGAGGCTGTCTGGAGGCAGAGGACCAACTTATCCTTCACCTCCCATTGCGGCCACCCAGAAAAAACACACTGTTTGTGTTTGTGAGAGGGGAAGATAGGGAGAGGGGTAATGAGTGGCCACTAATTAAAAGATACAGTAAAAGTAATGGCTTGGATGGATGGATCTCATTACTCTGTTAGAGCCTTGTGCCTTTAACAACTTTGTAACAGAAAACCACCGAAGTCCCGCCCCACCACCAGAATAGCCATAGTTTCACCATCTATTGTGCAGTGTGAGGGTTTCTTTCATTGATTTTTCTGCAAATCTTTTCTGTCTTTTGTTATTGTTGTCATTTTGACAAAGATATTTCTACATTTAATGTCCACATCTTTGAGATTTAAACCATGCACAGCTATTGAGAGTCTCTTCATTTTATTGAAAATTGTGTATATGGGCAAACTGAGAATAAAAGTGTTTACCTGAGATTCAGTAGTACTGTAGTTCAGGCGTTACAGAAAACTGTCACTGGATTAGTTTTATCCTGAAGAAAGCTTAAAAAAAATCACAATCCTCAGGCAGATGTTGTGGCTATGATTCCTGAGCAGATTTGTGGTTTATTTTCTATGGCCACCAAAGCTAATAAAGCTTACAAGAATCTGACAAGAAGTATGATTTTGATACTAATTGCTGCAGTTGAGCACTGAGGGTTTCTAAGTACCTTAATTGCCTCCTTGAGCTGTAGCATGGCTATTTATGCAGTCGCAGCCAAATCAATGGGTCAGACTACAACGATCAACTTCCCATGGTTTTTTAGATCAGCGTTTTTTTTTCCTTCAGAAAATGTCTGCAACTAGCCTCACAAAAAAAAAAAAAAAAAAAAAAACACTGCTGTACACAATTGAAATTCTGGACTTTCACTTCGCACAGATTACTTCAGGCTTATCCCATGACTTGTTTTTGATTTTTTTTTTTTTTTTTTTTTGAAGAAAATTATGGAGTCCAAAAGTTAATGCATCAGGCATTGAGTTACACAGAGCACAAGCTGAAAGTTCCTTGATATTCCTACAGCCCTTACAGGACAGTTTGATTTTAGACATATGAGCCAGAAAATGTGTGTAAGCAATGCCAGTCATGGTGTAAAAATTAGTGTGAAAGGGGTAAGAGAGAGGAAGAATTAGAGGAAGAGTGAAATTATTCTTGAAGCAAGTAAAAACAAGCAAGAGAGCACAGTTCATCAGGTTCATCTCTGAGCACTGAGGGATCAGCCAAAGGTTTCACACATGTAGTCATAGAGTTTGGTCAAACATGCACACACACAGCCTAATCTATTAGTGCTGACTGGAGACACTGAGCACGCAGCAGACAGCACCTCAGGGTGAGGGCGGGAGGGGGAGATGTTCAAGGCTGTTAGAGGAGAACTGGATGGGCGATGACACTTGCAGACTGGCAGTATGTGAAGAGGTGATTGAAGAGGGAGTGATTGTGAATGTAAGCAGACAGGCAGATGAAGAGGAAGAGGTTGGTGTGATGACAAGGTCAAAATGTGAGTGTGAAGGGTAGACTCAGCTGGTGATGAGAGAAAACAAGAGGGTTATTCAGGGGGTAAAGGGTGGAGGGAATAACAGTTAGAAAATTGTCATGATTGCTATTGCAGTGTGGTGTTGTAACCTGAGTTGAGTCACATGTTCATTACATGAAGGACACTGCTGTTGTTTTTGCACAACAATAATAGAGTTCCTCTTTCCTTTTAATCTTTTAATTTAAATAATAATTAGTGGCAAATTTTCAATTATGTTGACACCTAATGTAAATATACATTTTAATGAATATGATTATTAATATGTAGATAACTCTGCTGGTACAGCATTCAACATAACTCATGCCAAAAGGATATTCCACAATGTTTGCTTTCTTCGCCACAAATACTAAAAATCAAAAACAGTTAATGTTCCACCCTTGGAAACCTGTAACATCACAACTACTTTGAAATAATCATTATGATGAGCATAACACACCTATACATGTGACAAAGTATGAAGAAATAGTCCTGATTTTTGTATTATATGTACGTATACATTGTGGGGAGCAAATTACTGAGAGGACTTTTGCTTTATTGAGTAACAATACAAATATGGTTGATTGTTTGTACTGACCTCATATGACACCCCACTATCAGTGCCTGCATCCCAGGGGATCAGGTCCTGGACCACCCTCTGGGCCCAACCACACTCCTTGGTACACAAGTCCTCAGCAGACAGACCCACATTCCAGTCTGGACTGGGCCCCAACATGGTCAGGAAGGACATGAGGTGACGGGTCCGATCCACTGAGAATTCAGCTGAGGGGGCGGCCCGTCTAAAGAAAAGAACAAGCATGAGGTGTGAGTGAAAAAAAATCAGGTCATAAGTGTGAGTAAGCACCTGTGGCTAGGCTCCATCTGCTCCACCCTGCATGAGACATGCAGCCTGAACAAACCTGCTGATGCACTTGGTCATTATGTTGTCATTCCTGAAATGGCCAACGAAGTGACAACACAAGAGGAAAATTAGGACACATTTCAGATCAACAAGTTTACAATTTATGACATTTTACTGGCAATGTGGTATATTTACAATAAACAACAACAAATCCAGGATAGAAGTATCTAATTTGGAGACTGAATGGGAGGATGCAGGGAACTGAATACAACAGTCAACCATTGGGAGGCTCTGAATTGATTCACTAGTGAAGTGCGCACAAGGAATATCCAATCTGAGTTCTGAAATAGTGTGTATGTGTCAATACCAAGGGCAAGAACTTACTGAATATTTATGAAATGTAA
This sequence comes from Rachycentron canadum, assembly GCA_038496675.1. Taxonomy (NCBI): domain Eukaryota; kingdom Metazoa; phylum Chordata; class Actinopteri; order Carangiformes; family Rachycentridae; genus Rachycentron; species Rachycentron canadum. Next base: position 8,457,578 of record CM076648.1, on the reverse strand, counting down.
AAAAAAAAAGGAAAGATCAGCATTTGAACAGGTTTAGCCAACATGATCCATCAAAATATGCCAAGATCAGCCCAAATATTGATCCTTAGGATTCAAAGCCAGACACAAGTCATTGATTAACAAAGATATAACTGATAATTCTGTTAACATTCAACATTAAGCTTAGACAGTGGACCAAGGTCACTGGCTCAAAGGAGCTGCAGTTGTTTTGTAGACCACATTTATGTCCAAACCACATTTACTCAGTTCCAGCACAAGAGAAAAACACACCTTTGGCCATCTGTCTTGGCCACTGACTGACACATAAACCAATTACAGGAAGTTTCCCAGCCAATACAAGATTAATTAGGAGTGGGAAGATTCTTGTCGTAACAATGACAATTAGCCAGTGATCTCTTTTCAGCTGTCATCATGCCCATATAAACTATTTGACTTCAGCCAACTCAGTCCTTCCCTTGTGCATTCTACTAATGATGGCCTCTGAGGATGGGAAATGGCCCTTATCCTCTGGGAACATACAACTTGACTCAACTCTCCTGGACTTCTGCTTAGTGAGTACTGCAGGTCTGAGCTTTATCTCAGACAGCCACCTGGGTGTTACAAAAAAAAAAAAAAGTAAAAAGCATAATTGACAGAAAAGGAGAGACAGAGCAAGTCTGGTAGCAAATGAGGAAGGGATTAATCACCCTAGATACCATAACCCCAGTAAAAAAAACCTTTTGTATTCTGGTTTATAAAAGTGTGCAGGTACAGTATATTTTGGGAAAGGTGTTGATTGGTCTGTTGCAGTGTCAGCAGGTGGCACAGTGTTGCGACATGGATATTTGGCACAAATCAATCCTGTCCTCACATTAAACTGCTCCAAAGGTGAACTGTGTGTGGGTAGCAAACCAATGTTTTCTGATAGTTAAATTCTGGTTAAGTTTAAGCAACATAAACCACACTAATTTTCGTTCTTGGGTTTCAGCCCTCCATTAACCAGCTGTGGAGTATATATGTCATCTATTAAAAAGGATTAGTTCAGTTAAATGGCTGCCAGTAAAACAGGGCAATATAATTTTAACCTCTAGTGGTTAGCCCAGAAGTAAGGCATGACTTGCTACACCACTATACTGCTAAACTATCAACCCCAAGTAGTTCTGAGAGTGACAGCAATAAGGAAGGAAACTAATTATCAGCAGTTTTCTTGTCTTCAAAGGCTCTTTATGTTGACATCTTTTTTTTTTTTTTGCTATTATTATTTTTTTAGGTGCTAATCAAATGCAACCTGCAGAGTAGTTCTCTGGTTATTAGGAAGATGCCTGACAAGCGATAGTTGAAGTAGGGACATGACAAGGAGCCAGCTGAGAGACTGTCAAGGATGCAACTGCTGTCCCCTGGTATGAAACTAGCATAGCGAGAGGAAAGGAAGGGGGATGAGGGGACTACAAAAGATAAATTTTGTAAGGAAACTAAAGGAGGATCTGCTGTCTAGTGTGATTTGGTAGAGGGGGGATACATTGAAACTAAGAGAATCTGTGTGGGGCTTGAAGATGGTCTATTTTATTAAAACAGTTTGATGTGTGTTTCAGTGAGTCTGATTGACAGAAGTGTGTGAATTGTAGGTCTATATTTTTTTACAACTAGAATTTGAAATGTTAGATGTCACACTAGACAATGTTAAAAACACTAGTTTATTAAACCCTGAACGAAGCCCCAAGTGAGCGTCACAAATATGCAATGCATCTGAAGTCTTGTAGTTGCAGTATCCAGTTTCCTCATCGAAGCAGCTGGATTGGCATTATCAGTGCATACCTGCTGCCTCAGTACCTGCCTACTGATACTCTCAGTCTCATTCATGTGTAGGAAGTCAGTGACATAACTAAAACTTAAATGTCAAGTTCTGTGTAAAATGTCACTCCCGCTTTCTTTTTATGCATCTCCATGCTAGGTAAATACTTCCACCTCCTCTTTATTTTGAGGATGAAGAAATGAATCAACTCCAGCCTCTGCTTTAGTACTAATTTAGTAATTTAGAAAGATATCATGAGACACAGCCCTGACAGTCATTGAGGCTCCAACTGGCCACCCAAAGATTTATAATGTTATCTTAAAAATAATTACAGTAGCTTAAGATTTGTAGTTGGAACAGTTCACTTGGCAAGTCAGGCATTTCATTCTCAGTTTGTTCGAATGAAAAGGGCATTTTCATGTATAGGTGCTCCTTCATCTTAACTGCCAGTCTGACTGCATCATGAGTCTCACTTGTTCCCACTGCAGCCAACTGCACTATTTCGAGTTGTGAGGAGATAGACAAGAACAATAACTGCCTCAGACATATGTGATCAACAAGCCGTGATAGAGCATGACATTTACTGGGCGCTTCACCTACAGTATTTTAGGATGACCAGCTTCAAAGAGCACAGGCTAATGGGAAGACAGAAATCAAATGGAAAATATTACTGGTTAGAAATACTGGAGCTCTTACATTTAAAAAAAAAAAATCTAAATGGCTTTGCTCAAAGTAATTTATGAATATCGTTTGGCTGCAAAATGAAATGGTAGTGAAAGAGATATTAAGTCATGAACACGAGGAACATCTATGCTTTTGTTAGCTGGTTTGGTATATGTAGACACACCTAATAAAAGAAATGTGCATTATGATCCCAAAGTTCATGAAACTACATTCACCCCTACAGTTTGGTTAACCATGTAAGTTGTGTAGATATTTATTTTTTTGTACTTGATTAATTACTGATTTTACTTATTTACCAGTAGTCCAGTGGCTGTTATACGTACGAGTGTAAATAAGCTGCACAATAATCTAATAAACAATACATTCTCCTGAAATTTATTTTATCTCTGTTACAGTATGCATTTGGTGAAGAGCCACCACCATAGACATAGGGCTGTGATACATGTGATAATGGCTGTCACCTCTTCAGCCTCATTCTCATTCTCCCACCTCTATACTTCCCATCTACATCTCTGCTCCTTTGGCCTTTGTTCTAACAATCATTTTGCTCTCTATAGTCAAATGAAATTGAAAGCTTGGTTTAAGAGGAGCTACTTCATTTTACAGAATAAAGTTACAGTACATATACTGGTTCTTAACCCCCACAATTGACCTAAAAAAGAAGCACCTGTAATGTAATTCCACTTCTGTCTTCTCAGAGGGTCTACTTAATCATTTCCATAAAATTTCCAGTTGTTAATCTCTTATTTCTCCACCTCCAAGTTTCTTTCTCTTCCTCTTGATCATCTTCACATTTGTCAAATCAAGACATTTTTTAATTGACAACCACCCTTTAAAAGAAAACACTTGACAAACTGGGTGAGGTAAAGGGATAATTAACCAATTAAGACATACTCACATACAAATAAACAAGCTAAATGTGCATTTTTACAGTTTTCATGCAGCTCACATGTAAAGCTAATAACCTCTCTAAGGCCTCTTTTAAAACAATGTGCATCTTCCAGGAAACCTTTACCTAACTCTTTCTGTCTTCAGTCTATTTTCATGGTGAGGACACTGTCATGTGGTTATCAATAGGAAATGTACTTTTCTTTTCCTGCTCCAAACCAATTAATGTGACACACACTTGGATGTGCTGTACACAATCACTATGTGAAACAATTAACTGGTTGCATACACAGCACAGAGTAAGCTAATTAGCCACAGTGGTTATCATTACTTCTATTCCTGGCTATGTAAACTCATGGCCCTGTGGTTGAGAAAAAAACAGAACATGCCTTTACCACTGAAGTTCGTCTGTACAAGCTGAGCCAACAAGCTTCTTGTTGTTCTCATGAATAAGAGATTAAATAGCTCCTGTGAATTTAGGCGTAAATGAGCTTTCACACTGTATGCATGGTGTAGCAGGCAGTTTAAGGGCACCTCTGAGCTGGGTTTTTCACTGATCTTTGGATACTATCTTCTTACTGCATGTTCCAACACCTTGAGCCTTAATACCTTAGAACCTTCTGAATCATACACAATGTGTGAATTACTTCCTATTAAGTGGTCCTACCATTGGTTGAAAATCTTTCAGTACTTTAACTACAAATTGCAGATGCTTTATACTGCCCATCTGTGGGCCATTTTTAAAGGGCATAATATTTCTGGATTGATTTCCTATCTTGCAGGCACAGATTGTAAAAATCAGCTTAGAAAGATTTGAAAACTTCTTGAAAAAAGGTAATCCATCACTGCAGATACACGGTACCTCCTGCTGAACGATTTCTGTGCCAACTCAGTACAGTACAAGTCCGTTTACAGAAAAATGAGTGACTCATTAATACCTAAAACTCACATGACAAACAAATAGCAAGGACACACACATCTCATAGAATCCATTATACAGTCTATAGAGTTGCTTAAGTGTGATTAAAGCTGAGCCTATTACAGATCACTCCAGGGATGGAACAAGTCCTAGAAGAACTTCAAAAAATTAGCTGCAAAGCCGGCTGATAAAGGAAAAGTCATTGAAAGCCCAGACTCCACCTATTATAGGTCTGCTGCGAACCGACACAATTTACAAAAAGCTAATCCGGTTTCTGCATATATAGTCGACATCTAGGACCAGTTAGAGAGTAACTCATAAAATGGAAAGTGAGTCCCATTTACTTTTTGTGCTGTACAAATTATGATGATTTTCACATGGTGATTTGTACATGTTATGTGTATAGAGTGGTTGGAATGGTTGCTTAATTTTGATGTTAATGTTTGTCAGCTTTGTCTCAAAATCCAGAGACAGAAGGCAAGAAAGTGTTTCTTTAGTATTTATTCTGATTTGTGTGTGTGTGTGTGTGTGTGTGTGTGTGTGTGTGT
>CM076648.1:8387393-8452469 GCA_038496675.1 Rachycentron canadum | reverse complement strand
GTAGGGTGATGATGTGCTGACGGTCATCAAAATGAAAGCACAGTGGCCAGCCTGGCAACCACTTAATGTGTAAGTAATATTTCTTAATTGTTATATATATATATATATATATATATATATATAACAATTAAGAAATATTACTTACACATTAAGTGGTTGCCAGGCTGGCCACTGTGCTTTCATTTTGATGACCGTCAGCACATCATCACCCTACGGGAGAGACACAGACAATAACACAAAACTCAATCTCAGTCCCCTGAAATAATCAACACTTCACTATTGAATCATCACACATCACAGCTGAATGATTAAAATGGATCAATTGACTTTTTTTTCCCCCATTTCAACACTTTTTTTGATGTATAAAATCATAATGGTCAGTGGATGAAGATGGTGTCTGTGAAAGCACACCTGCAACTGGAACTGGAGGAAAAATTTACATTTAAATGGAAATGTGCGCCAGAGAATTAAAGAGAACCTGAAATATGTTCTCAGCAGAAGATGAGTGAGGACGTTACAACATAATACTCATATAAATGTCACAATTACGCCAAAAATGTTGAAACCAGTTTGGAACAAAAAGGGAGGTATTTATTCAACCTTTTATTACACACACACACGCACGCGCACACACACACACACAAAATGACCACGGCATAGTCTTTCTCTGTACTAGTACAGATATTTTCTGGGGGGCACAGGAAGGTGGCCTCAGTTACAGAGCTGCAGAAGTCATCTTTTGCAGTTGATAAAACAGAACTCGTCAACTTTGTATCTGATGGCTGCCACTGATGCCAAACATGAAAAGTGACTGAAGGTGCTCTCAACTCTAATTGACAAATCAATGACATGTCTGTGGCATGCCTGTGTGCAATGTTCACTGCCGTTGATGCTGATAGTCACAAACACTGTAAACTATGTTTCCCTTGCTACTCACGTATTCCACAAGGATGAATTCTGGCGAAATATTTTGGTAACAGAAGACATTTTGGTGTCAGGACTGTTACAAACATTGTCTATTTGTGCTTGATGTTGCTTCTTGTCTCCCCTTTTGTATCTGATTGGGATTAGAAGTTTTAATATAAAAGGAGCTTGTTTTTAATACTTTTAATGCATATGAATGTATATAATTAAATAAAGCAAGCATTTCTGGAAATGTGCTAAAATGTTGCAATGATCAGTCAGAAGCTCTATGTCATGTGGCCATTATATGGTCAGGAAATTATTTTTGCACCTGTTACCGAAATGTCAGCATCGCTATCTTTTGCTCTATGCTACTGAATTTCATTACAGCAAATCTGACAGGCTGATAATAGGCAGACTAATCCTGTTTCAGATTTGAGGATGTTACTGATGGCCTGTGCCACTGCTAAATATTATATACTTATCTTCTTTGTGGGTTTTTGTGGGAAGCTTTACACTTTTGAGTAAACACTTCAGTCAGTCTTAAATCATATTTAGGGGGCACTTGCAAACTTAAAATGAAAAGCTGAGATTATGTTGACAAGTGAGAAAATGGAAAAAAGAAAGAAAGTGGTCTCAGGTAAATTCAAACAGTGAAAAAGGAATTGTTCTTCGACAAAGGAAATATTTATCTTTTTTGAAGACACTAGTGAAGGATAGTTTGCATTATAAGAGCTTTGACAGTAATGCAGCTTCTCAATTTACTGCAGGTAAATATACAGAAATAGAACTTGCTTATTTGGTTGTCAGCAGACCATCTCTCTCTTAAATGCGATCCAGGACAGAGGTTTTCGCAAATCCAATTTCCCCAGCAAAAAGTGGAGAGAGAGAGAAGCTTAGAAATATGGGTTTGATGAGGAACAGAACTAACAAATATTTCTGCGAGACCTTTAGAGAAACAGATATCTAACAACCAGCAGGGTCCAAAATGGTGACAAGGATCAGTGAGTGAACCAAAGAAACGACGCACGCCCACGATTTAGTCTTTTGGCAGCCTTTTGCAGAACAAATTGAACTGTCAAGACGAGACTCATAACTACTGAAAAGGGCATGTTTCATGTTCTGCACCTGTAACACGAGAAACAACATAACAGTTTTTTTTTTTTGTTTCAGTCTCTCTCTTTCCCACTATTTTGCTCTTGAACATTAAAAAGAAACTACACCCTATAATGAATGGCCATACATACACAGGCTGTAATTCTGGTTATAGGCCTCCTTTGAATCAGCCACCTAAAATTTTGTAAAATTAGCATGATTTTGAAGGTGAGTAAAGGAGAGGAAAAGGTGTTTCTCCATTATGCATACAGTGATTACAAAATGTCATAGTGTAAAGAGGTGTGTGAACGTTACAGTGGTGATAAGAGTATTTGTTTCTTTTTAGGAGATGATGGTCTGGACTTTCTAGTCCACTCCCAAAGGGTCAGGAAGTCATGCTGCTGGGGCCGCTGCGTTTCAGGATCAGAGGAGCTGGTGTGATTGGATGTAATTAACGCCAGCTTTTAACCATTAATAAGATATCAGCAAGCAAACTCTGTGCCTCTCATCATGAGTATACCACAATAAAGTAAGATATAGCCCAAAAGCTAGTTTGCACCACAAATCAAAGTAAAACTTTAAAATTACTTGGAAATCTTGATGAGTTATTTGAATGTATTATATGTAATGGAGGTGTGATGGATTTCCAAAACAACACCAACTTTTCTTTGATTAGAAAAGTAGAGCCCATTGTTTCAGGCAATAATGTTCACCTGAAACATCACTCCACTCAATGTAATACCAGAGTAGAGTAGAGTAGAATCTCACTTTTGGATCTTGATGTCTCACCATCACTAACTTATTTACCAGAAACCTGTCACTTAGTCACTCCTGGGACATTTTGAGGGAATGGATAAGTTTCATAATTAGTTGCAAACCTGTCAGTAGAGTGTCTGTAAACTATGCAGTCGCCAGAGGCACATCTGCCACTGGCTACAGTACTATTCATTTTTGATGTCCTTATAATCATCATCTCCCTCCTGTGGTGAAGATGGATTTAGAGCATCAAAAATCTCATTTTCACTTCATGCTAAAATGTAAGTTTTCTTAGCTCATAGTTACATTTCATGTTACAGTTGCACGATTTTAAAAACACAGATAACTTTTGATATACTGGCATCAGACTCCCTAGATTGCTGTTGCATGGGCAATTTGCTTTTGGAATTTACTTTTAACTTTTTGTACCTCTGTCGCTTGAGCTCAGCACTCAGTTTTCATTTTAGTCACTAAAAATTCATGCAAATGAAGAGCATTACACAGGCAAATAGCCTCCTTCATCACTTAAAGTACAACTTGCAAGCTTGAGTTAGATTATTAATCTACAAAGTCAGGGACCCTTACAGCCTAATGGACTAATTTTGACATAGATATGAATTGCTCTCTGTGTAATACAAATCCTCAGACACTCCTCCATCTTCTTGGCACTGTTCTAACAGAAAACATATGTGATGTTTATTATGTTATTTCCCATATTTAAATAAAAAAAAAAATGCTTTTTACCATCACAGAAGACAGAATAAAATGGACCCTATCTCCTCCTTGAAGAAGTGTATCATTTTGTGTCTACAGGAAGATGTAGACAATCCAAAAGATTGCCATAAAACTGTTTAAGACACTAATGGTCATCAGTGGATTATTTCCAATGGAGATTGTGTCCACTGGTCAGAACTTCCCTTTGATCACTGTTATAAGGATGGGGTTTCAATGAGTAGTTATCTAGATTTAAATAGCTTTTCAAAAACCTTTTGGGAACAAAGAACAATCTTATTTTTAGCTTGTCAACCATGCATTTAAACTTTACCGGCTGCAGTTACTATTGTGCCATGTAAATCTTGAAATACATTTGAAAAGTTGAAAATAATTGAGTTTAAAATAACAATGATGATAATAATCTAAACATAAAAGTATACTTACTGTTTTTTTTCTGACAAATCCTAAGAATGCTTTCCCCTAATTATAGATGGCAACAATGTTCGTTTGATTTCTGATCAAGCCTATTAAAATCTGAATCTTGTTTGCCTAGGTTGCAGTTTTACTTCCATGAAGATTTAAATCAGTATCTTTCTCTGAAATACTGGAATCGGAAATAATTAAATCAGCAACATCCTTTAGAGACAAATATTAAAGTGTGCAGCCATAAATAAACTCACTTTTACCACTTCACACAACTTTGCCCTTAGGTTTAATGACTGGTAGCAGAGAGATTTATTGGCTTAATGACAAAATGCGCAACAGATCATTACCTTGGCAGAGAATCCCAAAACTCTTGCATTTCTCAATTAACAAGTATGACTGTGCCTGCATCCATTCATTCGGTTCAGCCATTAGTATGCCAGACTAAAATGTCAGCTTATGTTAACTGATGTCACTGACAAAAAGAGGAAAATGAAAAGGAAACTTGCTTTCTTTGTAAAAGGTTAGCACCCTAGAATGACATTTAAGAGAAATGCACAAGGTTTGCAAATTTACTGTTGAAGCAGGCTGAGTGAGAGCAGAGATTACCCATAGATCAATTTGACAAGCTGTCAGCTACTTATACATACTTTCACAACTTCAGCCAAAAATGTGGGGAATAAAGTGAACTTTATGTCAGTATCTAGTATCTAGAGTTGCAGGTATTGTAGTATTTTTGATAAAATGTATTAAGTATGATAATTTTAGATATGGAGGTAGAGCCTTATCTCACAAATCACTAACATTTGTAGAAATAATATAATCTGCTTCAAAGTACAAACTATCTTCAATAGTTAGGTTTTTAACATAGTACACAATGTTTTTTCTCATAATAGAAAAACAAAAATCCATGTTTTCCTGTCCAGTGCACCTATTGTGGTCCACCATGCTGCTACATGAACAAGACTAGAGATGAAGGGTTTCAAATCAATGCATGTCTCATCTTCTGTTCATTATAAAAACAAAGGAGGGGGGGCTTAGTACGTAATACTAAATTCATGCAAGTCTACTCAGGCCTGCAAATGCGACATAATTTCCCTACAATTCATGCTACCATGTCACTGTGGTTCTTTTTCTGTTAGCTTGTTTTGCCTGTTTATCTGTTCATTTTAATTCTAGTTGTGATCCTTTATATATTTTTTAAAATGTTATTTAAACATTAGGGCCAATATACATTTCAGTTTTTTTAAACAGTAATTCTATTGTTAATTGGACATCTTATACCTCTAATTAAAGTTCAACTGACATGAGTATCTCTAAATGTACTCCCTGCTTTTTCTGTATGTTAAAGGCAGGCAAAGACAACATTTCAAAGATTACGTGTAAGAATTTCTGCCGTTCAAATAGAGCATATTTCCACTAATGACAGGGATGTCTAAAGTTGAACCCTATTAGCAATGTAACTTGTCCCTTAGTTCTCCTGCCAAACATGTCCAGCAGTTAGCGTTTCAGAGAGCCTGTCATTTCCCTCCACTAATTTAATATTGAGCAAAAGCAAATCTATAATTCTGTTGTATCCTGTAGGATGGCAGCTAAGGGACAACCTCTCAGGAGCTCATTAGAATGGGCTCAAGAAGTGTATTTTCAATTTATATCCTTCAGTGGCAAGCCACTAATAAACCCACATACAGAACTGATTCTCACTGCTTTTACATTGAGGTTCCAGTGTCAGTGTTTTCTCATTTTAAATGAATTACCCATTTATAATGATGACTATGTTTCATGACCGTGTGTCTCATCAAACTCCTCCAAAGCCTGTGCTGCTCCAAAATATATTGCAGTTGGTCAAAAAATAATTCTGATTTACTGCATCTTGAATAGAATAGAAAGATGGTGCCTTTGCAGTTGATCCCTTTTTTTCTTTTCATGTTTTTGAGCACTCTGGTGTTATGTGGTTTGACAAAAGATCATCAATGACATTTTTTCAGTCAAGATGTGATTTTTTTTAAATTTTTTTTTTTAAAAAAAAGCTCAAAAGATTCTACCCATTTTTGTTAAAAGTTTTTGACTTATTTGTTATTCTCTAAGAATTTCTTGTACAATTTCCCTAAACATAACCAAAAGGAATGCAAATCTGTTTTTGCAATCAATCATATTGTATTGGTGCATCATGTTGTGAATCATAATCTTCCTGTCATTCATCACTGTCAGACCACAGCAACCAGGCACATCTGCCCAACTGGACAAACACGGCGGCACAAGTCACAGTAAAAAGAGTGTCTTATTAAAAATATTCTATACAATAACCCAACATCTGCTCCAAGTCAATTATCTCACTATAGTCCAGGGAAGCAAGGGCACATTCATCAATGTCAGGCTAGCAATTTACTCCTCGCGTTTGTTTTTTTTTTTGTTGTTTTTTTTAATCCAAAAAGTAATTTGTGTTGTGTGGCAGGAAATTTAAAGATCATTCTGTTAAATAATTGGTAGCCCAAATTTCATATCATGTGGCTGAGCTATTCATAGCATTTCATTTTATTCCTGAACGTTACACTCAACATAGTGTTAAATCCTCCTCTAAATAAACTCTTACAAATTCTTTTCTAAATTCATGATTTTTTAAAACTGATTAATGTTGGTGTCATTTTTGATTGAGACTTTTACAATTTTACACATTCCAACAATTTCTGTAAAAACAGGCTTTTTCATATGACTACACATTGGTTTGATTTCCATAATAAACAAAGCTCCACAGTATCACAGCTCAGTTCCCTTATTTGTTCGTTCTTTACCTCTTACTCCTTACTTGACCCAGAAATCATCTCGGTCAACCATCATGAAGGCCATTCCAATGCCCTAATTTCTGCTCAGAGGAGCAAGGATCGAGGAGCGCGGTGGGATGGGTGAGAACAGCTTTTACAGAAGACGTGTACCAGAATGACTACTACTTTCTCAAAGACCAGACCATGATTGGACACTGCAGCTGACCTGACTGTTCTGAAAACACACGACTGATTCGCCATCTTGTGATTGATTAACCTATTAACAGTAGTCTGATTATGAACTATAAAAAACTTTCTTTTATGATCTATTATTTCCTCCTTTAATCTAAACTATCATTGATAACAGTCAGAGAGAAGGAAAATTTGTTGTCTTTTGTGTTTTCATAGTTTCATCATCATCTTAATTCAGCCACATGTGAGGCTGGTGAACTAGGCATGTCAGGTAGAAACTGGACTGTGATGTGAGATATAAATTTCCAGTTTTCCTGAAATATTTAGACATCTAAATAATTTCCAATAATCCTAAAACATTCTAATCACAATCTGAATAAAAGCAGATAATACATTTATACCTGCCAGTAGACAGGGTTTATATTAGGAACACCATACTAAACAGGGTGGATCCTCCCTTTGCTTTCCAAACAGCATCAATTCTTTGTCACATGGATTTCACAATATGATTCTGCTCCATGTTGCTGTGAAGGCATTACATAATCTCTGCAGATCTGTCAGCTGCACATTAATGCTGCCAATCTCCCATTCCGTCAATACTCTGATTGGCTGTGACATTCAAACCATGATTGATTTGTATTAAGAGGCCCAAATGAGCCAAGAAAATATTCCCCGACACCATAACTCCACCACCACCAACAGTCTGGACTGTTGACTGGATCCATCGATTTGTGAATTTGATTCTAAATTCTGTCCGTACCATCTGGGGCCTCAGCAGAAATCCAAATTCAGACCAGGATACATTTTTCCAGTCTTCACCTGTCCAGTTTTGGTGAGCCTGTGCCCACTGCAGCCCCAGATTGTTTTATTTGTTGTGTCCTTGACAGGAGTGGAACCTGACATGGTGCTCTGACCTCTCTCATTAACAAGGCATTTTCATCTGCAGAGCTGCCATTCAAGTGTACATCTACAGTCTGCGGTTCAACTGATCTGTGGACAGATTGCAAATTGCTTACAGAAGCAAAAGAGGGCAACAAAAGGCAAAACACTGCTGCGCTGGCAGGTGGAAACTGTCTGTGCCCTTATTATTAGTATTCAGACAATCTGTACAAGAGGAAATACAAATAATAACAGATTAATAAGGAGCAGTTAAAGCCAGTTGACAGGTATTATCCAGCTATGTTTTTATCATCACAAATGTGTACCCCTTAGTCTATTTCTACATTTAATTTTATCTGAACAGTAATAAAGTTTTTCAGCAATCACATTTCACAAAAGTTGTTACTTTTGTGCTCATTTGCACCTCAGAAATCACTAAACTGCTTGCTTTTTCCACAAGGATCTTGCTCTAAGAATAAGTGAAGCAGTATCCAGAGTTCATGGTTGCTGGCTCTTGTTAATTGGCATTTGGTTTGGAATTTGAATAAAAGATTAAATCCTTATCAGCCAAAACACAGTGGCACTAAGTATCATTTAGCTGATATCAAATTGTGATTAAATTGCTTTAGAGTATCTCAGAAATACAAGACACTGTGATAGTAGATAGTGTGAGTTATGATTCTCTGAATTTTTTTCATTTTCATCCCAAATTTGGATAGTTATGCTTCTTAATTTTTAGTTTAAGGATGCCTTCTGATTTAATGCAGTGACTACAGTTCAGGAATCAATATTTGGTTCTCAAGTATGCAGACAGCTCACAAAGGAACTGATGAATATTTACATCAGTGTAACCGGTGCACTAATACATAATACATAATATCAGTTCCCTTGTGAGCTTGTCCTTAGTTTGTTTTGATTTTGTTCTTGACCCATTAAACAGCAACACTATGTCCTGGAAGTGAAGCAATTGTCAGAGGCACCCAAACTTCACAGGGCAAGTTGTCCTGCTGTGGTGGAATTGACCTGTCGCAGTCCCTCACACTGAGGAGATCAGCCATGAAATTGGCTCAAGGCAAGCTCGGGGTATAGTCTTTAGATACTGCCTCAGCGAGGTAATACCCAAGTAGTGCACGCTCCTCGCCTTGGCACAAAAAAATCTTAGCAACCCGAACATCTTTTCTCTTCCATTACCAGGACGACTGTGCTGGGTGGCTGTTCCTCATGCCCACAGGGAACCTTTGTGCTTCTCAGACAATGCCTTGCTTCACAGTGATGAGGTGGAACATCTCAATGTAATATTTATTACAAGACGGATTTCACTGTTTTTGCATGGTTCATCTATGAACCTCTTGTCTGACTCTTGCAGTATTTTCTCCTGCTTACTTATGAGTGACTGACTCTTGTTGAGAGGGAAACTCAAAGCAAGTTCAATCTATGATTAGCACAGTGGTTTTTTTTTTTCCATAAAGTGAATTTACAGAGGTGTCTAACCCCAAAAGAATTTTGTTTGTATTTGTACTGTTTGACAAAATGCTTCAAATTGAAATTTAAAACTTGTATTTCTTAAAGTATCTGTTCGATTGGTACAATATGAAAAAAATTGCCAAATAGTATATGCATTTCCATATACTATATGTGATGTGTGTCTGTGTGCATGTTGTGCATCTGTGCTGAGCCTGAGCCTTATATTGACAGGGTGGAATGATTACATCCGTGCTTATGCATTAACTGGCTTTTAAATGCCAACCTGGTCATATAAGTGATTCTATACATCTATGAATTTCTATGTTTGTGCATATACAAGTGTGGGTGTTTGTATGTGACCAGTATTGATACCAACAGAAGCAAACATGCAGCATGATGACTGCTGTCAGGCAAATAGAAAATCATCTAAACCATATTTTCATGATCAGGTATAGCCACTGCAATTTTAACCTCACTATTTGAAACCATGCGACTCTATGATCATTTATTGGTTTATAATGATTTTAGTGCTGCTGGACAATGTAACCACAAAGACGCACTTTTCATATTAATATGTAAAGTACCAGTTCCTCTAGTGAGCCTGTACAACCTACTCTAATCCAAAACAATAGCCTTGCATTACAGCTTATCTATGCAAGGTTCATAATGTTCAAATGTAGCTGTAAGTGATTATTAATTACTGCCCCATTACAATCTGACAACTACAACATGTTCACAAACACTAAATGTTCAAAAACAAAGTACAAGTAAAATATTCTTACTACTTAAAACCATCAAGTGATATTGGTACAAGAAATAATTATTTATCAGTGCTAATAAAGTAAGAAGAGTCTGCCTGTCATGCAATGTTTTATATTCAACTCTCTTCCTATTTTGTATTTATCCTATCCTATAGATAAGTATTCAGCCTTCCTATAGCGTATATACTCTATATAGACTGTGTTTGTCACATTCTATACATCACACTGACAAAGGTCCTGTGCCAACATATTGGTGAAATAAAGGAGATTCTGCCAGTTACCCAACTTATTCAACCGAGTAGTTTCTCTTTCACACTAAAATTACCATTTCTCAGTAACCACCGTTAAAACCCGACATGCAGAAGAGACAGAAGTTTTTTTTTCTACCCATTTGCTGTTTTTTCTGAGCAAAACTGACTTAACCACATTATGTAAATGTACAAAGACTACTGACAGAGGGAATCTGATGCTACAAAATTAGTACACGTTGCCATCATATCACAGCTAGTGTTTAAAAGCATAATTCTCCCTCTGTGGCAATACCTCTTCATTGGGCAGAGGCTGTCACAGTTTTGCCTTTCATTACTCTTTAGCTTGTTATGGATAATTTTTGGGTTGCAATATCTTAGTCCAAGGAGGAATAAAGCTGTTTAAAGTTTATTTTCATCCACATAAATATGGTAGATTTTCATCTGCCTCTGATTTGACATTCAACAGGGAGGCAGAAAAGGATGTCTATTTCCACAAACAATTCACATAATGACTTGTAAAAAATTAATATCTAGAATATTCTATTACCTAGACAGCTTTAGCTTTAAGTTTATTGATCCATGGACATGGGCCCAAATTTAAAGACCGATCGAAAGGTAAAAGCGAATGTCAGATAAAATGTACATGAGCCAAGTGCAGTTTTTTTGTCTTTTGGTGACTTTCTATAGGTTGCATGCAAAACAATGCAGTGGTACTGTTTTTGAATTTGACCCCAATACACGAACATAGACTGTAATATTCAAAATCACAATAATTAAAAAGATATTAATTAAAATGCCATTAAAATTTATGTTTTCTACCCATCTTAAAAATGTGTTCATGACAACTTTAAACACAGTAAACACAATTTTAACTATTTTCTTCTGTTGAAATTCTCTCTTAAATTTCTCATCCTTCAATCCACAATCCCAGGGATGGTCTGTCAGATCCTGTGTAAATTTACTTTTCCTGTGGCTCCAAATTTGATGGTGATGAACTTTGGGAGATTAGACAAGAAAGCAGAGACAGAAAGAAAAAAGCGTAAAAGATTGAGGTAGTTTTCTTTTTTTGCTTTTGTCTCCTTGAAGAGTCATTAGTATTACAATTGTAGATGATCAAAGGAATTACTAAAAGCAATTCTTCAACCTCCAGCGAAAAACCTTTTTAAAGTCATAGTGAATTACAATATTAAGATGACCTTTTTCTGTTGCCAAACAAATGTATTTTAGTTTACTGATTGGTGAGATGAGTACAGCCAAACTCACCGAAGATGAGATAGAGCAGAAAGAAATTCAGGAAAAGAGCCACTTACTGATGAGGGAAAGCCATTTTAAAGCCTGTAGGCAGAAATCAATTGGATGTGAGAAGATAAGGTTGGGCATACAGGTCTGAAATTAAATGTAACCTCCCAGTCTTCATCCTAATCTATATTCAGGTTGGTTAGGTGATTATATTAATGTTGTATAAAAGGGTCCTATAAATTCTGATTAACGAGACAAACAATATGTTCACAGAAAACCAGCACAGTTTGACATTAACTACAATTACATGTTGTATCAAAAAATGACTCAGTGGCATCTTTTTAAGATCATTGGGAGGACTCCACTCTTAGGGCCACTCTGCTTCCTCTGGAACAACGATACAAGATGCTGGTCCCTCAACAGCCCTTTACCTGATTTTATGTGGCTAATAAGACGTGTTAAGTGCCTCACAAATTGGCAGGTATTAGAAAAGGATATGAAGCGTGAACATTACAGCCAAAATGAAGGTGTAGCTTTTTCAAAAGAGTATCAAAAGTTAAAATAAGAGCAAGAACTCATTAAAGAGCATACAGACAGTGTATAGAGTGTATACATTTCAGACAGCAAAAAATCCCATGAAAAAGTAAGCTTTCAGGCTATTTTTCAAACTGAAAAAACTGAAAAAATAAGAAAAGTGAAAGCTAAAGCACAGCAAATGCCTAATTCTCTACTTATAGAATCACTTCACTTCAATGTAATTTCTGCCAACAGCTACACGTCTGCAAATCTGCCCTTTTATAGTATTTGGATTTAAAGGTTATAAAAGATTTTGTATTAAACTTGTAAATCTTGGAAATTCCCATTTAGAATTCATATAAAATGTGTAAAGCTGCTAGACTTGATGCATTTTCTCCCTTTTAACATGTATTTTAGGATAAATGTGGATATCAAAGTGTTTGCAATTACAGTGCTCATCTTTGTTTTTCATGAGCTATGATCCCCTCTCAGCACTTTACAGAAACACACACACACGATCCTAAGGAGAAACGAGTCTCAGCAACGAGGCAGCAGTGTTATGCAATTATGACCTACAAGCATCAATTTACAGTGTTTAAATGGATGTGACCAGTCAAATCAATCAAATGACGGAGAGCTGGAACAAAACAGTTTGACACCGCATTCTGTTGCTGCTTTCTATGTTACTAATTTAATTAGATTATCTATAAATATAGAGAAAAAACACAAACCCTAGTCTCTTAATTATAGTAGCATAGTAGTATTTTAGTATCTTAGCTAAAAATATAGTTAAATTAGGGATATGCTGGGTCTAAAGGATCCCAATGGGAGAGTGTGAACATAATAAAAGGTTGGACATTAGGCCAGCAAAATCAGATGACAGAAGCATCAATATACATATACAAAAAATTTTTTTACAGGTAGCTGCTGAGTAGCTTGCTTGTTTTTAAATATGTGTGCTCACTCTAATGGACTGCCTTACGTTGTGAAAAACTATAGATTGTAAAAATCTCAGTGGATTCATTTCCAGAACAGAGAATTGCTTGTATCCATTAGAGAAGACACATCATGCAGTGTAGATGACATACTCTTTTGTCTTGGAGGGAAAAGATTCATATTGCATGAATAATTTCCATCTAGTTCTGACAGGCGCAGTGAACCTTCATTTGCGATGCTTGATTTAGCATTTGTAATTCCCTGTTAGGCAAGAAACGGCATTTAAACTGGCATCACTGCAAATAAGAAATGGTTATGAACAGAGCCACAGTGTTAATATGGTTTAATACTGCCTGCTTGCTCCACTGACTTTTGTAATGGTTTAATATGAATATGGGTGGGAAGGCAGCCACGCAATTGTCTGTGCTCTCACACTGCAGAATGAACAAAAGCAGTCAGAAATGCATCAGAAACCTGCTCCAACAAATCAACTAAATGAAACTAAGCAGCATGCATACTCCAAACATAGTGTCAAAAATGCCTAAAAGACTTATATACTTAATAAGCATCTAAATTACGAGATTATGATGAGTACAGCTTTGGTTGTAAGAAAGTGACACTGCTTATACATTTCAGGTGAAGTTAAGTTTGCACACTAGGAATTTCACAAGCCGATCAGCATGAAACAAAAATGAATCTGAGGCACATTGAGTTTAAAAAGTGACAACAGATGTTTTTCCTATAGTGACATTCTGCCATTGCCCCATGCATTGCAGTTTGTGTTCTTCAGTTAGCTGCATTTGAAAGTCAGTCATTTGCTCAGCATTGAGACTCCTCTCCTCAATATACAAAAAATCATGGCAGACCATTAAATGGCAGATATTACGTAGGGAAAGAAAACATGGTTATGAAGTCAATATTACTTATAATTTCCATCTTTAATGTTCTTTTTCAGTGGTTCCACATGAGTCAACCTACATACAGTAGTAGGATATGTTGATGGACAGATATTACAAGAGAAACAGTTGTTCAATATCTTAAGAGCTTAATGTCAGATGGGCTGAGCAAAAATGGCAAGAAAGACCCACAATTTCATGGGACATGGGGATGAGAAATGGCAGTAAACCTACTGAATCTGGTCTATTAACACCCAGTAATCTTGGGAGTGGGCACAGGAGATGAAAAACGACTCTAAGGACTAAGAAATTATGACAGATCATGTCAGACAGGCAGTACAGTATATCTGATATAATAAGAGCTAAATCTCCTTGATTACCAAGAACACATGAGTCCTTCTAGGATGAGTTATCTCTCTATTATTCTGTAATGCGACATCATACAACACATTCTCTAAATTAAATTATATCCTCAAGACTGAAGTGTTTCCTGGTCTGACATTCATATTGACAGGAAGATATCTGTATGTACCTTCTGAAACTTTTACAAATCATTAGTGAAAATGTATCAGTTTTATGATACAACAACAGTATATTTAAGGTTTGGTTAGAGTTATACAAAAAATGACCTTCGCTTTAGGGAAACATAGTGGTTTGGGTTAAAATGACTGCATGACTAAGGTTAATGGACATTCATTGTCATGGTCACAAAAATAAAAGCTGGCATAACTGTTGTGCTTACAAATTATAAGAAAATAGGGCTTTGTCACATATGCCATAGTAGGACACTATATGACGACTGACACTACTGTTCTTCTTGAGAGGAAAATCTTGATTATAGCAGCACTCAGGATTGATACTTGATCATTAAATGAAATGATACAGAACAGCAACAAAACCAAATCAGATCTTGGACAGCAAACGACACGTCCAACATGCCCAAGTTCAAAGGAGATTTCTTGATGAGGACACTCAAGAATTTCGATGCAAATATAACAATAAAGCTTGTAAAACCTCTGCACAAAGGACAGACCTATCAGCACACTTACGTATTACAAGCACAATTGCCAAAAGCCAGTATCACACACTTTACAGAACACCATATTGCATGTAGGAAAACCTTGCTATTCCATTTTACCATTTATGCCCTGAATGCATGACTTTCCTCTCAGGTCTCCACTGCCAACTTTCACTGCTAAAGGCAGAGAAAGGTGTCACATCATTTATTAGTGAATAATTACCATTGAAAGGGATTGGTGTGAGAGCTGTCTTTACACGTTTATTCCTACACTGAGTGTGTTTCAATTCCTTGAAATCAATTACTGTTTAATGCCCATTGTTTCCTGGTAAATGCAAATTGCATAAGACGCCAGAACTTAAAACTAAAAACTAAAAAGTCCATCTAATCATCATATACAAATGCAAGAGTTGAGAGACTGTGTGTGTTTGTACTAAACTTGTGGGATCTGACAGCTTCCCTGTAATCAATACGTTGGACTCCACGAGTTTAAATGTCAGTCTGAAGGTTATAAGGCTTGGTTTTAAGGTTAGGGCTAGAATTTCGGTTAAGGTGAGCGGTAGGGTTAGATATTCAATTATCATGGTTAAGGTTAGTGTAAGGGGCTAGGAATGCATTACGTTACAGGTCCCTACAAATATAGTGAGAAAAATGTGTGTGTGTGTGTGTGTGTGTGTGTGTGTGTGTGTGTGTGTGTGTGTGTGTGTGTGTGTGTGTGTGTGTGTGTGTGTGTGTTTGTGCATTCAAATTTTGATCAACATTTACAAGGTCCCTGAAATGCATGTGCTAGCCATGAAATATAAATTTTGAAGAGAGTCTCTTAAGGGTTGAGTTTTCATTAGACTTTGATGATGATAATGATTCTCTGAGTTTTGCTCTGGAAAACAGATGAGGTAGTGCAAATAACCAGGTTCCCAATGCAAATAAAGCTGTGTTAGTATCTTTCATGCCTGCAAAGCCAGTTGGACAAAGCAGAGGGGAAGCTGCTGCAGAAATCATCTCTATCTTTCACACAATTTCTGGAGAAAAATAACACGAACGGCTACTCTGAGCTCCTGGTGGCTATGCTACCAGCATGAGGGAGGTAACAGCTCTTCACTGACTGGAAGACCAACACGTGACATGGTAACAGCTGGAGCTCCTGCCTTTTCAGACCCCTTTGGAATATCAGCCGCAGCACATCCCCATATAATCATCTTGCTAAAAAGATCATTAGTGCTAATTACCATGCAAATACCTTTGTTATTTTTTCACCTCATTAATATAATCGGGAAACCCTATTTCCTCTGAGTGCAGAACTATGCAAATAAGTCATTCATATGCTTTGTCGTTGGTATAATATATTAAAGCAGCCTGACACTGAAGATTGAGGCATGAAAACATGCAACATGTCAGGGAATCACTACTGCATGTATTTCTGCTTTACTTCTTTGTATTTTAATTTGAACAAACATTTTGTGAATATAAACAATAAGTGACCTAAAACTGCTAAATCTTTATTTTTTATGATTGCATAACTTTATTAGTTATTATTATGTGTCATGAGGATTCCGCTAATCCTAATGATGCCAGAATACTTCATTTCATATTCAAATTTGTTAGAACTATTCCCTGGGACATGACAATTATGTGAAATTAAGAGCAGTTTTCTGCCTGCAAGCCAAGCCCCACTTGGACCCTCAGTGAGAGAGGAGCTCCTCTGATGTTGTAATCAAAGTTCTGCTCAGGAATCTCTGATCTGTCTGTCCTAGCACGTACTCCAAACTATTAATAGACATAAAAAAATTGCATCGAAATTCCAATGGGATGCAAGCTGGCTGTTATCGGCGCATAGTGTAAAGGCTTACACAGCCTTCAGGTGTTAATTAAATCTCCACTGACATCCCCATATCCTGCCCTGCAGAATAAGCTGCAGTTCAGATACTTCATAGGTGAAGTCACTTCAGTCACACCAATCTTGCTCAAAACAGGACAGGAGAACATCCCACAGGCAAGGGAGGAAACGCGGTGACAAGAGAATCTTCCATGCTTAAGGCAGATGAGTTTGTAAGTGCTGACTACTTCTCTAGAGAGCTGTGAATTGATTTGCTGACCGTGGCTGTCCTCGGTGGCAATCTCTGAGCCTTGCAGTGCAGGCTGGAAGCCTATAGTGCTGCCTGGCACACTCATTCATCAAGCAGTGCGAGCCATCATACAGGCAACTCCAGCAGACCTGGGCCCAGGGCTAGGGGATATTATTAGAGATGAATTGAGGTAACTGCCTTTGATGACCCAGTTCATGCTGTCTGTCGCTCTCTAAGCTTTTCTTCCATTCTACCAACTTTCATTCTTACTTCCAGAATCCTTGCTCTGTAAGGAGGTCAGCAGCCATTGAGGCTAGATGTACTGCAGTGCAGACTGGGAGATGATCCTGAACCTCCCCCAATGAGTAAGAAAACACAACTCTAACAACACAGGTTGTGTCCTGAAGTTTCAAATTAAATCCAGATATATGCCTTCCTTGTGTTTTTGATATATACATACAATATTAGCTACAACTTATTATTCTCCTTATTGCAGCGCTGGAGCACACACAGCTATGCAGCAGAATACATAATTCAGTCCAAAGAGACATTAACTCAGCATTACCTCCAAGGGGGAAAAACAAAACAAAAAACAAAAACATGCTAAAGGCAAAACATTACTTTGCATAGATACACAGTATGCAAAGCTACAGAAACTGTCAGAGCTACATCTGTATGCAGAATACATAATGTGCGTGTTCATTTGACCAAACAGACAGCATGTAAGGGGTTTATTGTTTTCAATAATTTAATTTTGATAATCTACTACAGATATCCTAAAAATTAAACAAGGTACACCACTAAGTAGAGTCTGTAGCGGGGATTATATATTTATCTTACAACACATTGGGCAACTTTTCAATATCCTGCTATGAGAACTGGCAGGTTTCACTGCCCTTTAAGTTTACCACCCAATATAAAACCAACCAAAGCTGATAACAGAAATGCTTTTGTTAGTTCCCTCTACAGCCTGAGAAGAATCATAACTATTATGACCGTTTGTGTGCAGCACACACAAACACACACAAACATACACATAGACACACACACAAACACACACACACACACAAACACATACACATACACATGGACACACACACACATACACACACACACTCAGAGTAATGAGCTTTTTAATGCATTTGAGGAAAAATAATGCAACATTAGAAATGAAAGATGCTGCACTAAAAGTAATGGAATAAGCAATAACCTGGAATTAGCAAAAGCTGCAGCAGCTTCTGGATAATAAATCACTGCCATCTCCCTGACTCTTATTAAAATCTATTGTAGACTAATAATAGTCATGCTAACAGATGATAATAGTGTTTACAACAGAGAAATGTAATGTTGATCAGAACGTGCTTACATGCTGTATCACATATCAACAACAATATCAAGCCCAATCGAACGTGATGTGAGACTGTACTGCACTTGTGTTTGATTTGTCAGAAATACAGCACATGTGGTCATTTGTGAATGATCAGCTTTGTCCTTAACTGTCTATCACATTCTGTCACCTTCACGTGTTTGGCCCTCCCCTGGGAGGATAGACTCCAGGTCCCCAACCTACCAAATGATATGGAGATTGCAGTGAATGAGGGACCCTCAGAGTCATGGTCTCATTTACATAGGACAGGATGAGCTTTTACTGAAAACAGATTTGTCAAGGACACCTTATGAATAAAAGATCACACAGATGTATAATAGGGGTTTATTGTGTTTACCTGGCCATGATCTTATGAAGATTTAAAAAAAAAAAAAAAAAAGAAAAGAAAAAAGAAAAGCCTCCTTTCTATAACAGAAAAGTTCATTCAGAGAATCAGCTTTTGTAACATGAAATAACCCGGTATGACAATATGTTACCATGAATGGCCATTGCAAAAGTCTTTAAGAGGAGTACTTCATCAACTTTGTTAATGTACCGTAATTCATGCTTTCCTTCATCTAAAATATATATCGTCTCATACATATGTTGCTTTACCCAAGTCTACACCAGTGCTACTCAGTTATTCTTATATGTGCTCAGCAAACACTTTCGCTCATTCTTTTTTCCAGTCCATCTTCACCCCTTGTTCACTTCTTATACCTCTGGGCTCTCCATTTATACGCTGTTCGAGTTTTGGCACAGAACAACAGAGTAATCACAAACCAACAACGCATGCATACAAACAAACAGACAGACAGTGACACATTTAATATGAACTCTAACATTAAATTCACAAATAAACTAATTGGAAAGCACTCGTGAGAGGTAAACACCACAGGCGGGGTATTAATAACCTTCATTTATAAATGATAAAAAGGGGAAAGATTTTCCTTAGAGACTACAGATAAAACGCTAAAATAAAAACATTCCGATGTTTAGCATAAATTATAATTTTAATTTTCCTAAACTGAGTCATCTCACACTCACAGGGACAGACAAAGATTCAGAGAAAAGTTCTGGCATATTCAAATAGGAACAAACAAGGCAAATGTTTAATCTTCAAATGCTATGAGGCACTAACAGGAGGGATTGGAGGAGTGTCCGGTCCTCTGTGCTTTGCATGCTACTACTCTCTTATTCCAGTCAGTTCTTTTGACAATGGGATGACTTTATCAAAGCTGCCCCCAGCTAAGATATCTGAGATTCCAGAATAATCCATCTTTTATCCCTGACTGTGTATGTAACTGAGTCTTGAGCAAGAAAGCTGCACCAAGGACCAGTTAAGTCAACAGTAGGACCCACACGCACACACATATACGCACAAACAGATGTATACATGAAAATGAACCAGATCATATCGTAACCTGGGACACATGCCAGCTACATGGAAACACCTGCATGGGAGAATATTGTGACCTCTGTTCCTTTAATGACAAAGTGATGCATTACACTGACTTATTCATTATGAAAAAAATAAAGAACCCACGCATATGCCCACACTGTGTGCAAGTGCACACACAGACACACATACACAAAGCACATATTGGCTAACTCTACCCCCACTGCATTTCAAAATGTGCTTGCCTCTGGCTGTACTGTTCAATTTCGGCAATCATAATAACAGTCCTGGGAACCAAGGCAGGCATTTAGGCTTTTGAGAGCTTTGTTTTCCTGAACAGGAATATCTCTGCTAGCCTCATAAAGCTCACTTGACAGGCCAAGAGAGGACTGCCAGCCAAAATTAAAGAATTATTCCCTCCTAAACACTGGTGTTCACTTTTTCTTTTTTTTCTTTTCTTTTTTTTCTTAAATGGCAGCTGATAAGATACCCAGAAAACAAAACGGAAGCATGGTGTAGCAAGGGAAAAGTGGCCATGTGGGGGGGGTTGATGAAGAGCAGAGGGATTGTCTGTGTGCTCTTACACCCACTGGGGCTTGGCATGGTCCACTATGGCTTGGCAAGGTTTGATGCAAAGCTAGGGTCATGACTTCGTCCTCTGGGAGGCCCATTTATAGCTAATTGCTATCCCACTGTGGCAAACCTGACCTCATGCAGGAGCACGTGCATAGAGATATATACGAAGAATACAAGGAGAATGCCAAATTATATGCTGAGTGAAAATAAAGAGTAAGGAGAATGACAGACACAGAGAAAGATAGAAGAAGACCCTGCATCTTACGTGTGAATCATTACGTTAATATCTCCTCGGTCCAACTCTGCTGTGTCCATGGAGCAAAAGTGGTAGTTTTGAACAGACACAGTGCTACATGCACTCTAAACGTAGTCAAGCAAAATACTTACAGGAATGTATGTATCTAAAAGGAAAATCTACAAATTACTGTATATGAGGTACATAAAGATAATACATGTTATATTTGGGCATGTTATAAATTTCTTAATCCACAATAAAGTTGATGATAGTCTGGCAAATATTTAGTACATGGCCTCCTTTAAGACTGCCTGATGAGTTTCTTCTCTGTGCACTTCATTATATTATAACATAGCTGAGAGAGGATTTAGCTAAGAGGCACTCAAGAGGAAACGTCTGAACCACTGTAAATCCAAACAACATTGAAACCCCCAGTCCCTCCACAACTTGACCCCTTTCAGCAAGCCACTTGTCTTCCTGTGTCAGTGACTTCATACAATGGAGAATATAGCACAATGCCTCCTCTATGAGTGCACTGTCTCATAAACACATTTCCAGGAATATTATCATCTAAAATACAACAGCCATAAAAACAGAATTTTATGAGTGGGTATTTTGAGTAATCACACCCTTTTTTATAGGACATAAAAGAGAGTGGGTTTCATTGATGTATCATACATGCTTTTATGCTACATGACCACCAGATTCACTCTCAAGATAATTAGTTGGCCAAGGAATTAATCAAATGTGGGGGTTGAAACCAAGTCTGAGTGACATCAAGGTGAAGAACAGTTTGATCGCTTGCTGTTTGATGAAAGATTGGATCTTAAAAAAGACATTACAAAACTTAATGATGCAAGAAAATAACTGAGCCCAAGTCATTCAGTCTTCTCTAATCTGTTGGCCTTATGTAGGTCTTAAAGGAGCCATGTGCAGTGGGGAAAAAAATAAATAAAATTTATAATCGCTCATTATCAAAATGTCAACTGCTAAATGTGCACTTAGTCAGGGGACAGTGTGCATTTGTAATATCAGTCTGAATTGTGAACATGTTGTGTATTTTTTCTCTTAGTTGCAGACAATGCCTGATCTCACTGCAGACAGAGAGATTCAGGAGATCCTTTGAGCCAAATGGCATCAGGCTGTATAACACCTCAACTAAAGGAAGTGGCTCATGAACTGGACTAATTGCAATATTATTACATATTATTACATATTATTATAACTATTATCATCACTACTAATGAGCTATTGGACAACTGAATATCTTCTAGGGGATAAATATGTATGTATGTATGCATGTCTCTATATGTCTTAGGAATGTAGGAAACAATGGGGTGAAATTTGTCTGTGCATCACACGAACACACTTCATAGCAATAACACAACCATTACTTTCCAAGACATTGTGTAAGATGTGCCGTTGGCTCAATGGTTACAATAATGCAACTCAGCCATGACACAAGCGGATGGTCTCAAAACACTCTGGGATACATTTGTCAGACAATTACAAGAAAAAGAAAGAAGCAGACAGCAACCCCTTCAGTTTCAGAAGGTCACCGTAACAGACAGTAACTCTAGTCCCTGGCACAATTTGTCCAGACTGGCAAAGAGGAATTTCAAAGTGTACCATAAGTCATATGAGGAATACAGATTTCATTGAAGTGGATGTGAAGCTATTGTACATATACATAAACCCTGCATATCTATTATTCTCTGGCCACAATCCTAACTGCAGGCCACCCACTTACAGATGGCAGACCTTACTGTTCTCAAGACTACTGAACTGCAAAATTACCATTGCAATCCTTGTAAGGCACACAGAAAAGGGAGAGGAGGGAGAAACATTAACAACAAGCTGCTATTCTATTCCATAATACCTGTTGTTCTACTCATGTGGGAGTCAGCTCTGAAGCTCCTTCTAGACTGTGAAAGAGCTTTTATCAACCTGGCAATTTAACTGTTATATAACACCAGTAGCAATCAGCATCGTGGTTTGAAGAACTTTTATATGAATCCTGTTCATAGAAATCTTGAATTGACTTTAGACATTCAAAAATAAATCTACGGTTATCCCAGGAGTCACCTGCATGTGTCCATGTATAAATCTTAAAAAAACAAAAACAAAAAAAAAACCTGGCACTAAATAAGGACCACATATGTATCAAGTGACACAGATCTGTATTTCCTGTCATTAATCTGTAATGTCTCTTTTTGACTCCTGAGTTGTGTCCTGCTCTGTGGCACAGCTGTAGAGCTGCGGATAATAGTGGATTCTGTAAGCATCCGTACGATGCAATAATGAAAAACGGCCCACGCTGCGAGAGGAAATAGGAGATTTCATAATCCGTCTGAGGCCTTGGCCCTGGTCGCTGGTCCATGGAGACAGTCTCATTAAACTTCTCATTAGTGACACACTGAGCTTCTGTAAAGACTGAATGCATATACAAATCACCTCAGACATGAAAGGAGGGACAACAACAATGGACTCCGGCTGCATCCCTGTGCTACCGAGTCCTCTGATAACAGCGTTTGTACCTGGCAAATTAAACTGTTTTGCACATCTGTTTACAGTCTGGCAAGACAGTTTGTAAAAATAAAAACTTCAGTCTCTGATTGGGTTCTGTAAATCACGTTCTCCAACTATTGTACACACTAAACCTCACAACACTTATAACCAAGGGTTAGACTAAAAAATACAACACTGATCTGCATCTTTGGTGACAATCTATCATAAATCGAATTCCAATTTCATACAATTTCATGTTGTTCATTTCAATATAAGAATTCTTAAAAGGGTAGTAACAGTCACACTTAGAATCTCAGACCATTTCACTGTGATGAGTGGCACTGTGATGATTGCTTGTGTGCAGTACAGAGTTCCTGAGATTGTGTGGGTGAAGGCTGGGTTTGAGAAGGCTCTGACATGCAATCATATTTTTATTACCAGTTGGTCACATCATAACCACTGAAATTATCAGGCAAAGCAGCTTGGCTGTATGGGATGGAATTGTTAATGTCGTATCCTTGCTCCTCATTTTAACCCATAAGAGCCCACGGTGACACAGGTGTCACAAGCCCTTTAAATGTTCTGGAAAGTTCCTTATACAGCTTTACCCTTAACCTTAACTCATGAAGTCCCTAAGTGACACATCCTGAACATCACGGTGGGTCATGTGACAGGTCATGTGACTGTGTTCTCATAACAACATTTCCAAGATGGCTGTGTGCCAGGTCACCAAAAGGGGCACAGCTAGCCAAATTTACAAAGCTTGTTTTTTGTTGTTAAAGGTAAGATTCAAGCCATTTAAGGATTATAATGCTTACATAACAAGTCCTTTATTACATCTAACCTGTTGTAAACACACTAAATCAACAAATTGATATAAAACAAATCAGATAAATATCGTTGTAACATATATGTAGCATTTCTTTGAGAAGAGGGGGGGTGTATTTTGAAAAAAATGCCAGGGGTGTGTTCTATGTGCTCTATTTAGTCTGTCCTATGCCCCCCACAATTTTTCTTGAAGGAGAAATGGGTCTGGGTTCTTATGGGTTATTTTACGTAAACTGTCTTTCAAGAACTCTAAGAACATACAAAACACCACCGCTTTTGTCTGCAGTTTTCTCGTTTAATAAAGCTCCAGTTCTAAAGATGTGCTTATTCCAAGAAGACAGACACATGTACATCTTTTTCTTACATTTGATGAGCAGCAGCAGCAAGACAGATTGTTTAGCACACCTTTGTCCCAGCTCTTATAGGGTGATAGACTCTGATACAAAATAAAGCCATCAGAGTCTGAATTGACATGAGCAGGATAAAGAGTGCTTTGTCTCTGTGTGTGTGCGCATGTTTGTGCAGGCTGCATGCCTGCCTGACTCTGCAAATGGAACTTTGTATGAACACTCTGATCGGTGCGTCTCTTGGCTGGAGTGAAGCCTGGCTATGAATATCAATTTTGCATTCATTGCTAGTTACTCCCCCTGACACCCCACCTGACATAAAAGCGAATCGGCTTTCTGTTTGTGTCAGCGTTTACCAAGAAGCTCTGCACAGCTCAAAGGGGGAGCCTCCTTCAGCCAGCCTCCATACCTCAAGGGCATCGACAGACTCTCTGTGTTGTATGAGTTGTAGAAAAGTGGACACAATGAATGTATGCAGTAGTTGTCCTAGGTAATAAAACATTTTTCAGATTCTTGTTAGCAATGCAGCTGTGAATGTCAGCCACAATCAGCCCATATGTCTTGCAAAATGGCATGACAAATGCTATGTGCAATCACCTATTTACAGTACCATCATAGTATACGCTGACTTACAAACACTCAAACACAAATTACACTATTTAATCTTAACTATTCATTATCACTAACAATCCCAGCCGACATTGGGCGAGGGCAGGGTACACCCCGGACAGGTCGCTGGTCTATTACAGGGCTGATATATAGAAACAAATAATTCACCAATTAACATAACCTACATGTCTTTGGATTGCGGGAAGAAGCCAGATTCAGGTGTTCCTTCTTACTGTGAGGCAATAGTGCAAACCACTGCACCACCAAGCCATCTCCCGAGTATTGAAAAAAGCTGATTATTCATTGGCTTTCTTGAGGCAGTAAATAATTCCATGCTGCTTGGTATCAGGCCAATCAGGGTTTATATTGATCGCTTGTGTAATCACCACTATGTACTCTCGTGTCAGCCAATCCCACTTCACTATTGAGCAATTAATCTCTACAACCACAGCTTGAGCCGTGCCACACTTGGTGATGATATGATGACAGGTGGTGGGGAAAATGTCTCTTCTTCCTGTTCAATCAGTTCACTGTTATCTGAGGATAGGAAGATGGCATATGCTGTGCAATTTTCAGATGTAGTCATAATTCTGAACCTGCCTATAGAAAGCAGTGGGTTGTCCCTTTTGGTTTATGTAACGGATCTCTGGGTAGACATATATGACGGACTGTGTGGGTAAATGAATTGTTGTTTCATCCGTTCCAGAAATAATAAGAATAAATATGCAGCAAGTACAACATCAACTAATAAAATGTATATTTTTCAGCATACTTACTGTAGTGGTCTATCAAATCAAGAGCCACCTCTCACCTCTAAGCTTAGAAGAAATCATCTCAATGATCCAGGCTGAGAGATAAGACTAATACAAAAAAAGAGTGTGCTGTAATAGCAGTGGGAAGGCAGCAATGACACAGAGACCCCATTGCTCACACTATGCTATCATTATCTGCTGTGACTCCAGGTCTTCAGTATTAGCCAACAATAAGCACTCTGCAGGAACATCTGCTCTGCCAGCACGGGTTATTTTAAGACTGAGAGAGACAGCCATGGAGAAGAAGGAAAGATATACCAAGCTATTTGTGGGGATAATAAAGAGAAGAGAGGCAAAGGAATATATGTAAAATTACAATTTATTATACAGCATAAAAGAGAAAGCTGTGAGAGGCAGTTTAAATGTGAAACTAGAGCAAATGCCGCTTCAGCATTATAGGAAAGACAATCAACCAATTACTATTTAACTGGCTTAATGATTAAAGTAAAAGCTACCTTCTGTAGATGTTACCTCCAAAGCACCTCCTGAGTATGTGAAGGTCGTGTCAAGGCCCTGAGTCTGATCAAATGTGAACTGATATGCAAGAATTTAATGTTGAGCCTGAGGTACAAGAGCCTAATTTCATGACACACCAAAAAGTTACTTCCATCCCCGTGTATTGGTGAAGTTTACACAGTAGATGCAGAGGAAGGCTAAGAATAGCGTAGATGCTTGAAAGCACTAATCAAGCTGGACAACAATGTCAAAGCAATTCATCCCATGCTGAACTCAGGTGTGCAAACCCTAGGATATTTTCTGAGGCCACTGAGGTGTTGCGTAACTCATCTCTTGCCAGTTTCATTCCAGACAAAAAAAGCAAGATAACACTTTTTTTATATGAACTCACACGTGTTTATTACCCTGACAATTATTTCTTGCAAGAATGCATATATCAGTGATTGTATCTATATAGAACATGTATGCCAGTCATCTTCCAGTGATGGAAAATCTTACCTTCTGTCTGATTTCTTCCTCCATTTTGACCGGGGAGCCCAGCTCAGCCACCTGTTTAACTCCTTCACTGGCGAAGCCACCGTATTCCCACAGCACATAATTCTTAGAGTGGGACGCACCAATTATGGCTGACCAGTGATTGGCACGACCTGGTGAAGTCACATAACAAAATATTTCATTAGTGTGACGATCTGTTCCTTGAAATTAAAAATTATATTTATTGTATATAATTTCATTTAATTAAATTATAAGTATTTCAGCATCATTCAATTAACAAATATTTAATCTATCCCTCTAGCAGCTCTAGAGATGGCAGTTTTGATGCAACATGACTTTTATGATGGATACTAAATTTTTTCAGTCTAAAAAATATTGCATGTTGCTGCAAACCACCTACAGTATATTACAAAATAGTCTGCTGCCTTATAATCCTCATCTTCCCTCCATCTCACTCACTCAGGAAAAAGGTGTTTGCCTAAGTGACATATAGAAAAGGGGCCAGTGGAGCTTTTTGCCTGCCTGTATACCTGTAGGCTTACAGAGGTTGCAGCGGTGGTAGTATCTACCATGATCCATCAGAGGTGACAGCACAGGCTTAAACAAACTTCACCCTAATATAATTAACTTTGAGACAGTGGAAGGTAAAGCCCTGTGGTGTTCTCCACTGTTGTGTAAGGTATAATAAGGCATGGTGTACAGCTGTTCATCTAGCACTGATGTGCTCCCTGATGATGTTTGCAGGCCATTTTAAGGTATCCTAACTATCTCACTTTGGGCCTCCATTGGCTTGACATGTCTATCTCAACAGCAGAGAAACTAGTTGCCTTACATGCCTTTACAGTGCCCCTTACTGTTATACTACCCCCCCTGCCAAGTATGTTATGATGTACATGGACTAGAATGACACCCAAGTTCATCACCTTGAGAACATAATGATAATTTTATAGCCCCCATGAACATAAAGCATATGCCTGAGATCTGGCACATAATGGAATCATTTACATTAACAAGACAAACACCATTTTTCTGAACATTATTACGCCACCTAGTTAGGCGAAGTGGGGTTCTGTTGTCCCCTAAAGAGAGTCCCTCCTCTGCAGTTTGGTAAGTCACCCTTTTCAGTTTTCTGCTGGTTCCCGGTGTGGGATAAATTTTAACGAAGATTAATCTCCCTCTCAGTCTCTCTGTTTGTAGTATACCTGTAATAGTTTATTGGGGCACCTTTCATATAAGATATTTATTTTTTTACTTTTTACTTATACCAAGTTGCATTTCACTGAGATCTGGGGGACCATTTGTTAGCAGAGCTAGACAAGTGATTGTATCCCCAAAATAATGGTCTGTCCATGGTTGGTGGACTCTCTGTGGTTTAAATTGGAAAGATGAAGCCCCTCGGCAAACAACACATTTCAAGGTGTCTGTACTGTCAAGGTGTGTTGCAATAACACTGATATAATAAAGGTTGACATAACCTTGATTTACATGTTCCATATCTTGCACTAAATAGTGTTATCAAACAAACAATGTCATTGAAAAAGTCAAGAGCACTGCAGTTTTCCATCTTAAGAAAATTCTCTGAGACGCATAGAATGTAATTATAAAGATTTTTCTTTTATGTCAACTTTTCCTGATCTAACCATGGAGAGAACAGCTGTGAAATGCTGCAGCAAAACTTTGACTTTTTTTATATTGTTATTTTGCATATGTTCGCCTGATTGCCTGTTTTAGAATTCTGTGTTTTTTTTTCCATTACTGGAAAAGCTGATATTACCTAGTGCCTAATAATCTTTGTGGGCCTCTAATGATACTACAAGCCAGCACAGAGCCTTCTAACTCTTCCAGTGTCCCAGTTAAAGACTACTGATGACCATCATTTGAAGCAACCTGTCTGAGCATCTCTGAGGGCCTGACCTGAATGGACGAAAGGAGGAGCCCTTTTCTAGTTGCTGTCAATGGTGAATGGCTAAATGCTGTTGTGCTCCAGGTAAATAATTATTTAACTGCCTAGCAGTTCATGTTGAAGCACCTTGGCAGCTCCAATCAGAAACTGAAACACCAATGATAATGAGCCCAAATCTAGAAAAAACTGTTTGGGGTAACTTCTTAAAAATGGTTAGAGTGGCCTATAGCTATATAGTGTCTATATAGTCTATATAGTGGCCTTATCTGGGAAATGTCAACAGTAAAAATCCAGGAGATCTTCAAAAACTGAATTTTAAGTATAAGTTGTGAAGTAGGACACAAGGACTATAAAAGTCAAGTGTGTTTGAAATGCTTTGGAGTTTTGGATGTTTCGAGACTAAGAGCAGATAAATGGTTCACGCCTTGCTTGTAGCAAGGACAGGATAAGAATTTATCCTTATTCTTTTTCAGTCATTTGATCCTTGAGGCTTTTCAGTTCAATCTTATGAATTGAACAAGATTACAGGGGAAGAGGATGCCATTTTCGAACTTTCAGTACCAGCCCCATCAATCCAATGAGAAGGTTTTGGACACGATAAGGAGACACAAAATAAAGGCCATCTGTTATTTTAGTGCATATGTTGTCAGTCTTCAATATATTGCTTGGCTTGT
This sequence comes from Rachycentron canadum, assembly GCA_038496675.1. Classification (NCBI taxonomy): domain Eukaryota; kingdom Metazoa; phylum Chordata; class Actinopteri; order Carangiformes; family Rachycentridae; genus Rachycentron; species Rachycentron canadum. The sequence goes on along the minus strand of CM076648.1, from coordinate 8,423,393 downwards.
GTAAGAGGAAATTGACTATAATAGGGTACAACTTCTATATTTGGTCAACATACGAATGCTCAATCCTTCACTTTTTCTTGCTCCTGCAAATCTCACAAAAAAATCTTTGTTGACAGCCCGGCCTTTTTCTGTCCCCCTATGTCTGAGTGAGCTGCAGTAGCCCGGGTTAAACAGCAATGCACTGCTGCATGACTTACTATGGGGACAAAAGGGAGACAAAAAAAACTATCAAGGTTATCATGTTGGCAGAAAAAAAAAAGTTGTTGGCCTGTTTTACAGAGTTTTTGGTCTCAGAATGTGTGTCACCAAAGTGGTCTATGGCTCCTCCACTTGAAGGACATATGTTAAAAATAGATGTGATATGTGACCAAGTGGAATATCTCAGGTAGTAAAAAATGCATGAGCAGAGTGTGCTACAAAATGCCAAAGTCAAATTAAGAGAATCAAATAAGGACAGATTATCATGCTTTCACTGTATTGTAGTCAGTGCATACTATCGTCTACAATAGTACAATATGTGCAGTGTTATAATGCCTTGTTACCTAGGATATGACTTTGTGCAAGGAGACATCCAGGTGTAGCGTCCTAAGAGCTGGGATGAAACAGAGAGCACGCAGCTTGCCCTATCCTCTTTTAAGTATCAGCGAGGTGTGTGTGTGTGTATACGTGAGTGAGCCACATACCACAACTACTCCCTCCATAAAAAACAGTAAATTAGGGCTTGGTTCAATCTCAGGGTTTATCTTACTCTACTCTAATCAGTATATTGATCTGACTGGTAAGAGCCTGATTTAGACAGGAGAGCCAGTGTAATCCTTAAGTCCATTCACATCCTGATAGTGTGGCTCAAGGTTATACACAAATCATACCCAAGTTTAGTATTGTAGCTCACCACACACATTACTACTTCAAGCAATGTAATGGGGCTAAACTATCTACATGAGGAGAACATAAACTACAGTTTTTGGGGTTACAGTATCATAGCCAAGATTGAAGGATAAGGTTGCCAATATTCTTTATTTATTTATTTTTTGTCAACGAATCTGTGTAAACAATATGTTAGTCTTTCATTTAATACATTTCAACTTCTGTACCCAGTTTGTGACTCTAAGCCAAAAGCCAATTTGTTCCTATTCAAAACCCAAACTTTTAAAATGGCTCATGGGTGACTTTTTTTTTTTTTAAAGGCCTGAATAATTTTAAAAAAACAGCTGGCTACTGTAGCTTTTAGCAAAAGTTACTCAAATGGAAGATATTTGTTGGGGACAAATTTCAGCTGCAGATGTGTGTGCTATTTACATCAGTGGCATGTATTGGATTCAACAGAAAATAAATTATGATGCCGATTTTCATCATAATGAAGGACTATGTCAGCTAGTGCAAAGGTGATGTTCACTAATGTGTTTTCAATAGCATTTGGAAAACAGTGGAGGACATTGTACAATAAATTTCAACAGGCTTTGGCTACACAGGAAATACTTCTTAGTGAGACCGATTCACTGCTGGTTTAGGTCTTTTCATGGGATTTTATGGGAGCAAAAAAAGATGATCACTTTATTCTCAAAACATGTCATAGAGCTGAGGTTGCATTAGGGACACACAGAGGAGCTTGTGCTTACGCGGATAGTCTTTGGGATGAATCTTCTCGGACCAGTTCCCATAAAAGGTGACCCTGTACTTTGCCGTTCCACAGGCACAGCAGTCGAGCAGAGGTTTATCTGTAGCGTCTCCGTACAGGGATTCTGTAGAGAGATGAGGGAATGAGGGGTAAAAAATAAAATGAGCAAGAGAGAGAACAGAACACCATGAGATAGGCATCAAGAGATTGCTCATTAGTATAGGAGCAGATGAGAGTGGTGCCCATCATAGAGGATGGTTGGATGGTTTAAGAAAGTGGGAAGCTAAAGGGAGGATGAGGGGGAGGACATGAGGAAAGGGGAGGATGTGCTGCACAGTTCTTTTGATCTGTTGCTCAGTGTGGCATCCAATGTCATGCACAGCAAGGGGGTCACACTCATTTACAATCATTCACACGCCAAAGTGTAAGAGCCAAAAGGAATGTACTAACTCCAAAATCAAGATGGACAGAAAATAGAGTAAAAGAAAGACAAAAAAGAGAATCAATTGGGAGCGAAATAGACAACCAGTGGGGAGATGGAGAGAAAAAGGATTTGTGATAAATTATTTATTCCATGTCAATAAAGGAAGCGTACCTTTCTCGCACATTCGCTTGGTGAGTGAGCCTTCATCCTGGAAATAGATTATCCTCTTCTGCACAATGCTTGCCCTGCACAAGAAGAGATGGAAGCAGTGAGGAGAAGATTGTTAGAAGCAACACCAAGTTCAAATGAATGAATAAGGGGCAAAAGTAAGAGTCAATTTCAAAACAGGGAAAGACACATTTCCAGAAGCTGTATTTTCTAAAAAAAAAAAAAGAAAAAAAAAAAGAGACAACAACAGATAGCAGGAAATGTAGAAAATCTTGACTTTTAAAATCTGTCTGAACAGTGTCTAGAGGCAGATGGAACAGGTGCAGAGTTATTCATAATCATCTTCCTGTTTTTTTCCTAGAAGACTCCTAAAAGCAGGTATCAAAGCCTGCAATAAAATTGCTAAAATCAGGCTGTCTTTCAGACAGTGGCATTCAATGCCTCATACAAAGACCACAAAAGGCATCCATCTGTATTAAGATACAAACGTACATAGAAATCAAAGGTTGGAAAGATGAGGGAACACTGAAAGAGAGATAGATGCCAACTAAAAGAATATTTTTTGCACTGCAGACAGTCACTTTGAATAAGGCACTTTGAAAATCTATACAGACATACACGCTGTGTAGTAGGCTATGCATTGAATAGATCTAGACTCATTGAACTGAAGTGACTGACAGAAATCCACCCCAAATGTGAGGCAGAGGAAAGCTTCTCTAGAATGAGCTGTAAGAGCAGTGTTCAACTGGGTGGTGGGAAACACAGGTCTGAGAGGGGCCTTGACATGTAAATCAACCACAAACAAACTGTTTCAGAGGCCAGCAGACTTAAGAAAACAACAACAGAGAACAAGCCTCCAGGCACCTAACTTCCCGACAAACACCAGCCTTTTACATTTGTTAGCTGTAGGAAGGTTTCCATGGGGATAAAACCCAGCAATGAGGTACTGGATGGAGGCGCAGCGTAAGGTCTGATCCAGGTGGGCCCTGTCCAGCTGGACTGTTTGGAAACCATTTATTCTGAATATCAAACTAAGCTGAGCTGTGTTGTGTTCTCTTAGGCTGAGCTAATACCAGAACTGGTCCTTTACAGCAGGAGAACACATAGTGACATGGGGACAGAAAACGTGTATTGAACTGGGAGGTTTCTGTACACCTCGTTTAATTCCCAATTTTTTATTGAAAGCAAATGCAAGAACTTTACTAACTTTTAATATTTCTTCCTGAACCTCTTGCTTACAAGTATTCCAAGTCAGATTCATACAGAATATGTCATCCATTGATCATTTCAGCCTGATGAATGCCACCTGTTCATGAAGAGGTGGGCATTCAACAGACCTGATCACTGACATAATCAGTGTCCCTAAATCACACAACTTCATGTCCTGTTGGACATCTACAAACTAAACATATTTATGAGTTGAAGTTAATGGACTCAAATAAGCTGCCAAAAATGTAAACCTAGAATCTTATAGTATAGTATCAGGGTAGAGGTACCCTGACATATACTATACTATAAGATATTACAATTCCCATTGTATCATACCATGAGAGAGTGATAATTTGTGAGAGAATGATAGGACTGGTTTTGTGTAAAGAAATACAAAGTTGATGTGTGTGAATGAAACTGAAGTTGTTTTCACTTATGTTCCTAACAACCTTTTCAAACTAGAAAGAAAAACTGAGATGACTTCCTCACTTTTGCATGTTTTGGCCAACCACTCATATTGCAGTTTAGATCCATATCCAGACATATGTAATTTATGAAGAGAAGTTCAGATAGATGTATTCCAACAAATTAGACTACGTTTACTCTGTTGAATTAATTGGGATAAATGAACAAAATATAAATTAAATTGAATTGAATTTATTTAACAAAACTGAGTTTACTCAATTGATTTATGTTTCCTGTATTAAGTTAGGAGTTATATTCAATTCAATTCAATTGAGTGACATTAATTTTACATAACATTGACTGAAATTAATCAAATTGTATTAAATTGAACAAATCGGCTGACTTGACAAGGGACAGTGAGGACTGACATGAAGTGAGGTAAAAGAGAGCCAGAGAATGACTTTGGGTCTCCCAAAATCTATTACTTCTCAATTAAATTGAATTTTACAAATCTGTCAAATCGAGCTGATTTATTTAGTCAATTAAAAAGATAAATGTCAATCAATTAATTAATTAATTAATTAATTAATTAATTAATGTGAGCTACAACCATGAAATTAAGTTAAATTTACATCATTGAACTTCATTGAGTTAAAATAATTAAACTAAATTGAGTTATACTAATTGATCAAAATGTATTAAATAATTAAGTTGATTTATTTACTAAATTGGAATGAAATTGATCTAATGAATTAATTAATTTAATTTAATAATAATCAATTAATTTATTATTTATGTAGATATACATTCATTTCATTAAGTTAAATTTACTCAATTAAACTAAATGAGAGAAATTAATTAACGTAGAGGAAATGAGTAGAAAAAAGTGAGGCGATGACATGCAAGAAATGGACCAGCTGGCCAGGAGTCAGATTTATTCCAATGTAGTATGTGATCTATCCTTTAGCCATTAGTTCAATCCAAAAGTCCATGCAATCATATGAGATCATTAAATTATTTTTATTGAATTACATTTACTTAACTACACTAGAATGAGTGAAATTAAATCCATTAAGTTAAACTGAGTTCAAATGTTGACTTTAAATGGCAATTCAATTGACTTAAATTTAATCAATTTAACTACTTTTAGTTAAATGAATTAAATGAAATTAATCCATCTATAAAACTTCTTCAGTTTTTCTGGGGGCAGTAGTAGGCTAAGTAGGGTATTTCAGATATCCCCCTCCCCAGCATCCATTCCCACCACTTGCATCTGCGATCTCATTCTTTCATCACTACCCAGAGCTGAAGACCATAAGGTTCAAGGTTGGAATGATGATCGACTGATAAATCAAGAGCCCTGCCTTTGGGCTCAGCTACCTCTTCACCACAGCAATCCGATACGAAGTCAGCATTAGTGCTGATGCCACACCAATCTGTCTGTCAATCTCCCACTCCATCTTGCCCTCACTTGTGAACAATAGCCCAAGATACTTGAACTCCTTCACTTGGGGCAGCAATTTACCCCACAGGGAGCAGCTTCATACTCAAACTGCTATAAACAGTCCCAGTGAGCACTGGAAGTCACATTATGTCACGTTACATCAACCACAGCTCACACTTTGGTTCTACAAGGAATTCAGTTTACATAAGTTAAATGTCAATTGACTTAATTAAATGAAATGTAGCTGAATTAATTGAATATATTTAATAAACAACATTTAACTTTCAAGTAAATTGATGAACTTATGAATTAAATTAACTAAATTAATTAAACTAAAACTACTGAACTAACTTAAATATACTTAAACTGATTCAATAAGGAATAGGAATAAAAGCGAGTTTAATTAATTTAATGAAATCAATCCCACATAATGAATTTAATTCAAGTACCAAATTCAATCAAATCATCAGCAACATTGCCCTTCGACCACCAAAATCTACTAAGTTAAATTCCCTGAAGGTGGTTGAGATATAACATGCTCAAGAATGGGATGGACGAGCAAAGAAACTGAAAACATAATGCCCCCAACAATGGGTGTCGTCTGCATGGTGATATAAAAATAATTAACTTCCTACTATTCTAACATGATTTGTCTAACATGATTTTTAAATTGCTGAGTTTACTAAATAAATGCTCCTCCATTTAGCTTATTAACAGCACCTTTGTTTTCGAGGCTTTAAGCCACAACTGCTTTCCTTTTGAGCCTTGGTAGCTCATCTGGTGGAGTGCATACCATGAGATCAGTCCTAACCGCAGTGCCCTGGGTTAGAATCCAGCCTGAGGCCTTTTGCTGCATTTCATCCCATCATGAACTAGCTTTTCTCCCTTGGAAGCACTATATTGTCAGTCTCGCTCAACACATCATGATTCACTCAGACATTTTTTTTCACGTACACATTGGTGTGTCTCACTTGTGTACTGTAAATGTGAAATTACAATTTTGTGACGGCAAGTATGATTTGTGTCCAAAATGGCCTCTAACATGGATAAAATGATTCAAGGTAAGTGATACCACCAGCACACCTCTATCTGTTCACACTTTAATTCAATCTCACCCCAATTTCACATATCTCCCAGAGAGAGAGGAGCACACTTTGCCTCACTGCTTGCTCACTTTCTTGGGCTGACCAGACAATCAAGTAGAGTAATGCTTATTTAACATCCAATTTAAATTCTATCTCACTTTGCTGGATCCACACTGCCGATCCCAATCACCCCAAAAGTGCACTGATTTGAGTGTGTGTGTGTGTGTGTGTGTGTTTACGTCTTTATGTGTGAGACCTTAACAGAAAAGAAGAGATTAACAAAGAGAAAAAAATAAATAAAAAGATTTTCTATTTCACATTCACTGACTATATTTCCATTTACACATCCAACAGATGTGTAAAAGAAGAAAATAAATCCTCATTTTGTTCTATCTGCAACAACAAAATATTAAATAATTTCCATCTCCTATCTGCTCCTGCTAGAACCATAGATTAAATGAATTCATTTTGTTCCATCTGCTTCTGCTACAAACTCAGCTTAAAAACAAGGAACAATCAGACATTACACAAATCCACTCCACAAAACCAAATGTATTTACATTTAATTTCTATATGTCTGCTTGACTGTGGTGTCCTGAAGTCCTCCTTGATCTGTTCTATCATTGCGTTGATGGAAGTAAACAGGTTCTGACAGCTGTATGAGGTTGTGACATTCATCTGATCACTGATATACTGTCTCACTCAGACAACCCATCAAAACACATTTCACTACCCTCCATATCGCAAGCCAGTGGGAGATGACAAATAAATTGCTTCCCACCTACAAATGGAAAGATAAAAGATAAAGGTAACAATGGTGACTGCAATATATGGATTATATTCTGATATGACTTATTCTGGCTCTGTGGAATAACCAGGATGTAGAGAACCACTAGGATTCAACTGTGGCAACGATCCCTGACTCGGGTTTTAATTTTTGTCATCGGACAACTGCAGATCACGTAAGATCTTATCATTAAGTGGCACCCGCTGAGCAGAAAGGAAGCCTTTCTGTGCTTAGACAATAAGATCTCATATTGCATGAAGAACAAAGAGGTTGAAACAACAGGTTTTGCATTTTGATCACCTGAAGTGATTTAATTTAATTTAACCACCTGAAGCCAAATTTTGCCGTATTTTTGCTGACTTAGAATGAGGCCTTCGTAGAGAAGGAGTGGGTTCCACTAAGCCCACAAAATTGCATCTCTGTGTGTTTTAGAGTAACCCAGAACAGACAAAGTAAACAGTATCTAAAAAGCGTCTTTCTCATTTTTACCTGAGGGCCTGAGGTTCTCCTACACATTTGTTAAGGGAGGGGTATTCAGTTTCTTGCAATCTGCAACCACACAGTTTATTCCTACACACTGGTCCTTTGGGGATATATTGTGGTCAATCATTTGCTATTTTGAATAAGACAGTATTAGAAAAAGTTCTATTACATACAGCTAATATTGGGAAACACTCCACGATTATTAGCAACCTTTCCACTCATTTATTCTGACTGAGACTGAGTCTGTTACACCTTTGACTCGGGCTGGTTCAGATGGCCAGTACCATTAACAATAAAGTTGACAAAATTCCTTGATTACTCAAACTCAGAGGCTAATGGATCTCTTACTTGTTTTTTTCCACTGGCAATGAGCAAAATATTCAAGAGCGAGTTAGCAGCTTCCCATTTTTAGTCAGTGCTGACTGCCACTTTTCACCAACAGTAGATTATATTAGCGGCAGGTAAGTAGCTAACTATATGCAAAAAATGACAAGTATGGCTGGTGTTTGTATGGATACAAGCTGATGCCTATACTGACCGGGGTTATCTCTGGTGAATGAACAGAAAGTTCTCTATAGCTCTGGAGAAGGATAGAAGGATATCATATTGGACCTAACATAATACATTTTGTTGTTAGTATGTTGTAAGTATGTTTGAAATATTTCAGGAGTATACCATTGCATGATCATTACAGATATTCTTTTTGAAAGGAGATAGTGTAACTTAAGTATTTTAGTTTGTTGCAGTGCAGTCCTACAGATTTAATTTGAGAGTTTTGTTATCACTGAAGGCTGTTATGTGTTATACTGTCATAGAGGAAATTAATAAATGACGAGTGAAAAAGTTCAAAGCATCTCTTGACATCTTTATTGCAGAGACGAACCATGGAGAAAATCTATAAAACTACGGGTTAAGGTTAGGAGAAGCACTATGCTATGTCGAGTTGTCCCGCCTCCCACCTTGTACACTGCGCAAGCACCGTGGAACTTTCACAAAGTGTGTGAGACTGAAACCATTTTGCCCGGGTTTTTTTTAAATGCAGGTAAACCCACTAATAGAAGCCACTTGACCTATTTTCCACTGCCAGTTGAATTCACCTTACTATTATGACTGAGGACACACACAACTGCAAGTAGTGATGTCACCACATGCAGTTACAGCACACACACAGACAATGGAGAGAGAGAGAGAGAGAGAGAGAGAGAGAGAGAGAGAGCTTCAAATGGGGATTGTGTATTTTTAACAGATATTTTGGGGCTGAAGTTCTCTGAGAGAAAGGTGCAGCCGTGGTGTTTCTAGTTTAACAGCACCATGCTGGATAGGTGACAGGCGTGTTTACAGTGCCTGTCCTCTGAGAGACATGACAGCAGGATATTAGCAGATTTACTGGGTGCTATGTTTAGATTAATGCTGATCAGAGTCTGAGCAGATATATAACTGTACATGTAATTAATTATTATGCGCAATTCAGTTGACCTTGTTGGAGGTCCCACTACACTTTAAAGCTAAGCAGAGTAAAGCAAAGGGGACTAAACAACCACTCAGCTGCTGACATAACACAAAAAAATATTTTATTATTTTATAAATTATTAAAAAATTAAGGAAATTGGCCATGGATCAGTTGATCACACCTATAAATGATCAGTATCAGCGGCAAAAATACATGATCAGGGCATCCCTAAACAAAAGGTTTGCTAGCACAGTGCATTTATTTGATTGGATGCTAGGTAAAGTTACTGTTCTTGTTAAACTTAGCTACAAACATATATCACAAAAATAATCACAACAACTAAATCTCACCAGTTATTTCTCGATGTGTTTTGGATATGGTATTTGTGTGCTTGTCATCTTCAACAGTGTTTTTTATTTGTGTTTTAATTATAAGGTTTGTTTGGAGATTCCACTTCCACACATGCCATGTATTGCACCTGTACCAACAGTAAGAGTGATGTCAAACTGGACTTAAAGGAGAGGAGCAAAGAGGAGAATTTCATCTGGCTTTCAGACAGTATTTAAATAGTGCAGTCCCACAACACCAACCAAGTGTATAGAATATATTTTCACAAAACAAGAGTGAAATACATAGAAGAGAAACAGATTGAGGGAAACCTTGGCATGACTTGATTCCACCATGCAAGAAAGCTGAAAACAACTGGATTTAATGGTAAGAGTGGTAAGTCAATGCTCTGAGCTCAGGAGAATCATTGCCTGACCCTATCATCACGAACCAACCTTTGATGAAACCAAACCACCACACTCAGTTTTTCCATCTAAAAGACAGCAGCTGCCCATCAATTATAGTGCAGCCAACCGCTCGGGAGGAACAAGATTGCTGGGACGACATGTGAGTCACAGGAGCTTTCTGACAGAAGCACATGTCACACACGCATATCTAATTTCATGGCCAGATGTTGCTGTTTTTAAATTACCATGACATTTTACAGGGAGGCAGAGTGGCGGACAGGGACAGAGGTCCTCTGGGATATGAAATGAATTTAAAATCAAACATTCACCCTTCCCATCGCTAAGCTAATATTAGCAATAATTTTATAATTTCATGTTGTTTGTTTGTGTGCATATTTGTTGACTGTACAGTGTTTGCACGTCTATGTACCCATGCCTCTCCGCTGGTATGGGCTATATGACAACACAGCCATTGTGTACAAGAATATCTCTCCCTCCAAACAGATTTCAGATAAAAAAGCCCAGCACCAGTCAAGTAGTTAGAGGAGTTCTAGCTCTTAAATCAATAAGACTTTATTAAAAGTTTTTTTGTGTTCAAGCCCAAAGGCATAGAAAAACCTTGTCATCTTTATGAGTGCCAGGTATGAGGAAGAACAGTGGCAAATACCCAGTGCTAGCCTATAATCATGATTTTCAAGGGTATCTCTTTTGAACTGCAAGCTTATCGTTCTCTTCCAACTCTATTGTCTGCACGCTGGTATTACAGCCACGTCTCTGCACTTTCAAATATCTCTCTCTAGGCTGTGTACTCCGTCAAACTTTCAACTTTTTCCTCTATCCATGTGCTTAACTGAATACAGTTCTGCCACCATCCTACTAGTCTCTATGAGCCAAGCAGGTGTGATTTAAAACATGACCTGCTGTGAGAAAACTATGACACCACAGTGAAGATGAAAACAAAGAGAAGAGGGATAAAAAGAGGGGATGAGAGAGTAAAGGAACAGAAAGAAATAACGACAGAGAGTAAAAGGAAAGCTCAGGGGTTGTTGAAAGGGTAGGTCATGAAGATACACCAGAAAGATAAAGACAAAGGGAAAGTAAAGCACAGAGACATAGAGCAGGGAAAGGTATCATTCTCCGTAACTAATATAATGACATGCAGAAGTAAAAATACCACCCTTTTAATTTTCCCTTTGCACATAAAAAAGAGGAGCTGTAGACATGTGACATAGAAATATCTGGGTTCATAAACAGTTAAAAAAAAAGCATTGATCAAAAGACCTTGTGAGTCACAGTCCCTTGGTATGTTTCCACCTCCTATACTCTCATTATTTCCCCACAGAACAGGATTAATAAACATATTTCTGCCATGATCTGTCTTCAGCTGAACATGACTACCCTTCTGTATGTGAGCAAGCCCAGAGGATACACACTAGTAAAATTGATCGGTGTCAGTCAGCTGTATAAGGTAATGAATAGTTTATGAAGCCAAGTGGGACTGTAAATTTGATAATACATTCTGAATTTTACTGTGTTTAGCTTGGGGGAAAGCAGTGTAATGAAACAGAGTTACTGAACACATGGACTTGATATATAGTGGCAGTGTAGTTCATAACTCCAGAGAGATGTTGCTCTATACATTAGATGATTAAAACACTGGATAAGATAGAGTTCTTGGAAAAATATTTAATTAAAAAGGATTCAGATAAAAAGTTGAAACTAAATGCTGAAAATCAAACAAACAATTTCAACCTCTCTGACAACTACCAAAGTACTATCATAAAATATTCTTTATGTTATGCTAAAATATCCAGATGGATTTATAAAGAATATATACAATGGCTACGTAAAATTGTTTTCAGTGTGTATCAACAGGACAGTTACTACAAAGTGCTTCACTAGTGGCTTAATTTCTTTTCTGCTTAATGAAATATGGGGAGATTCATGAAAATTGGACCTGAAATTCAGACAGGACAAGACCCTGGACACAACAGAAAATTGCAGAGTATAAGAACATAGTTATTAAGCTTGTCACATCAGCAAAGCTACACTACAACTACAAACAAAGCTAAGTGAGTACAGACATTTATACATATCACTCGGGCTTGTGTTATGACTGATTATGTTTTGCATGGCAATTTCTGTTCTTCTAGTGAAGAACAGCTGCCTGAATTTTTTGACCGATTTGGATTTCAATTCCCAAATTACCTCATCAAAGGTCAACTTCAAATCAACTTCACCAAAGTTGGAACAGGAGACGGACAAACCGCCATGGATGGATGAGCATACCATTTATTTCTAAACTAATTACTTATTTTTTGCAAGCACATAGCGCACTCACCTCCAACAACAGCCATGACTAACCTTAACTCTGACAAAAACACTGAAAACACTATTAATGTCTGCTATTAATGTATTATGATGCAAATTCACAATACGAGGCATTGGCTGTCCAGAAAACTAGAAAATAAAAACATATTTATTGGTCAGCAAGAGTCAATAACAAAACAAATCTACCCATTTTTGATACAAGACTGAACATATAGACTAAGCTTGTGTCTTGTATCATCCATTGATCTGAAGACAGCAGTGTAGGGTGAAAAAAAATCCAATTAAGAATTTAATAGAAGGGGGTAGCCCATCTCTCCACATTACCTCTTACAAAATAATGATTTACAGTTCAGAGTACAGGAACCCATTCAGGCTATATTGTATCTCTGAGCACTTGAGTTGAGCACTTGCCTCTGCTGGGCAGGCTCAGCATGCAGTTGCTGTATATAGTACATACTTGAGGACAACACAGCCAGAGCTGCTTGGTGGAGCAGTCCAGAACACCTGGATACTGGTGCGTCTGCGAGGAGTGCTCTCTGTCACTGCAGGGGGGCAGTTGGTCATGAAACGCGTTTCCTCTTCATCAGTTATCTGCAATGCAAACAGACAAACAACAAACAGACAGAAAGAGATTAGTAAAGAATAAAAAGAATTGCACTGCAACACAATTTGTTCATGAACAGTACTAATAGCTGAAACTGAAAATATTTACACGTTTTCAGGACACAGAGACAGAAATAAAATTGTAAAATTATTATAGCTAAGTATTATAGTAAAATTGTGAAAGTTAGGCAATTATTATAAATTACAGCTAAGATAGAAATAAATTATGTTTGTCTAAAACGACTTGTGACTATATTCTGTATAAAGCTCACTAATGCTGGTAAAACAAACACATCCAACATCACAGCTATTGTGTTCAATTAAACAATGGTCACACATGCATTAGTTCAAACATGAGCCCGTGTGTGTGTGTGTGTCTAATTGGTCACAAAGTAAATCTGATTGGCAGTGAAATGATTAATAGGATAGTAGAGAAGAAAAATATCACACAAGAAACAAGTTCATATTTATTTTGTTATTCTGTAGTGGTTACTTTATTTCTTGTGAAATTATATATAAATGTCACAGGTTTAGTACAATCAGTTGTTGGATTGTTGTGGCTGTAACTTGAGATTTTCCTAATTTCAGTCCGTGTGAAATTCCATCATATTCATAGTATTGGATATACGATACTGCCACTTTCCACACTGTCACAATGTGTGTGATATAAATGTGAAATAAAGTTAATTTTATGGAATTTATCAATGCTTAGATCAATCAGTAATTAAACTGATGTCTAATCATCACACTACTGCTGCCGTCAACATAAAAATGTCCTAAGATTCTACCCCCGCTACTCAGGCTCATAGCTGTGATACTAAGCATCTTATTGACTTTAACTAGATGGAAAATTAGTAGCGTGAGTTGCAGCCAGCAAGCTAATATTCACTACCCGGAGACCAAGGATCTGTTTGATAGGAAGTGACATCAGGGCAGTAAAGATGGGGAACTTTCTCACTCCATAAAGCTGTCAGCAGAGAATTTCCTTTGTCATGCCATGTTATGAATGAGTTCCCTCTGAAAGTGGATTGTGTGTGGGCATGCGTGCGTGTGTGTGTGTGTGTGTGTGTGTGTGTGTGTGTGTGTGTGTGTGTGCTAGAGTCAGTGATAGAAAGAGTGAGAAGGGGAGCCTAGGAGCTGTGTGTGTGTGCATACAATTTGTGTATATGTAGCCTGTATCTCTGTTTGACGGATTATACCCCCTCAATGTTCCCATGGTTTCTAACAGGCATCCTGGGCAGGCCTGACTGGACTGCAACACATGTTCAAACCAGTGAAGTCTCATGGGAATGTGTTAAACACCATCTGCAAAAAGAAGCAACCAATTTGCTGCAAAATGACCTATGACCCATTTCTTCTTGTATGTGCCGAATTCCAAATTTTCAAATATTCTGCCAACAGACAGATGCTGAGTGTTAGAAAAAGAGAAAAATGTGACACGTCACTGGGAAAGTGAGTTGCATGAGTAAGTTGTAAATTAACTCTATCAAAGAATGTATGCATCAAAGTAGCTGCCTGTCAGAACTAAACAATAACATGCCTTGTATAGAGGTGAAATGTCAAGACATATTGGTTGTCTTTGTATTAGATAATCCAGGTGGAATTATAATGTGGACATGATGCATGTCTGTTATGCCTGTGTTTACTATTATGTCATATGTTGCACTCAAAGTAGATTTCACCCCTCACTTAGCCATTTAACCACGACAATTTGCCTTTTCTTGTTCTATCTTCTCACCCTGCTGAGAAGTAATGTCTCATCAGACATTGCCAGCATTGCTGGTTTACATTCCTGCCAACACACAAACAAACACACACACACACACACACACACACACACACACACACACACACACACACCCAGGCAGCTGACCTCCCCCGAGAGCTCAATAAAAGTGCTTTTCATCAAGTCGGGAGCTGTCGTGAGACGGCTCAGATGTAGCACACCAGCAGATTTCAAATGAGCTGTATGTTAAATAAAGCCTGACGTCTTCTGTTGCAGCTTCTTTTCTCTTTCTATTCTCTCTATGCCTGGAGGCCGGCCCACCCAGAGCTCTTTCAGAATGGAAGAATTTTGTGTGTGTGTGTCCGTGTGTGTGTGTTTTTTGACACAAAAGACAAAAATCATGAAAGACTAACTGAGCAGGTGATGATTGAGGGATATCTCTTTGGACAGCTTACAACTAGACAGGTGACCATCAGCAGCTGTGAAAGAGACCTTCAACTTTTTAAAACCTAGCAGGAGTCCAAGCAAAGGCAGATCCCAGTTATGACGTATCCATTCTTTTTACATTTAAAAGCTATGATAACACAGCTTATTAAAACTTTCTTCATGCACTCAACGCTCAGTCTCTTCCATGTGTGGAGCAAAGTGACTTAACGTGACTAAATGATACAGCGTTTCCCCTCTTTACGCTCAAGGCTCGCTTTAAATAACAAAAGCATGAAATCAATTGAAAGGACAAATAATATAATGAGATGTGAGGTGCACACAGGCCAAAAATAAAATGTGCCTGTTTTGTATGTCCTCCGATATTCAAAGCTCAGGCTCAAAGAGAGTGCCCCAACAAGGCAATAACTGTGATCAGAGCAGCCTGAGGAAACAAACCTCCCAATATACTGTACTACAGGTTCAATAAAATAATAGGGTTTTATGTGGGAAACAACTGAAACTGACAGGTTCACAAGAGTCTTAAACAAAACTCTGCACATGCTGTTAAAACCATTTAACAACTTCTCCTTTATAGGGTCAGCTCTAAGAAAACATATGATTTCAGGTTCTGGGCAGGAATGGGAATTTAGCTGATGTTAAAACTGGATTCCTATGTGTGCCTTTCATTTTCTGAAAAGGAATAAGCTGTATCATGGCATACTAGCTTTACTGTTATTAACTAAATTCCAGCAGTTCTCTAATAATTGGGGACTTGATAAAGCTAAAACCAATTCCTCAGTTGCTCAGTTCTTTTCAAATGCTATGAAAACAGAATGTCATCTTGTGCACTGTAAGCTCTATGAATTTCTTAAAACTGCAGCCTTGACTTGAATGAAATAAGCACTGGCAGACATAGCAAGCTAAAAGGCACAAGAACAGAACAAGACCCAGTGAAGGGGAATAAATGAAATGTTAAAAATGTAACATTAAGTTTAGGTTTGGAAGTTTTTTTCATCTTATAATGTCAATTACATTACATTACATTGTAATGTAATTGACATCACCTAATGCTGTAAGCATAGCACTGTATGTATAAGACATCCCAGAAATAGAATGAGTGTATTAAGTTGATCACTGTATTATAAGATTATTATCTCATCTCTCTCTGTACTCACACACATTATGATTCTCACACTGCATCACAATTAAACAAGGCCTCACATATTTTGCCATTAAAACATGTGCGTATCAACACCAGTTTCCTTGCCTTCTCTCTCCTCCTTTCTCACTCTTGGCCCCACTCTCTTCTCTCCCTCCTTCCTGAAGTACTCCAGCTGGACCTGCCTGTATAAAATGCTAATTAGCCTCTTAACTTCACCAACTGTACACTTCCTACATATGTGAACTGTACAGCTGATTGTAAGAATACGGCTCCTCAAATTACACACAAGTTGTTTCTCAGTCTGGAAAGGTACAGTCAGCTACGTGGAGCTGAACTGACAGTATGCTGTTTTCATATGCTATATCAAGCATATTAGAGGCGGTAAGGTGAGAGGAATCACACTTTGACATGTGAAGACACGAAGAAAAAAACTGTCAAGACCCATCCTCAACCACCCCCACCCATCTACAGTATGATCTGTATGAAAGTGACGTAAATCTACACATAAAGAAAGTACGGAGGTGTGATTATGGCCAGGGGACTGAGATGCATACCACATAAATTGCAATTTTTCCATATTTAATCTTTCTTTCCACACCCTTTGTGCAGTGTTTGTGCTGAGGAAGGATGGAGTAGATGTTAGGGATAAGCCAGTTGCGGTTAACAGTACTGGGTAAATGAAAAAGTATAGCATCACGGATAAGAAGGATGGATATTAAATACCAGGGTTTAACTACAGATTTATCAGACCGGGATTTGGGTTGGATTGTTAATTACCCACTAAAGCAACATTCACATCTTTAATAGTACCTTACCTGGAAATTTCCAGCATAGTCCTCATCCTTGTCTCCCTCTGTGCCCTCTTTCAGGGCAATAAGAGTGAACCCTCTAAAGTAGGAGGGGCTGGATGCAATCACAGACACTAGATGGAAGCAAACAAGAGAGGCAGCAAGCATCAATCCACAGAGGAAAAAACCTGAACTACAATCCTCATTCTAAATAGGAGACTACACTGGGTCACACTAACTACCTGCCTGAGAAGTGTTGTGCTTCAATTGATGGAGTTAAATATTCCGATGTAACTGTGTTTTTTCCCCCAATCACAATCAAACATTTCACCAGTTCTTCAGGATGTAGCCCAGATAAAAGTAATTCTAATTGCTCACTCTCAGCCTAGCAGTATTTTTCTAAGATGTTGAAGATAGTGTTTTGTGCACCTTGCAATCCGGCAGAACATAAAAGAATGTTCATATACTTTAGGAAAAAAATTAATTTGCTGTACTTTTATCAGCATCTTGAGACTTCAAAATGACTAATTTCCAGTGTAGCCGATTTAATTGAAAAACTGTGATTTCCTCCTCCCCACTTGCCGTTATGCTATTTGGCTTTTATAAAAGTATTTCTGACTGAAGCTGGGAAAAAAAAAAAAAAAGAAAAAAAAAGAGCCAACCCGCAACATTTTGTCAGGACCAGAATCGCAGATGGCTCATGCCCATTCACCGACTATATCAAATAACTTCTGACAAAAAAAATACCAGGCTGCTGAGTTTTTCAGGACCAGTTTCTCTCTCTCTCTCTCTCATATATATATATATATATATATATATATATATATATATATATACACACACACACATATACATCAATGTCTCTAAACCTACGGGATTACATTTATGAGCATAAAGGACTATGTATGTATTTTATCTAGTAATTTGTGTTCCAATTAGCTTGTGAGTAAAGTTGTGACATTTCATTTTTAATGTTTAAAATGCATTTCCCCTCAATGGGCTTCAGGATCACGTCTTCGCTCACCAAATACAGTATAGTTTACTTTAAGAGCATAAACACTGACAATGGGTCAAAATCGGCCAGCAGAAACTTGGATTGAGTTTGTATGACCGACTGGCTGCAGGACTTGTGTTTATTTGATAATGCGCACTTAGTGCCAACCAAAGCACTGCGCGTAAGTCCGGCAGACAAACACCGACCTCTGTATGTGCTCCCCGGCTGGTAGCTCTCCGGGTCTCCCTCAACGCGGAGGCGAAATTCGTTGTTGCCGTCCTTGCGATTGGTCTGAGCCCGTAATATCTGACTACAATACCCGTCCGCCTTCCCGACTCTCTCTGAGGGCTCCTCGGTGAAAGCAAACGTATTGCACGCTGTCGTGGAGATGAAGCAGAGCAGGAGCACAACGCGTGAATGTAGTCCGGCTGGTGTCATCGTGCAGGGTTTCCGAGCCAAGTTGATGCGCGCGGAGGTGAAAGAAATAATGTCGAGAAGGAGGAGGAGGAGGAGGAGGAGAAACGCTTGTTCCAGCTCCCGCTTCACTCCTAAATGAGAAGCTACAACTTGCCAACTGCTGAAGTGGACTTCTGCTCTGCTAAGAGGGGAGATCCATCCTGGTGTGAATGAAAGTGAGAGAGAGGAGGAGAGAGAAGAGGGAGGGGGGTGGGGGGTGCACACTGCGCGCCGCTGGTTGGATTGAACTGGGTAGCTGGGGTCCGGGGAAATGGCCAAGGGAGGGATGAGCGGTGTATGGCTGTCACCAAGGCCACAGCTATTTCCAAACGACTGTCGGTGAAGAATGAGTGAACCAACAGACTGAGAACACAGACAAACATTCCTACCGATCAGTGCGGAGAGAAGGCATCACCTTTGACACGCACGGGCTCAACAGACTCACGAAGAAGAAGGAATCAATACGGCTTTCTAAAATGGTTGTCTAGGTGATTAATTAAGCCTTGAGTCACACGTGAGTGTTGAATGAATCGACGCTTTGGGTCTCTACTCTTTTAGTGCACAAACATTAATTGGTGAAGTTTCAACATATGCACTTATTAACACAGCAGTGAGACCTGAATAAAAAGGTTCAGTGTATATGCATTAGGGTCACACTCCTGCAAAGCCGGTTTAGAGGGGAAATGCTGTTCTGTCTATCTGCACGAGAAATTTCACACATTTATTTGGGACACAAAGGACTTCCCAGAGAACACCGAGCCACCCACGTTGGTCGAAATGTCTCTCACATGCTGTGCTGAGCCTATAAAGCCACACATGCACTTGTCATGAAAGCAATAAAATGTGACCATGGAGATTTACTCTGTAGTTATGCATGCAGAATGGCATTTGTTTTGCAACTGCAGCCGCATGTCTGCAGAGATGGTATCATCAGTCTGTCAGGTAAACTACTCTGGTCCTGACTGAAAAATATCAGTGACTGAATGTAATACAGACGTGCGTGATCCTCAGAGGATGAACCCTAGTGACTTTGGCGATCCTGTGACATTTGTGGTTTTTAGTAAGCTGTGTCAACAGCTATTAGATGGACATGGTCCATTCATGGCCATGTGTGCGAATGACTTTGGTGACCCCCGTAACTTCTTACCTACCTTATTTGTATATTACTAAGACATTTAACATTTCAGTTTCTTCTAACCAAATCGGATGGTTGTTCATACACATTGGGTACATTATATACATTTTAATGAAATAAATTGACAAACTTTGTCTGAAGTATACATTTAGACTATATATTACTCCATATTCTGACGCTCTAAATGACAGTTGTGTTAAAGTAAGGCTACAAGAAAGAAGACGCTAATAACACTTGATGCTGAGTATTAACATAACATGCATAGTGTTTTTATTTGCTTTATTATTAAAGCTCTGCGGTGAGGGTAAAAACAAAAGCAGACTATTTATTTGAATTTTATAGTCTAAAAGTGTTGAGGTTGAAAGGTCTATCCTACCATTCTATCTTGTATGTAAAATTACATTAATATCTAGCATCCAAATGTGTAATCAAATGATATGTCTTCCATATCATCAGCTGAAAGATCCCATACTAATACACTGTACTTTGTTGGTAGAATATTGTTATGGAAAATATTGGTACATTATGAGCTCTCTCAACAACTTAACTGGAATTCATATTCTTTGATGATCCCACACCCAGTTGTGCTGATGACCTCTTTCTAAATAGAGCAGAAGGTTTGGGAAGCTAATAAAGAAAAAACTCAGCGTTAAAAAAAATATGGTAAATTTGAATTCCAGAGGCTATTCATAAGCCTTTGGGAAGACACATACAATGCTCTGCTTGGATTGTTTCTCTGCGATTCTTGGATAAAATGTCAGCGCTAGTCTCATTTGTCTTTATTTTCTGATTTTCTATTTCTTCCACCCTGTCCAGTCTTTTCCTTAGTATGTGCATGCATGTCCGCCTGCTCACCTTTAGATTTTTTTAACCAGCATCAGTAATCAGGAAGCAGAATATCAATAGGGTTCAACTACTACTTATGACTATGACCAAGTGCTCTCCATCAGGGAAAGTGTCTTCTGTGTCAAGGGATGATATAATTTATCAACAGACAGAGAATGCATGAGTGTTTTCGAGTAACATTTAATCAAGACAAGATGCAAATTCTATTATGTATTATCCAGCACTGATTTAATGAGTGATTCTTTCAGCAGTTGACAGCTCCTAAAATCAACCATGCATTGTGAGGCCCTGAAACAGAAGCATGGTGATTTTGTGCTGGTTTCAGAAGTTGGACTTCATCCAGCCTTTACCACTTGCTGCACATTTAAAGCCTTTAAAAGTGAAATTAGCACTGGACTGAAAACTGGAGCGTTTCGATCAAACCATTATGGAAAAAGGCTAACTTAGAGAAAAGTGATCACCTTATAGTTTGCCCTGTGGTTGGTTTTATTCTGACCTTTATCTTGTCTCATTAATAGGCTAAATATTCTCTCCTGACGCCATCTGCCTTCCTTCCTTCGTTCCTCCTTTTTTCCTGCCCTTTCTCTCTCATTTGCTTTTTTTCTTCCAAAGCATATCAGTTTTGACAGATGTCTGTTCATCATGAGCTCTCCAGTCAATTAAATAAAAACATGACTCATTGCACAGCAGCACCACAACACTGGGTGTGAAGTGACACACTGAAACGTGTTGATGCAATCTCTGTCTTGGTGTCTTACTCAGGCTCAGGTGGTAGGCTGCATTTTATCCTTTGTGACATTTTCTTGCAACACCCCATGCACTTATTTTAGTCTTCAAAAGGGTCAGCAGGCATGTAATGAGAATGTTACCACTTCTGATGGGCACTGACAAATGGAGAGTGGCTATGCTCTGTGCACCTACCACTGGGTTGATGGATGGATGATGTGGGAGGAAAGGAATAGCAGGATAGCAGGATGCTATACCAGCAGGTGTCATGAAAGCATTTTGTCTCACAGTCCTGCTGAGATGAATCTATTCACCACCTTTGGTCCTCAGGTTCCTCCCTTTGTTTTACAAAATATATATACATCAAAACAATATCTGTAAGATCCTTACATTCCCCTGTAGAATGGAAAGTAAAATAGCAGAGTAAAAATGTTGACATGTTTTCAGATTGAATTTAAAATAGATAAAAATGACTATTTTTCCCCATTAATGGAGACTCAATAACAAATAATGCCAAAGTGAATAAAATATTTTTAAAATTCTTTTGTGAATTTATTAAAAGTCAAAAACAAATGTCGTAAAGCAGCTTGTGACCGGGAGATTTCTGCTACGAGTTCCCAAACCAGTCAATAAAAAGTGGTGAAGTTGAATGAGTTATGAGCCATCATTCCCTCACCAAATTATTCTTGAGCTGCCCTTGAGTGAGGCACTTAGCTACCAACAGCTCCAGGGGAGCTACTCAGAGGCAGCAGTAGGAGACTGTCAATGCACTGCGTCACTACCAGGTGTGTGTGTGTGTGTGTGTGTGTGTGTGTGTGTGTGTGTGTGTGTGTGTGTGTGTGTGTGTGTACGTGCATGTGTGCGTGAGTGCATGTAACTAGGGAAAGACTGCACTACTGAAAATAGCATTCCCTTTTACCTGACCTTTTCTGGACAAACAAAAGTTAGTCGATGTAAATGCTATTATGTTGTGCTATTTTAAACTATGTTCTATTCCATTCAAAAACACAAAAGAAACTATTATGTATGAAAGTTTTGAGCTGGTTGACAGGCTGACAAGAGAGCAGCCTATTTTAGGAAAAAAAAAAAAAAGCCATTTTCTTTTATCGCACCCACTGTCTGCGAACACATTTTATTTCTTAACTCTATTTAACGCAAATAATGACAAGATAAACTTATAACAGCTTCATATGATATTTTGGCAATGGGTAAAATTGGTGAAGAGTGACAGCTGAGTTGTTTATTCATAAATTGTGTACAGAGCAAATAAATGTAGCAGAAAAATAAATTGGTCTAAAGTTACTAATTCTCCAAAGGACAGTATGAAGAAGTTTAAGTTTCCATGTCTTTTGCTAAAAACAGACTGTTCACATCACTTGGACAGAACACATGTGGTCTGTGGATTTGGTGTTATCAGCACATGAGGTTGTGACTGTTGGTCTAGACACCCACTGTGTGTTTTCCTCTGTAGTGACGCCATGGTCTGCCGGTCTCTTCTGAAGTGGTCTCTTCCACTGCCACATCTAAGGGATCAAATCATAGGACGGGTTTCCACCAGGAGCTCTGCAACAAGAAAAAAAAAAACACAGATTTTAATCTCTGCCCACCTCTACATCCGCAAAAACCTTGTACTTTTTTCATCTGCCCTTTAAAATAAGAGTGTTGTTTATTTTTTATTTTGCTTTTTATGCCACAGCACAATATAAAGTGCATGTTATAGCCTACTTCACACAAAAGATTAACATATTTTGCAAAAGATGCTTTTTTGTTTTCCCACTCAGTTAGATGCAAAGATGGATACCACTCCAGTGTCTGTCTGTTAAATAAAAGGTTCCAAGATCTGCAAATTATATCTTTTTTTCTTGAATCCACACAAACAAGTGAAAGTTGACATCTCGCTGTTATATTTCTTGGCTCTGAGCAGTTACCAGTTACTGCACACGCCCAAAAAAAAGTCCTGCACATAAACCCCCATATCGTAAAAAGAGAAACTGACATTTTTTTTTGCACAGGCTGCTTTATTTTTGTTTAAGCTATGTTTTCATTCCTTCATTAGCTAAACTAATAGGTTGCTGGCGGTAGATTAATATTTAAAGGACAAATGTCAGGGTTCTTATTTAATTCTCAACAAAAGTGAATAAGTATTTTTCCCCAAATGTCAAACTATCGGCTTCTGATTAATTTGAATTTTGCACTTGAAACCTGTCTGTGTACATGTGCAAGCAACGCTTTGCTAACCGTGTATAATGTAGAATATAATCTATATCCTCATGAGCAAAATCTGATGATCTCCCTCTATTTCTCTACACATCTCTGAATTTTTCAATTCCTGCACAAGCCTTTGAAAAATCCCCTGTGCTTTGTTGTTTTTGGAGAGGAATAGAGGTCAAGCGGGAAAATCAAATTAGGCTCTCATTTGATTGTAGTGGAGCAGGAGAGCGTGCTCATTAAAGAGTTGAGCCCCCCGCTGCAGAGTCATTAAGGCCATATTTACCATGCAATAGCACCATAGCACCAGAGAACCTGAGAAGCTCTACCACACTGTTTCCACTTAATTTGAAGGAGAAAGACAAGTAGTTGGAGGACACAGAAAGAAGAGGAGGAAGAAAACATATTTGACTGTCAGACTCTGGTCCTCAATCATTAATCCCAAAATGAGCTCTATACAAGATGCATAGTTTTTACATTTCATATATACTGTATATTTCAGATCAGCAGGCTGAAAACAAATGAGAAAAATGACTGACATATCCGCAACTTTAGTGTGTTAAGTACTCTTGATGTACATGTATAAGAGGCTCTGATGTCACTCAGCATTGTTCAGCATCCTTGGTCTGCAGACAGAGTTAATGTCTTTATTTTCACCCTGGCTTCACACATCCAGGCCCCCATCTACAGCTTTGGAGGTAATGCATTTTGATGTCCGTCTAAAAGTCTGAGTGAAACATGTGCTGTTGGGAGGCCAGCAAGCGTATGGGGGCTATCACAAATGATTACAGTCAGCCAGAGGGTGACGGGGATCGCCAGGTGCTGGGGCCTGCTGAGGCATTACTTATTGAATCCTGTCTTTAGCTCTTAGGAGACCCAGGCCATATCTAAATGGCTTTGAGGAAATCACACACCCTGTCAGAAACTATTAAGTTTCTGTCTCAGAAACTGACTGCCTCAACCAAAGAGCTACTAGTTTTTGGGAGGCAAAATACAGCATTTAGTAATAGTAATAGCATCTTCAGTTCAGTTCAGTGAGGCCTTTGCATGAATATTTGGATGATACATAAAATCTCAAAAAAGTCTCTTATGGATGTATTCTAACCTAAAAGAGTTATGACGGGTATACATGAGCTCTAGTGAGTCCACTAGACAGTACTTCACTTCACACATCAAGCAAAGAAACACTCTCACAACAACGGGTGTAAATTAGAGAAAGCAGACATCGCACTCATGATCTCAGGCCTGATGGAAAACACTATTATAATCCATTTCACTGCACTTTACAAGATAGATATAGCAACAATAGCAGGGACCAATACACAGACTGAAATCCAAATTCACCAAAGATAGTGTAACAGCTCTGGAGATAAAGTCACAAGTAGAAAAATATTCAGGAGAAGCTGGAATACACTGGTGGTCAATCCCAAACAGCAGAAAAATAATAGGCAGGGAGCGGGCAAAAATCTTAAAAAAGTACAGGTAAAATTTAACATGTGGCTGGACCATTTATGGTTAACATGCAAAACTGAGGATGCAGTTGAAAACTATTGCCGAACCTCTGTAAACAACTGACATCATCATGTTGTATTTGCATTCTGCCTGGTGTCAGCCAGTTCAGCCTTTTATCTGCTGCTCTCCTGCTCACTGTGCTCATTTATAGTATTTTAATACAGCTGAATTCCCAATTCCCAGTGGTTCTCATTTACATGTTTCTCTGTTGTCAGATACTAGAAAAACTAAAAAACTAGAAAAGGCAGTGTTTCGACCCACTTTAACCCCATGACTCCCTTCAATAGAAAGTAACTAATGTTTGTCCAAAAAGTTGTTACTATTTGTCATTAGGTACTATTTTGAAAAAAAGTCTCTTGCCACAAATGCGCTGAGCTGGCAGCTATAAACGCCCCTTCACAGAACCTATTTGTGCCACTTCTTTTTGAAAGAGCAACAGCCAAAGGGGGAACAGTCAGCAGGCCTACATAACAAGTGAATTTAGTTAAAATTACTCAAAGGCAAAGTAAATACTAAATGAAAAACTGAATGAGTCTTTCACGAAATGCAAGCACTGGTCAAGTGAGGTTGTGTTTCTGACATCATACATTTAGTTTATATCTCTTAGAGGACTGTGTGACACAGTGTCTAGATAAAGTTGAAGACCAAGACATCCAACTGTGTGGCCTGGTTTAAATGTCACATTAACATCTATGCTGTCTGTGCCATAAGTGCTGTGACATTCTCCAACACCAGCCTGGACAACAGACTCTCATTGGCACATCAGTCAAAATCTCCATCCTATTGCACAATACTGCTGGTGGAAAAATAGTAATATAAACAACAGTCTGTCAGTGGATCACCTCAACTCACAATATATTATATTTTCTTCATGAAAGTAATGGCACTATTATGAGTTCAGAGGGCTGATGTATTCACCTTGTTTATGATAGTGAATATTTTGTTACCAGCATTTTCAAAGAGGCTTTGACCTTTTCTCAATCTCAGCCCTACACTTCCGCCTGACCTTTAGCTAGTAAGCAGCACATGTTAGCTGAAGATGCTCTTGTGTTCTCGCTTCTCGAATGTCATGCCCAGAAGCACTACAGGTCCTGTATCTCTCATCCAAACACATACAACTCTATTACTTTCCAAAACCATTTCATTACATTACATTTAATCATTTGGCAGACGCTTTTAGTCAAAGTGTCTTACAAGGGAAATTAGTAAAGCTTCAGATCAGTAGGACGCTTTAGTATTAGAGAAGTTACACAAAATGTACACATTATAATATGTAATACAACACAATAACCCTGCAAAAAATAATATTTGTGAATCTTTTAGTGAAAATGTGTCAAAGAAGTTATGATTGAACTTTTTGAGGCCATATTTGTTGGTGTTGACAGAACAAATAAAATAACAGGAACATCTTACTATATAATGCAATCTAAAACCACAGACCTGGAATCAAACATTACTTTAGAATTGAATCCTGACTTAGATTTATAAGTTGTAAAAGTAGCATTTATTGCAGGGCTATTGCACTGGATAACGTTATATTGTGGGGGGATTTTATATGGCTTTGAAAAAATACTGTTGAGGAAGTGATACATCTAGAGCTATATAAAGACCAACTATCAGAAAATGGTGCTTCAGTTGGAAATGAAATACTCCTTGCAGATTTTTCAGAGCTCAAATTTAATGGGAGAAACCTGCACACAAAGAATATATGGACACCTATACAGAAGGAAGCTGGGAATGTACACTTTTACAACATCTATGCTCACAGTCCTACAAAGATCTAATGAATTTAGTTGGGTTACTTGCAAAAAATTAAAAAAAAAATAATAATACAATGTATTACCAAATACCATTCTTTAAAGAACCCACAAAATGACCCTAAAAAGTTTGAGTAAAAATAGTTTTATATTTGGCTGTAAAGCAGAGAAGGTGGGACCTTCTGTATATCACATACAGTCAATGGTCTATGGAGAGCTTTCCAAGAAAGTGAATGTTCCTGAGATTTAGTCCTGTACTACAGCGAGTATAAAACTTGGTGCATCCAGTGGATATTACTACCCGTACACGTATCATTCCCAACGAGTTCAATGAATAAAATGCTTTGTTTTATGTTTTAGGTAATTGACTTATAAATTTGGACTAAAGATAGTGTCAGTACTACCTAAGGACCCTTCAGTAGTTTAAGAAAAAAAAAGAAGCCTTTTTTGGTTTGGAAGAAGTTAGAGAAATCAGTTTTTCAAAGCGTGGTGTCAGTTCTTTAGTTTTAACATATTTCAATATTATTTTCTGTCTATATCCTTGTATCATAAAAAAAAAAGTAATTTCATTTACAGTCAGTTACTCCTTCTAAATCAGTGACAAGGTAAAACTGGCCAAAGTTTGCTGTTTTTTTTTGTTTTTTTTTTTAAACATGTTATATATATCATCACATATAGATAACCACTCCAATAAATTTTCCACACACTTTAAATGGAACCAAAATAACAGCTCTTTGAGAAAGATCCAGCTCATGTGTTATAAATTACTGAGGACTACATTGTTTTTTCCACAATGGACTTTGTTACAGCTAATATTAATATATATAACCTGCCATGCGTGTAACATTTTCTTAGCTAAGCAAGCGGATTAAACCCCTCCACTTTCAATAGTAGTGAAATAGAAGCATTTTCTGATTCTAAAGTCAATAAATTTTCTTGAATTGTGTTTATGGGAGTAAATGCTGCTTTCATTTGCTCACCTGAGAAATATGTTTACTATAGGAATTGTAAATCCATGTATACACTAACTTACTGCTAAACCATACTGCTGTGGATAGTACTCACGCCTACATGTTGAGCATGTTATACATTAAGTATGTGAATCAGTAGCATTCCTGCTGTAAGTAATAGCAAGTATGAATTTTATATTAAAGTGAAAGTGTTTAGTTCAATGTGAGTCAATGTTAAATTTTTAAAGGACCTCAATGTTATATGATCTTCCTGTCAGCAAACCAGAGCTCATTCAGAAGCCATCCAAAACCTCAGAAATTTAGTATTGATACCACAGATAATATCCGGGTTTGGAATCTATTTTTATAGAAATGTGGGATGTAGTATATTCATTTTAAAAGTTAATAAAGGAGTTGAGTGTATGGCAGGGGACAGAGAGCAAGTAGCAGGGCTAAAAGCCAAATAATTGCATGAATCTAAGTGAAGCTCCTTCAAAATAGACCTGCCTCTGACAAGACACTTTCCTCTGGGGCTGGAGAATTTTCATTTATCACACACATAGTGAGGAAAAGGGGTATGAGATGGAATGAGAAAGAGAAGAAGAAAAGAAATTATTTAGGTTTGAGAGGATCAGGTGAATGACAAAGTAATTAGCTTGCGATCAACAATAAACTGCATCCAGATTGGGTACAAGTGTCAAACTCTGGTTGGATCAATACCCAGAGCTAAAGCACCAGCTTCATGCCTTTATAAAGTTTTATTATGCCCCTGAATCTTGTGATTCTATTTGTGATCATTTGCATCTTAAAACTATGAGATAGCTCAGAAAACATCAAACAATTTAGGTAAGTTTGAAAAAGTCATCATACATTTGTGAAATTATGGCAGAATTTCTTTACGTTTTGAGTTGAACCAGTGAATCTATCATGTAATCTGAGGACAAGAGATTGTTTTCTCTGTTTTTCAGGTACATGTTGCCTTTTCTATTTTCTCCAACTGTCCTCTTGGTTAGATCCATAACTGTGTTAATCCCCTTCTTCTTTTGTCTTCCATACTCCCATATATTGAATGCTGATAATATAACAAGCCAAAAAATATAAATGACAGGCAAGATGTGTTAAAATTATGATACTGCCAAAGTCGCTTCATTACGTTTAATGTATCAAAAGAGTTGCAAGGGACATTAGTTTGCATATCAATAAATCGGAGAGCAATTCCTGTCTGGCCCAGTGTAAACTGTGAGCCTCACAAGCTGCCCCATTAAATCCCACCTGCCCAGAGTGAAGTGATGTACCAGCATTTTTTTTGAAGAGTTGAGCTCCCTTGAAGATAAAAGCAGACTGCCTGGTCCTCTTTGTTTCCTTAGTCTTAGCATGGATAACAATGGTTGTACTCATCGGTAGTGAAGTAGAAAATCTGTATTAATATCTTCATTTATGGATGCAATATACAGTATACTGCTCGACATAACAAAACATTTGTCTTTAACAAGAATAGAATATTTTCTATTTTATATACTAAACTAAAAATCTTGCATGACAGCAGAGATAATAATTGGGCTGCATATAAATCAGTATGAGCATGATTATTCTCAAATATGCCCAGAGGCAGAATATTAATTTTCTCATATTTCTTTATTAACTGATTATTTAAGAATTTGAAACGCAGCAATCAAGGTTTGACACACAGATGAAGTACAGAATATGCTAGACTTGGGCTTTCCAATATTATATCGGATGATTTCTGCCAAATACCTGGTTACCAAGCATAGGCGATACCGTGTATTTCTATTTCAGGTTTGTATCAGATTACGTGTCAGTGTGAAGAGATGGATTGATACTTCTTGCAGGAGAATTTGTTGTGTTTCCAGTTGACAGTGTTGAGTTCAACAACCGTGTTTGAAAAGATAGCTTTGAAATACAATATCTGTACTTTCACAAAGCTTATTATTGAGAAGGAACACAATGCATCAGTCAATAATTAAATGCATCTAAAAAAAAAATCTAGAAAGAAAGAAAGAAATTGATATAGTCTGTTAGGGTTGTCTTTAACTTCACAAATCGTATTGCATTTGTGTTATAGAGTGGCTAAATTTGGCGAGGATGTAGAGAGGATGTTAAAGGTCAGAATTTTAAGGAGAACCAGAAAGGCATTCACTCAGATTCTCTTCATTACAAATATCAGATATGAATGTCCACATTGCATCGTAATCCATCGAATAGTTCCATTCACTCAAAACCATAGGAACCAACCTGCTGAGAGCCATGTTGTTTTTCAGTCTTACCTTCAAGTCCATACTGCTTTAACATTTACAACTATTAGCTATATGGCACAACTGTTTTTGACTTGCTTTTCATATTGGAGTTTTTAAAAGAACACACAATGAACAGACAGACCCCTCCCCCTACAAACATCAGCCCTCTCACAGATTAGCTCCAAGCAAAAGAAAGAGACCTACTGACTTTAACAGCTTTGCAGCTTGTATCTTTGAGAGTTCATGACCTCCAAATTCAGATCATTCAGCCTCAACAATGGCAAAAAGTCAAAAGCCAAGATGGGGATTATGAAAGTGGCTCCCAACATGGAATATGGATTTTTATTTCAGAATGCCTCAGTTAAGTTTTTCAACATTCTTTTGAGACTGTACAATTTTAATGTTTATCCAATGGAACATACAAAGACTGATAATTAAAAATCCTTTTTTTAAAAAGGAAGAGAAAAAACCCCCAGCATTTCTGCATTCGGTGGTGTTTTTTTGTTAAGTTATGTCACAATATAGCATTTACCTCCATTATTGGGCATTAACTCCGATGAAGGCTAATCCACAGCTTTACCCACCGTGCTCTCCACTCTGCTAATTAAAATGACCTTCAAAATAACTTCAAAAAATTAGTTCACTTTCTTTCCTGTCCCCTAGTCATATATACGCCAGATTACCTCTTGGTTCCTACCCATTCATATATCTTACTGCCTCCAATAATTAAAAATCTAAAATGGAACCTTTCTGCTTACTTTTTATTTTCAAACTAAACCAAACTACTTCAAAACTAACTTAGACACTAAAGTCAATCACAAATCAGCAATAACTAATGAAAACCTCTGTTGCCTGCAACTCCTACTGCTGACGTAAGCATCTAACCACCACTTCTCCCCACTTGACTCCAACCAGATTCATTAAGATTAAGCTAGGGACATATATTGTTGACATTAACCACTAAATGAGTGTTTCACGCTGTAATTTCTTTTTTTATTGCTTCCATCTCAAGACTAATCAGTCTTGAAACTAGTCAGTGTTCTGAAGACAAACATCTTAAAGGTCAACCTAAGAACTGATGGCAATGCTTATGGAAACTGTTACTAGGAATGAACTCCAAGAACTGAAAAACACCAGTACAGCCTTTAAGAAATTTAAGTAAGGAGATAGTTTCACCTCTTTTCTTTCTGCCTACATTATAGATGAAAATGTAATCCTTGTGCAAATCAGTCAGTTTCCAATACAGTATGCAGTGCATTGTTATAGACATAAAAGCTATTGGGCTGTGAGCGCTTTGTGCTCTGCGGTGACCATACACCCATTCATCCACCACATCTTCCCACACGCAGACACAGGCTTTCACACCAACCTCCAGGCAATAAGCTCATGTGTTTCTCTCTAACATGTAAGTTCTATCATCCGTGGGGATAGCTCCAAGTCTCAGAGATCATCACAACAGAGGGGCATTATCTCCTGTCTCTCCATCACATCATCCATTCCCCCAAATGCCAACACCTGCACATGAAAGTATTCTTCCCGTCCCCTCTTTCCCGATATAATCTCTGCTTGGGGCATTACTCATCTCAGCCCAGCACAATGGGAGGTGCGTTTCAATAAACTATGCACAAAAGAAGCACATGGTTCATGTGTGTGCCTCTGATCCAGAACTGCAACTGGAGTGTGAGGCCCAATCTAGATAGTAGTGTGTTGACAGCCCTATAGCCTTTCATTTTAACTGTACTTCAAAAACAGATACTGAATGACGATAATGCAAAGTTCAGTGAACCAAACGAGAGAGTGTGATAAAGCCCATCAGGGTATCAACAGCATAAACTACTATAAATTGAGATATACTTCTTCTATCAATTAGCAAAAGTCATACATTTGCATAACAAGTTTCCCTGAGACATGAAAAATAAGAATTTTTAAAGGGAGAGGGTAACAGCGAAACCTGGGCTAAGCTTATCATCACCATAGGAATGACAGTACAGGTTATCTTATCCATCCAAATACGAGACATTAAAAGGCAGACTCTTTTAAGTCACATCACATTAACAGCCTCCAGTACCTGCAATTTGTCAAAGCAAAAATATGTAGTTTGTTGCTCATGAGGACAAGTCTGGAAGCAAGAAAACAAAGTCCAAATCTGTATTTATTTTTCAACTATTTCTATATCCAGGGGCCAGTTTGACTCAGAGCGCCAGGAGGACATTTAAGGTCACATGTTCCATGTTTTTTAATGAAATTATGAGACCATAAGAGAGCAAGAGATAAGAAAGAGAGTAAGACAGACAGAAAGAAAAAAATATAGACTTAGGACTAAAATTCTATTCCAGGCATCATTAGTTTGAAATGACTATCCTGGGTACAGATCTGGTACAGAGACTGCAGAGAGAATCAGTGTGTGTGGGATGTGGGGAATAAATGGAAAGTAGTGATGAAAAAACCTCTGAGATGGCAGCAGATGTTAGAGTCACTTCACAAAAGATTTATGCGTTAATACAGTGTGGGTCTACTCGCTTTCTCAGCTCTTGACTGCTACACCAAATAGGGACAGCAGGACAAGGGAAGGGGCAAGAAAAATTACATACAATAAGGCAGAGAATGAAAACCTAATATGTGGTCCAGAGCAGGAAGTGAAGGCGCTGAAACAAAGTCAAAGTCAGTTTATCTCTCAGGATAGAGATATTGGTGTTTTCTTTGCACAGCTACTATCCTGCACTGTTTTGCTCTTGGCGTCTTCTGGCCATTTGTCGTTTTTCTTTTTGAACTTTGGAAAGGTTTTGTGACTACTAATAGAAGGAAATTTTCTCCACTTGTGGTCTTTTGGTTTGTTGCCCCATTCATCTGCAGAAAGAACCTATATTCAGTGTCTCTTTTCTTTTACACAATCCAAAAATAACGGCATTTCATTGTTACTATTTCAGCAGCAACAGCAGCGGTAAGTGGAGGAGGGTGCAAGAAAGTTACACATGCTGAACTTTTTCACAATATACTTGCAGACACATAAATATGCAACACATGTGCAGACAAAAAGTAACATTGGAGAAGCATGATTCCACAAAGTACGGTGCAACCCATGGGCTATTAGAGGCGAATATAATGCATTAAATGAATACAGTATGGTGGTTGTGTTTAAATTGTGCGCTGGCTCTGATGTATCGTCGTATCAATTTGTATTCCTACAAACCCAACTACAGGTCCTCGGCAAGTCACCCTTCACAGGGAACATATATTGATCTAAAATTGATTTGCAAGGTAATTAATCAATTGTATCGTTACAAAGAATTTGTACATTGTATTTAAGCATTCGAGATCCTGCGTGTGGAAACACTGGCTTTTGTGAAAAAGGAGATGTAAGGGAAGCATGGATGAATTAATGATTAATTAATGTATTATTCATTATTATTTATATTATTAATTACTATTGATAATATGGATTCATTATTAATTTATTCATCCCTGATTTCCATACAACAAAAACTTCTAGGAATCCTCACCTGCACTGTCCAGTATTCAGGTATTTATTTCACAGTCACAGTGGTTGAATTTTTTTGGCGAAAAAAAGTTACTGTATCAATTTCAAGTCATTAAATCATATCGTATCCTATTGAGATGATGAGTAGATGAGTCGTTCTTGAATCATATCGGTTCCATGGAAAATTATATGTATCATATGTTTTTACAACGATGTGAAGCATACTGTAGAATTAACACAGTTTGCAAGAGTTGAAAAATTAGAGACTGGTACCGATGTAAATGATGAATTGGGATGCTTGTTGCTTCCCCCTTTTCAATAGCTCTTTGTCTGAGCCAAAAGTTGAGGCCCACTCAGCTCCTAAGAGCTCTCCTATACCTGAATACTAATGAAGAGCTTGTGATCTTAACCTGACTTTGGCTTTAGCATGGAGAAGACAATGTCAAGCACTTGGCTGATCTGAGAAAGAGATGTGCTGGGAGCTGTCTGACACAGGGCTGTGGAGGATCAATACAGGAAATAGTGGAGGGCAGAGTGAGGTGATGTGAGCAAGTGGAGAGTGTCAGCGTGTGATGTCACCTTGTGCATTACATATGTTCATGCTTACTGATCATGCCAGTATTTTGAACCGTCTGTTTTCTCCACTGTTAAGTTCCATTATCTTTATCTCAATGCTCAATCTGGTGAACAAGCACTTGATCCTCTGCCTATTGCAACCACAATTAAACTTCATTTTTTTACTATTTCAATTGCAATAAAAGCAAGTGGGAGAGAGGGGAGTTTGGAAAGTGCTAGCTACTGAACTGAGTGTGTAGGGTTGACTGATCCCCTGAGAGTGGAGGCGTAAGGCTCTGTGGGGAACATTAGAGATGTTTTGTAGCTGGAAACAGAAAAATGGAGGACGACCAGGGATCAGAGGATGCTGAAGTACACTATGCGAATGAAAAAGAAATGAAAAAAAAAAAAACATCTCCCACTCCTGTTGGGATCTGTGTGCATTTGTGTGTTGCTTAGAAACATGCCAGCATCTCTTTTAGCAGGGTCTTTTGACGTGAATGCCGATTGCTGGCCACTCTGACTCCCACTCACTCTGACTGCACTCTAGAGTATGCCTTATACTCAGCATTTGATTAAGCAGATCAAATCTCTGTGAAAGATTAGTCCTGGTACTTGCCAACTTGAAAAAAAAGACTATAAGAG
This sequence comes from Rachycentron canadum, assembly GCA_038496675.1. Classification (NCBI taxonomy): domain Eukaryota; kingdom Metazoa; phylum Chordata; class Actinopteri; order Carangiformes; family Rachycentridae; genus Rachycentron; species Rachycentron canadum. Next base: position 8,389,033 of record CM076648.1, on the reverse strand, counting down.
TATGGGATTTTATGACTAAGGCATGGATCTGCCTGTGTGTTTATAATGTTATTACTTCACAACTAATACTTTTCATTTTAGTATTTAAAATAAAATCGAATATATATTTAAAAAAAACAAAAAAAAACATTTAAATTAAAATGTTAAATTTAATTTAGTGAAACAGGAAGTATGTGTCCAGAAACTACAAAATTAAAGGCCTCAGCCTTGGGTGACTCTGTGAGGATATGTTTTACTACACAGAACACAGGACACAGGGTTTCCTTCTGGCTATCCCCAAAGTGTAGACACACTGTTCCTAATTTTCTATTACAATTCAAATGACTTGACAACTTTATATTGGAACTAATTAAAGTATCAACCAAACAACCTTTGTCAAAGCCCTCTTCTACAGAGGGTAAGAGCGGGGAAACACATCAGCTACACAGAGGTGCATGTTGGGAGGTCAAAATTCTGTTTGGTGATGTATTTGCTATTATCTTCGGTACAGTATTTTATTTTAAATGCTGACTTAACAGTGATGGAGCTTGAGAGAAAACTGAAGTACTTACACCCAGTAAGGCATAGCACATCATCAGGTAATCTAACTTGACCTTTCTGAATAAGATCTGAGGTGACTAAAGCAGCTAAAGGGCTTCAATCAATCAGTGCTAGAAGCTAGTAGCTGTTGTGATTGGCAAACACTACTTGATTTTGGCCCATTAGACTATTCTTTTGAAAGAGCACAGAAAGTTTACAATTACCATGTGATTTAAATAAGAGAAATCTATTGATTTTTTTAAAAAAGTGTTTTTGAGGTTAACAGTGGAGAACAAGCTCAGCTGTATATGAAGATCCAAATTTTGCTGACCCTTAAAGAGATGGTGCAAGGAAATGCCATGTTTGCTGCTTAAACAGCTGCACTGTCACTTTAGTAGTAATGGTCACTGGTTAGGCTAATGCGTATGTGAAGTTCATCCTTCTGGCTTATCTTAATAATTGCTGTGTGGCGTAGTGCAGTTGTTTTAGTGACAGCAACAGTGAGATGTGTGGATGTGAAGATATTACAATAGAACTGTTCTAAATATGATCACTACATACTTGAGATTTTTTCTCTCTGTCTATGTGATTAATGAACTAATGAGTCACTACCAATTAAGATTCATTAGTTAGTTGTCATTTGGGTTGAATGGTGGTTTAATTTACATTTGGCGATAATGAGACATGAGGAAGAAATGGTAACTAACAGTAAGGTAGTCATGAAGTAATAATGCGTTCCTAGTAAGAAGTCAGTGTGAGAGCCTCTCCCAGGAAACAGGAAGAGTAATTTCTTCTTGCAATTAGAGATTCTTCCTCAAAGCTTTTGAAAATGCTATGGCAAGGCTCCCCTCTAATCTTTGTTTGAATAGTGAACTCCAGGAGACAATGTATAACTGGTGTATCTACATGATCATCTGAATAACACCATCATTTTAAATATATAAGAAGTCCCAGTCTGGCCACCTTTAGCATTAAAATATTTATACTCAGGTGTAGCACTTCATTAAATTCATTCATACTTGTCATTTATTGACAAAGACAGTTTATATTGATATGGTAATATTTAAGGAAGGTGCTTACTCTGTTTCTCTATCATGAGTAATCACATGTTAATTATAATT